>CM074303.1:6430147-6435147 GCA_037194245.1 Opsariichthys bidens
CACAAATCTCAAATCCATGTCATTCAGATTTATTCTACACCTTTTTTGTCTGCGTTTAGTGAAAAATTGAATTGGCTTTGAAATTAGATTCAGCTTCACCTATTGGAGTAAAGTACTCTCAGTTCCATTGAACACATCTCACCATATTCAGATGGGAATTCCACAGAATCCTGCAGATAAACTGATGCAAAACAAAAACAAACAAAAAAAAGAAAATGTCTGTGCGGATCTTGGTATTTCTAATCTTAGGCATTAGAAGTCGGTATGCATAATATATATATATATATATCGGTGCTATATTAGTTATTAGCCTAGAGATTTTTGAGATTACAGATTCACATTACACTGTAGATATTGGGTATGCATGCTCATTTCCACTATTTTTAGATTACTTTAAAGGTAATCCTGAGAAATGCTAATAATTTAAAAACCGTTGTGCTGTAATGAGCAAAAATCAAAATAAATATGTCTTTTTTAATATGTACATTACGATGCCTAAATTCACTTAAAACATTTAAATTGATTTTAGTGTTTTATTTTTAGTTTAATTTGGCAAAATAGCGGAGAATATTAATTTAGATTATTATTCAATTATTATTATTTGAAGATTTTAATCATATTAAGAATAGTCTCTTTGATGTTCTGGATGTTTCCGACACTTATATGGCTTGGGTCCCTCAATAATAATAATAATAAAATTAATAATAAATAATAACAATAATTTTAATTGTTTATAAAATATTATTTAAATTATTTAAAATAATAAGTGTTTTAGTTTAGTTTGTTTCGACAAAATAATAATAATAAAAAAATACTTTGAATCAGTTATAACATGAAAATAATTATTGGCTTATTGATATCAAGCAGAACTTTAGTATTAGTGCATCTCTAATTAGTAGTGCTGTATGTTCAATGTCTTTAAAATGAACAGTTTAATTAGTGAAATGATTACTGCTTAAAATAGCAATGAGGGATTTTGGTTGCTGGCTTTGTGTTTGGGTGAATGTCTCTTCAGATCTGCGGTAACTCTGCCCCCCTCTGGCCAAACACAGGCAGTGCAGTGTCTTTTCCACATTTCAACATGTTGCTGACCCAGAACAGATGATATCGGCTTACCGAGACCACAGACACTTTGCTAGAATGTAGTTGTGTGTTTGATGTGGTGGGTGTGTCTGGGGCGTGTGTGTGTTATTTTAGTTCTCTATGTGAAATAAAAGACACTTCACATCTGTGCCTGAAGGAGCGCGTGAGATCACACCACCAGAGTTACGCTTGCACATTTATTGCCAATAGCGTTCAGTTTTACCGTCGCTTCTATCAGTCGGTGTTTTCGTCACACATGCTTGTGTCTCACATAGATTGACTGAATGACTCAGACTGCACCTGTGGTCACAGGAAAGACCGTCCACAAACAGGAAGCGCTACAATACCGCTTTAATGTGGCTTAGTGTGACTCATTCAATCTGCTATCACAAAGAGCACAGAAACTCACATGCGTGTAAAACGGAGAAACGCAGAAATATGGATATATATATATATATTTTTTTTTATGTGACTTCTGTGGTAAACCAATGTGTATTTTCAGGCTAAGAGCACAAACATAGGCGCTTACACATGCAAAGCAGGGGTTTTATATTTTGTATTCTTAATTTACTTTTTTTTTTTTAATTTTACATTTTACAATCATTTTAGTTTAGTTTCTTTATCTTTTGTTTTGTGACGATTAGCTTCAGTTGTTTTTTTTCCCCCTAGACTATTCAATATTTTAGTTTTAGGATTGTAGAGTATTTTAGTAAGTTAATGCTTTTACATTCGTTTATGGGTTATCCATTTTAAAGTAAAATTAGTTTGTGGTCATTTTTATTTTATTTTTCTTCATGTTTTTGTATCAGCTTTTTGGAGTCAGTAAGGTTTTTTTCTTTTTTGATGTAAATTATTACTTTTATATCCAGCAAGGATGCATAAATTGATCAAAAATGACAGTAAAAAAAAAAAGAAAAGAATTTTTTTTTTATTCATTAAAAAAAACAGGAAAAAATGCTAACAAAACACACAAAAATATCAAGCAGCACAGCATTTTTTAAATCATATTCATTAATAATTCTAAATTATTATTAAATAATACGTCATATTAATTATTAAAGAAATGATCATGAATATTAATATAATGATAAATTAATATAATAAAATTTTATTGTAATATTTTATTTTTGATCTTCAATGCATGCTCGGTGAGCATATGAGACTTCTTTCAAAAGCATCCATAACGTCTGAACATCATACTGACACACACAAACTTTTGAACGGTAGTCTTTAATGTTATATATTAATATAGTAATTATTTTTGCATTAATGATGTAATTCCTGTGGGTGAATATTTAATTTTAATCTGTTTCTTTCTTTTTGCCTGTACCATGTGAAATTTTAGTAGTTGAAAAATAGGTTTTTACATTTTATTAGACTAGATTGATGTGATTTTTTTTTTTATCACATTAGTTTCATATTAACATCATTTTAAAGTTTTCTGCCTATTTTTTCAAAGCTTTTTTTTAATTTAACATTTACTGTGGTGCAATGTCTTGCCCCATATTATATTAATATATGAGTGTATAAAATTAATTTCTGCTTGATTCAAACTTTTTTTTAGGCCACCACAAAAAGAAAAAGTTCTGCTAGAGGACAGTAGAGGGCGCCAAAGATTCAGCTGTGATTGCCAATATCGCACCTCTCGCTTTCTCTCTCTCCTTCCCTCCCTCCATTGTTTTTTTTTCAATCAACATTGCTTGTCTTAAGACAATGAAACTTATGCTTATGTTTGGCCCTCTGTCAGGTATTGAGCAACACAAAAGCTCTTTTATGTCAGTGTTACTCTGCCCCAGTCTGTGATAACGTCCTCTATCCTTTCCTGGACAGGAAGCGGTCGTCGGTTATAAACAGGACGTTGAAGCATCCAAACGTGCTGCTTCTGCTCAGACGGTGTACGTGTGGACGTCTTGTTTGTGTGGATGTTTTCCTCAATGCTTAAGGAAGTTGTGTGACTGGTGGCGTCTTAACAGGAAGTGGCTGTGAATTGGCGCTGCAGGCAGTGTTGCGTTCACTTCTGACCACACGATCTGTGTATGTTAATGCAGAGTCTGACCGAGATTTACCCTGCCACCAATGACCAGTGAATCATTACATAGAGGTGTCATAATTGTTGTTTCAAAACTATAAGACTTTCGTTCATCTTTGAAACATTGACAATCCATGCAACTTCCACTTTGACGCTTCAAAAAGTTCATAAAGAGATCGTAAAACTAATCCATATGAATTGAGAGGTTTAATCCAAATTTTCTGAAGACACTCGATCGCTTTATATGATGAACAGATTTAATTTAGGCGTTTATTCACATATAAATATTCATCAGTGCACACATCAGTTATGGTAAACTGAAGCTCAAGCATGTTTGCTTGACACCAATGAGGTTTGTTCTCGGTTGAGCATCCGTTTGTTCACTGATCAATGTTTATATGTTAATAAAAGCCTACATTTTTCAATCTGCCTAGTTTTACAATCTCTTTTTTAACTTTTGTGACAGTGGAGGGAGAGAAAACTCTCAGATTTCTTTTAAAATATTTACATTTGGGTTTTGAAGATGAACAAAAGTCTGGAAAACAGGTTTGGAATGATATAAGGGTAATCCTTTCATTTCAGTGAGCTCAAACACAAACCTGTTTCCATTAGCAACAGGCCTCATGAGGGAATGACGAAATGAGCCTTGAGGGACTTTGTGTTTACAGGTTCACGTGGGTTAAAGGATGGGACAAGGCACAATACCCAATGCATGAAAAAAAGGGACCCCATGAAATAAAAATAAAATCAAAATTGATGGCTTTTAGTCTATATCCACATTTGGGGCCATCTATTTTTTCATTTTTCTCATTTTTCATCATTTAGCAGACGCTTTTATCCAAAGCGACTTACAAGGGGAGCAATTAGGGGTCAGGTGTCTTGCTCAAGGGCACTTTAGTCATGATATCGAAGGAGGAGAGAGTGTTGTTTATTCACAATCCCCACTTTCAATTCCTGCCGGTGTGGGAATCGAACCGGCAACCTTGTGATTACAAGCCCGACTCCCTCACCACTAGGCCACGACTACTCCATCTAAATGCCAGCAATCTAAAATGCTGACAAAATAGTAGGGCTGCACGATTTAATTTCACAAAGCGAAAAATACCACTGAAGCTGAACACGATTATCGCTTAAACTTGATGCTTAGTGCGATTATGAAATCGCAAAGGCTGCGATTATTTTTTATATGCGCAGCTTGTCAGTGAAGTGTGGCTCCAAATGCTAATCCATCTGAAAGCACTGCGAATTTGAATCGCTTATGTTCATTTGAAAAAGCAACGAGCGTCAAACATCTTTCCAGACATGAGAATCATTTATTAACATCTTGTCCAACAAAAGACAACATTTAATAACATGTTTTTACTACAATCTCACTTCATAACGACAGTTGAGCATCCTTCTGTGAGATGCTGTGGCTTCTTACACAGAATAAGGCAGTCGTGTGTTTATTAGTCATGTTTAATCAAAGCTTTCAATCGTCTATTTATTCAGCTAAAGCGAAATGACGCGTGTTATCTTCGTCTGCCGCAGGGCATATTTAGAGTTTCTACGCAAGAGCGCCCTCTGGCTTTCAGATGGGGAAGCATTTACAAATACCGATAAATCGGGCAGCCCCTGATATATATATACACATAAAATGTCTCTTCGGAAAACGGACAAAGAATATTAATGCCTAATCTTACACACTAGAGCAAAACAAGTTTTGTCAAATAAATTGCTTTTTAGAATGAGAAAATATATATATTTAAATAACTATTTACAGTATATTGTAGACAATGTATTATATACCAGTGGCGAGCGGCAACTTTTTTAACCTGGTATGCTGGGTGGTGCATCATGTAAAAAAAAAAAAGTGACCGATACAGTTACGGTTGAATAGGTTTATTGC
>CM074303.1:6440147-6465147 GCA_037194245.1 Opsariichthys bidens
CAGAAAACTTTTTTCTTCACAAACTTTGTAGAAACCTAGAAACTATATAGCCATGACACACTTTTTTTTTGGAAAATATAGTATCTCATATGCCATTTCTGCAATTTTAGCCAAACCTCATCCATGTTGTTAACCAGCCAGACATTAATTTTGTGATAAATAAGCAGAATGCATCACAGAAAACCAAATGTTTGCATTTGCAAGGAATAAAAATGGATGTAAAACACCACTAGCTACGTTTCTGATACTCTTCAAATTGCGTAAATTGAAATTGAGAATTGAAAATGTGCCCAATGGAAATGCATCAGTTTCTTTCACATATCACAAAAAAAGTTTACGCTCGCTTGAGGTGTTTTTTAGGCAATTCGAAAAAGGAATATTTCGCAAAACGTTTTTTTTTTTTCCGCATTTACAGGTCACCTAGCGTACAAAGTTGATGATTGTTTAAAGTTGGTGCGGTATGTTTGGACAGAAGACTAGACAAAAACTGGATTCTAAACAAAGAAATGCCACAATTCATGAAGACCTCAAAGCAGATAGGAGGAAGAAACCCAGAAATGGCTCATATGTGGCTGCTTCCAAGTATAAGGGGCTTTCCTTGCCATTAATGCTTGAATAACACGCCTACATCTCCTTTGATTAAAAATAATGGCTAGTGCAGTGGAAATATACTTAAACCTACAAACATCATTTGCCATGATGTTTTGAATGAAAAAATTATGTTTTAATCACATAACATCGGTTAATGGAAACGTCATTTTGCAATAGTTTTTAAAGTTTTGCGCAAATATTTAATGAAAACCCAACTGAGGATTTTCAGTGGCAATGCTCTGTTTCTTTGCAGTTGATTGCGGTGTTTGACGAACAAGAGCCTCATGTCGGAGGTGACGGCACCAGCGCAAGTTCCACGGGCACACAGTCGCCCGAGCTCTTCTCTGGAGAGCCCTCCACCTCCACCCCACTATCTGCCTTCCAGCCGTACCTGCCCCACAGTGAGATAGAGGTCACCACATCCACGCTTCGAACCAGTAAGAGACCGAAAGAGAATTTGATTAAATGAAACTTTTTATATGTGCTTCTGCTGTGGAAGGGTTAGCTTTTTATTTCACTCATTGGTCTCTCCTTTCTCATAGACATGCCTTTGCATGTTCGACGCAGTAGTGACCCGGCATTGTTAAACCTGACAGCGACGTCTTTCTCTGAGCCGAGTTCGCAACCCGAAGAACCTTCCAGGAAAAATCCCACACGCTGGTCCACCACTGCTGGCTTCCTGAAACCACGTTTATCCACCGGGACCAACAGCCTGGAAAGGAAGGTATGAAGCGGCTTTGACCTTTGTGGTGGAAGAACATGAACGACAATATCTATAAAACTATATCTTTATTGTGATACTTACTGCCCTTGGTTTGAACAGGCCTTTAAAGGGATAGTTCACCCCAAAAAACATTTTTCACTCACATGTTGTTCCAATTCTGTATGACATTCTTGTTCGAAAGATTATTTCGTAAAATCTTTCATTGTTTTTTTTATTGTGCATGCAAATGAAAGTCAATGGATCCAGTGGGTTTTTTTCCCTTTTACTTTCATTGTATAGATCAAACAGTTTAAACATTCTTCAAAATATCTTCTATATTCCACACACACAAAAACAAAACAAAAAAAACACAAAGGTTTGGAATGACAAATGATGGTATAGTATTTTGGTTAAACTATCTCTTTAATGCCCTTACTAATGTTCACACAAAGGTTATTGAGAAATTTCGAGGTAGTAATTGCTAATTGGCCGGCTGAATTTACTCTCTGAGCTGTTATGTGGTATTGCTGCTTTGGAGGCCATTGGGTTCAGGCTGGTGTCGTTTCTCAGATCATATCAGATAAATCTCTCATCTCTAGTGGCAGAGGTCACATCACCCTTTATGATACCTCTATGAATATTTACTGTCATTTCTGAAGGGTTCACCACCCTAGGTCTCACAAACAGTAAGAGCTCTATAAAACAAGCCACGTGACAGCAGAGAATGTTGTGCTTCTATTTGTGTTAAATTTATTGTGTGCGTGCATGTTCATTTAACGTGTTTGCTGATGTGACCATCATTTCTCTGTCTTTTCTCCTTCTAGCAGAGTAATGCTTATGTCAATGCTAGTCATAAAACTTCTCCAGACAATGAGTTATGGATTTCACTCCCTCACACACTCTCCCTTTCATCTCAGTTATTCCTTTGCGGTATTAGGCTTTGATTTACAGCCTTTTCTTCTTATCTGTCGGTGCAGTACCAAAAAAATATATATATATATATATATATATATATATATACTGTTGGATTCAATTGTAATCTGACCTTCCATGTATGCGTGTTGTTGTTATTATTATTATTATTATTATTATTATTATTAGCGCTGAGTAAAAAATATCAATTTCTCAATTTTAATTGATTCTCATTTTACGAACTGATATCGATTCATAAATCCCAAGAATCAATTAGTCTATCCTGTTTTAAGTTGACGAATGATTGAAACATTGTAGTGCGCCTTCCGTCCAATAAATCTAAATAAGCTTTGCTCATCGTTACTTTTGATATAAAACAAAGTCTCAGATTTCAAATTCTGTCCATTTTATTACGATAATTCAAAAAATAAATTCTTTTGGCGCTGTTTAATGTGGCTTGATAACTCGCTGAATGCTGAAATAAGTATGAATGAACATCTAAAGGTTTTAAAACATAAGAGCACAACTTACTGAAACCCGTATCATATAATCTGTGTTTTAACACTGAAAGACGTCAATATAACGGCTTACTTTGTCCATTTACCTTCCATTTGCAAGCATATTCAGTGACTTGTTAGCCATCGTCAGCCAGAAAAAATGAACTCTAGAGAGGAGCATTTTGCTAAATATATGCACTATATCACAAAATAATCGATGTTGAATCGAAATTAATTGAATCGCATGCATGTGAATCAAAATCGAATTCAAATCGTGAAATTTGTGTCAATACCTACAGCCAATTATTATTATTACTCTACAACAATTCACTGAGTTTGGAAACAACAGGGAGCTAAAAAATGACAATTTTTGGCTAATTATTTTTTTCATCGGTCTTTCCCTCTCTCACTCTCTCTTTAGGGCCGAGGTGTCGACTCATATCGTAGTCTTCCTCGGGATGCAGGGCAGTGGTCCAATCAGAAAGAGTTTCAGCGTGAGAAGGCCCGTTCCTCACTCAGCGCAAATCATCCCATGGTGGACTGCTGGCTGGATCGACAAGAACAGGTTGGGAGAGTAATAATTCACATTACCATACATCATGAAATTATTAAATATATATATATATATTTTGCTATTTTAAGTAGGGCTACGAGATTCGGGGAAGAAAAGATTTTTCTGAAAAAATGATTTAAAATGCGCTTAAAGTTACAGGTTTGCTCTGTTCGTTTGTAAGGCTGTGCAATTTGGCCAAAATATATATATATATTAGTATGATTTATAAAATAATAAAAAACATGCATCTCATTTATTTATTTAATTAAATCTCTGCCTTTTGCAATTTGATAATCACACTGTCATATTGGAAATTTGGTTTTATTTTTATTAATTGTGAAGCCTTAATTTTAATGTTCATGATTCTACATTTTAAAACATTCTGTCGAAGTCGGATGTCAGTGGTGCCTATTGAGAGATCTGGTTAGGGTTGCACCAGCCGTTTGTAAGTTCTGTCTTAAATTGGAATGTAAAGTTCACACTACAGGCTTAGTAAATACTAGTTTATAATGAACTCTTTATATTATTTTATATATATATTTATATTTTATTTTATTTTGTTCTTAAGGCAGAACGTAGCTAGTAGGTTGTAAGCTCTCCGTATCACATAACATGACTTTTACCCTCAATGCTCCAATAGCAGCCTTCAAATACTTGAGCAGAAATGCAGTGAAATTCAGTTTATACTTATTTTGCCTCATGATATGTTTTATATGTAAATTTACACTTACATTTTCCATCATTTAGCAGATGCTTTTATCCAAAGCAACTTACAAGGGGAGCAATTAGGGGTTAGGTGTCTTGCTCAAGGGCACTTTAGTCATGATATCGAAGGTGGAGAGAGTGCTGTTTATTCACAATCCCCACTTTCAATTCCTGCCAGCGTGGGAATCAAACCGGCAACCTTCAGATTACAAGCCCGACTCCCTCACCTCCCTTTGTTGATTTATGACTGATTTTATTTGACATTCACAAACACAGAGCAATTGGGCCGGTGGACACAGCGGCACATTGTTTAGTATGGGTTTGTGTTGAAAAGCCGCTTATCAAGTAATCTTTTCACATAATGTTCTCTCTCTTAAAATGTAAGCGCGGGTACATGTCAGCATTATCATATGTCTAAACAATTGAAGATCGTCAGGTTAAACAAAATAAACTTATTGATGCAGTTCAGTCAGTCTGCTCTTTTATTCCAAATATTTAGTTATGTAGGGTTATGCTTTAGCTAAATTTCAAAAATATTTAATAGTACATAAGTTGTAACTTAGTCCCCATTTGTTTTTTAAAACTTGTAACTTGCGCTGGTGCAATGGGTCCCAGAAACTTGGGTAGGCCAGTCATGGTTAGGTAATCAGTGGAAAGCATGATAGATCCAATTATTGCAAAACAGCAGAGAAAACAACAGTGAAATGTGTGAAAGTTCAGCATTTTCTGGCTGTGTGTGTTGCCTGCTGCTCTATATATTCTTCAGAAAGATCCCAGTGTTAGGAAAGAACAACTTAATCCTTTCCAAAGTTTTTGTGGCACATTTCAGCACAGATTGTTTCATGAATCTGTCAAAATACAGTGCTGACTTTGTAAAGAGGCTCTTATTAAAGGGTAGGGGGTTAAAAACTATGTAGGACTTGACAGCTAAACCACAGTCTGTGTCTTTGCAAATTAAAACGCTGTTGTTCACTTCACAGACGAAGCGACTGTCTCTTAAAGGCAAAGCAAACTGATTGAGACGTGAGATAAAATGTAAAAAATGTCTTCTTAGATTATATATTAAATATTTTTGTTTTAAATTTGTAACATCTCCACAGATAATCAGAGATTATTCAGAGTTCTTAACAAAAGTTACAAGAATTCTGACATATGGCATTAATTACTCAACTTCATAAACACTACCGTTTAAGAGTTTGGTGTCTTTTTTCTTTTTTTTAAAAATATAATTCTTTCCTTTCTTTCTAAAATTCTCTTTCTTCAAAATAAGCTTAAACCCTCACTGTGAGTTTGCACGTTTTGTCCACATTCCTGTTCAAGAAATTACAGTGGCTCTTTTCTATCGTAAAGAAATGGCCAAATATTAAATATTAAGTGGACATTTGAGTTAAATGTTGTTTTGCCAATGTTAAACAAGGATTTGATCATGCTGTAAAGTGTAACAACAATCACCAGGCCGTTGGTGTCCTCTGCAGGGATTTGTTATAATACCTCATGTTACATAAGTTGATTGTTTAGAATATTGAATTCCGTTATGTTTTATACGAGTTATGTTCAATAAAACATAAGATTGATTGCTTTTCATACTTTATTTATTATTGCCTCATTGTTGTTACATATGCATTATAATTCATTTTAAAGGCTGTTTACTTAGGTATATATTTGCTACCACAAAAAAATTACACATACATTTATTCATTTGGCAGATTCTTTTATCCAAAGGGAAAAGGGACTTACAAGTGAGATGTTGCCCTTGGTGGGGATTGAACCTGTGTCTCTGGTGCGTTAGAAATGAGTGGTTATGCACTGAGCTAACTCCCCGCTATTATCTTCTATATTCTACATATTCTATCTTCTTCTCTTCTATAGTATATCTATTACTTCATGTATGTATGTATGTATATATATATATATTTATATATATATATACACACATTAGTGATAATGTTTGTCTGTTTGTATTATATTGTGTTTATTGGGTACAGAATATTGTGCAAGCACTGAAATCAATTGCATAGAGGATATATATAGAGTGAAGAGACACAAGGCCTGTGTGTCAGAGAGAAGATCCAGGAAGAGAGGGTTTGTGTGGAGGAGGGTTGTGTGTGTGTGTGTGTAATTAATCATAAAGGTAAAACAGCGATTATAAATCACTCTCAGCTTTAGATTGCTAATGAGAGAAGACTATATATAGATCTCTCTTTCTCCTCTTATCTCTGTTTCTCTCCAGTAGGTGCTGCTGTAGGTCAGTTGTATCACAGTTATTCATTTTTTCTCTTTAGTATCTTCTTACGTTCATGTTCACTTTATGTCCGTCCACTGAGTGTTTAGCTGACATACATACAGACGGATGGATGGTTGGATGATGGATGGATGGAAACGTCCATGGTCTGCCCTCTCTCATTTATTATGAAAGAATAAACAAGTTCCTCTGTTACTTCTCTCCTTTTTTTCTCGTAATGCATAGCAACACTTGAGCAAATTGAGGCAGGATAAATAAGAGCAGGAGTAACGCTTGAACATAAACTAATAATTGACTGAATTAGGACTAGGCCTTTATCCTGTGAATGTGTATTTGTCCCGTCAGGGTTTTTCCGTTGAATGTATTCATTAATGTGCAGGAAAGCGAGGAAAAAGATGTGCAATCAATAGAAACAGACTGTTCAGGCTCTGCTTTCTTATGAAATTAGTCATTTCAGTTGAAAAGAAATCCAGGACAATACTTGGTTATACAGTCACCGTGGAAAACAACCTCTGTTTGCAATTAGCCATTGCTGAGGGAAAGGTTTGGATCAGATCCGAGCAGGACAATGACTTGGCAACCGTCTCTGATCATTTCAAGCATGTTCGATGTTGTCAGAGGGCCAGCGGTGCCGGTCTGATACAGTTATGCTGTCAAACACGCACTCTTTTGTCATACCAGACAGCTGTTGTATTAGACGGTATGGTTATGTCTGCTGTAAAGGGTTTATTGTGTATCACAGCTGTTTTCTCCACTTCCTTCCATTTTGTTTGTTCGCTGTATTACACTTTTGAAAACCCCCGGGCACGGAGGAAAAGAGTGATTGACCAACTGCCCTAGATAAACCACCAAGGTAATAGTGAAACAACATGGGGTGCACTAATCAGGTGTGTTTCCTGGACAAGAATATAACTCATTCAACCACGTTGGTTAATGATGTCATCCAGTTGAAATGCATATTGCCTCTCATGCACAGTTGGCCTGAGGCCTCCGGGGTGGCAGTGGCGCCGGGGCTTGGGCCCGTCATCGGTGCTTGCAGCTATATTTTTTGTTTTGTTGTTCCTTTTTCTTTTTCCCCACTTTCCTTATTTTCATTTTCTTTTTTTCAGTTATTCTTTCTTTCTTTGTTTTTTCTTTTTTTCTTTTCATATTATCTTTTAACATTTATCTTGTTTTCTTCTCAGTTCACTTCTCTTTTCTTTAACTTTTTCTTTTCTTTATTTTTTGTTCACTGCCACCGCTCCCTTGAGCTGAATAATTCATGTAATTGTCTTAGGCCCAGTGTTGTGTTTGGACCTAGAGTTACGTGGGTGTGCTGTTTTTCCTCTTTAATTACAGATTGTATGACAGTATTAGGTCCAAAATAGTTCGATTGTACGAAAACTACCTTCAAAGACATTGAAAGTGTGTATGTGAGAACATATAATTGGTGCCACTGCAGCAGAACATGGACCTGTTAGTTACTGAAACTTTAATGAATGTATTTAGGTGTGTGTGTCACTGGTAGTCTGGCACTACTCAGATTATCAAGTGACACTGTAGTGAGCATGAGCGCTTATGTACCTCTCACCTGATCCGTATTTTATCAGGTGAAACATCTAATGTATGAACAGAGGATGAATTCCTTCAAAGTGTTTAGAAAAAGAACTTCAGCAGAGGTCTTCATCCAGGTTATGTCATGTATACATTGTTCTTTTGTTATTGATGTTACATGGTTTAGTGTCAAAATACATTGTTCTTTTGTTATTGATGTTACATGGTTTAGTGTCAAAATACATGTCAGATGTATTGCTATATGGTTTTTTTTTTGAGTGCAATGCATTATGGGTTAAACGATTTTTTTTGCAGGATGAGGAGGAGAACGGTAGGATAGAGCCTGTAGGACGTGCAGACACATGTTTAGAACACATGGGAGTGAGATCGTTGGAGTGAGTATCACACACACACATGCTCTGACTGACAAAACAGCGATTTTATCTCTTATTTTATGTGAATCTCTCCTTCATGCTGTCAGTTTGATTTGCAGGTAATGAAACATTTCAACTCTTGAGTTTTATTGTAAAAGATGACAGGGTTTTTTCAAAACTGAGATCAGATTGAAATGTTTTGGATTAATCTCTCATAAATTGTAATTTATACTCTCGTTCGAGTCTTTTACAGTTCTGTGTGACGCTTTCTAGATATGATGACATTGATGTCAAAATGAGAGTTTTGGTGTGAATATTTAGGACCCATCATGCATAGTCTTTACTGGTAAAATACAGGACATATATTCTATCTGTGTTGCTCAAATCCTCAATTTAACCAGTTACTTTAATCAAACACAATTCTACAGACTGTTACCAATGATTTTCTTTCAACCATCAACTAACATCAACAACTGTAACATGAACAAATCTACTGTAAATGTAATGCTGCCAACTTCATATTTATAGGTAAAGAGTGCAGTTTGTGTGTTAGCTGAATCTGTGAATTAGAGCTCTTTGCATGTTGATCCCAAAGGATCTTTTTGTGGAACTGAATGCTTATTTACTCTAAGTCTGACGGTTTCTTTTGTTTTTTGCCTTTGTGCTTCAGTGATATCGTGAAATTGGTGGAAGTGTCCAATGATGGAGGTCCACTTGGCATCCATGTGGTGCCTTTCAGCGGACGAGACCGCAGGTAACAATCGCCAAAGTGTTATATCAATAAAAGAGCCAAAACAGTAAATAAAATAAGTCTGTATGCGTTTTGAGTGATCAGTATTTGATTTGAGGTTTGCGTGACTTTAAAGAGTCATTGAATCCTTTGCAGAGAGTCTGTAAGAATCTGTCCAGAAGAGATAGAGTATCTGTATGTGAGCGGCCACCAGGCAAAGTAATCTAGCTAAAAGCAGCTTTATATCTCTGTGATCTGCATCTATCTCTAGGCGGCTAGCTGCGGCAACAGAACACGGAGTTCTAAAGATGAGGAACATTATTTATCTTGAGGAATTAGCTTTCGTTCAGAAGTGCTTTATGATGTTGCATTAGTTTCAAGTTCTTTCAATTCGATATCAATCAAATGAATGATGCTTATGACTAAATAAATAATAAATCTCAGGCATAGATCAAATGTTTGTGTGTGTGCTGCAGGACGTTGGGTCTGCTGGTGAAGCGATTGGAGCGTGGAGGAAAGGCTGACGTCCAAGGTTTGTTTCAGGAGAATGACTGCATCATACGGATCAACAACGGAGACCTGCGGAATGTCCGCTTTGAGCAGTAAGACCTGACCGCTGACATGAATACAGAGTGCTTGTTTGTCACTTTAACTCCTTGCTCTTTCTCTTCAACTGCCATCATAATGCTTCTCTGTAGGCCTGTCGCGATTATTCATTAATCATCTGATTGTGGTCAGTCAAATCCACAGATGAATTTCTACTTACCACTCCATTCCTTCTCCTTTTCCTCCATCCTTTCACCCCTCTTTACATCTCTTTATTTGTTTATCCAACCATCGTTTATCTGTCCATCCATTGATCCATCTCTTTATTTGTTCATCCATCCGTCTGTTTATTTATCTATCCAGTCCTCCATCCGTTCATTCATTTTTCCGTTCGTTCATCTTTCCATTCATATATTTGTCTGTCCATCTATCCATCCATCTCTTTATTTGTTCATCCATCCATTCATCTTTTCATCCATCCATCTCTTTTTATCCATCCATCCATCCATCACTTTATTTATTCATCATCCATCATTCATCTGTCCATCCATCCCTTTATTTGTTTATCCATCCATCATGTACCTGTCCATCCATTGATCCATCTCTTTATTTGTTCTTCCATCCGTCTGTTTATTCATCTATTCAGTCCTCCATCCGTTCATTCATCTTTCCATTCATATATTTGTCTGTCCATCTATCCATCCATCTCTTCAGTTGTTCATCCATCCATTCACCCTTTCATCCATCCATCTTTTTTAATCCAACTATCCATCCATCCCTTTATTTATTCATCATCCATCATCCACCATTCATCTGTCGATGTATTCATCCATTTGTCTGTCCATCATCCATCATTCAACTGTCCATCCATCCACCCCTTTATTTGTTCATCCACCTACCCAGTCATACATCCATCCATCCATCCATCCACCCCTTTATTTGTTCATCCATCCATCATTCATCCACCCATCCAGTCATTCATCCATCCATCCATCCATCCGCCCCTTTATTTGTTCATCCATCCATCATTCATCCACCCATCCGGTCATACATCCATCCATCCCTTTATTTGTTCATCCATCCATCATTCATCCCTTTATTTGTTCATCCATCCATCATTCATCTGTCCATCATCCATTTTTCTGTCATCCATTCTGTCATCATCTCTCCATCCATCCCTTTATTTGTTCATCCATCCAGCCATCCATCCATTCCTCTGTTCGTTCATCCTTCCATCTCTTTGTTCGTCCATTCATCATCACCTTATGTTTTTATATATATATATATATATATATATATGACACACATGCAAACTGAAACACAAAATCAGTTCAACCATAATCAGTCCTTAGGACAAGTATAGCCATAACATTGAAGGATAACTCAGTTTTTCATAGGTCAGAAGACAAACAAAATAAATATACATTTATATACAATTATATCCATCCAACCATCCATCCATCCATCCATCCAACCATCCATCCCATCTGTGTCTCCTTTTCTCTGATAGGGATAGTTCACCCAAAAATTTAAATTCATTTACTCACCCTCAAGTTGTTCCAAACCTATATGAAATTCTTTCTTCTGCTGAGCACAAAAGAAGACATTTTGAAGAATTTCTGTAACCAAACAGTTGATGGGCCCTTTTGACTTCCATAGTACTATTTTTTTCCTCCATACCATGGAAGTCAATGACATTTTCTTTTGTACTCCGCAAAAGAAAGAAATTTATACAGGTTTGGAACTGCTTAATTATGAGTAAATGAAGACAGAATTTTAATTTTGGGAGAACTATCCCTTTAAGTTAGCCTTCCTATAATTTCTGTTTTGCTGTGTGTCTGATGGTGCATTAAAACCCATCCACTCACACATAAATGCACAAATACACACATTTCATTTAATTCTGAAAATTAATTCTGAGGTATTGATTCATAAATCTAAATGTTTGTGTTTTTGTATGTTCTCAGAGCTCAGAACATGTTTCGTCAGGCAATGCGTACTCCGATCATCCTGTTCCACGTGGTTCCATCCACCATGAGATCACAGTATGAGCAGATATCCCATAATGAGAACAACCCCAGAGCGAACATCGACCTTTCTGGACGTTTCAGCCCAGATTCCCTCACCAATGATCTGGTTGGCAATTCCGGATTGGATCACGCCGCTCACCGATTGGCACACCACAGGCCATACCCACCCAATAACCATTTGGACACTAGCTCTCCCCTCCATCATTCTGTGGGTTCATCGGGGAAACCTCCATCAGGTCATGCCTCCTCTCCCCAAAGAGGCTTAAGCCCCGCCCCTACACCCGGCTTCACTAAGAAGGTTGGGCGGAAACTCGGAATCCAACTTAGAAAAGGTATCAGTAAAAAATTCCTATTGGCTGTCACCAAATATATTAATATTTTCCTGAAAGGATACTCAAATGAAGTTGCTTTGAAAAAAAACAATTAATTATTGTTGGAGACAATCAAATCATTAAATAGGCATTACAATCTTTTTATTTTACAATTTTACTATACTTAATTGTACTAAATAAAATTGAAAAATTAAATATAGATATTTTATTGCAAGTTCGTTTTTCCTACCTGGATTAATAAATTGTTTGTTTTTTAAATATTGAATGTGCAATATGGCTGTGTTAAATTGTGGCTTATGTCCTGTTCATGAGTAAGGCTTTGCTAATGAATACAGATAACTATTCTTGAGCATATTTCCCATCCTGCAGAGTCTGTTGTACTGATTCAACTGGGAAAATGTTGTTCTGTTCTCTGCCAACATCTCCTTCCTGTTTGTGTGTGTGTGTCCCTGCTGTAAAGGTGTGGGATGTGAAATGATTGACAACAGTTGGCACAAGTCTTGGCACCTGTGTGTGGACAGGTGGCGCAGCGGGTGCACGGGGTGGTGGCGGGGTTACGGAACAGCGGTGCAGGGAGTGTTGCTAGGCAGCGCCGTGTGTCAGTGTGATGTGTTTCCATATGGCTGTCAGATTCTCTCAGTGTTTTATTGGACCCAAGTTACACACGCCGGAAATCTCGCAGAGTTCTTTTTGTAAAGTGTGACTGAACTGTACCTGTGAGGGCCACTTTCTCTCTCGCGTGCTCAGATGCTCAGATGCTCTTAGCTCAGCCTTCTCACACGGTCTCCAATTTCTGTACCTTGGAAGACTTAAGCCCAGTCTGTTGGGTCAATAGGTCTTGATCTTGTGTTGCCATTCAGACCCCCTATAGTCCTGGTTGCTTCTGTTCCAGCCTTGTAGTCTCCATCAACAGGCTGTTGCCTGAATTTTTCTCTAAGCGCAAGCTTCTGATGTTGCTTGCTTGCATGCAGACACAGAAAGAAGACACAAAAATATGGTGGATAAATCTAGAGTACTACATAAAAATGCATTTATACTGCAGTCCATTCACATGTACTTTTCAGTATGAATTCAACAAATTGAACATGGAGCTGCATTAAGATCCCCATATCTATGGTATTGAACTATATAAGGTTATTTTTGTAAAAATGGCACACAGGTATGTTCTATCCAACTGTGTTGATAGAGAAAAATGAGATACATATATAATTTCTACATTATTTGTTTGTCAGATATTCCTCTTTAAAAGAAAAAAGTTTCAGCTTTATGCAAAGTGACCCACATTTGATTTTTGTCCACTGAAAATGTGTAAAATTGAAAGTGAAGTGAAAGTGAAAGCAGAAAGTAAAGTGTAAAATTGAACAGTTTACTCCTTGAGCCACATTAAGATCTCCATATCTCTGGGATTTAACCATATAGGGCCTTTTAAAATGAAAATACCAAAAGAAATGTTGGTTAAAAACCAAAATATAAAAGATATCTTTAATACTTCTTGAGTTCCAGGCATGCAAACATAGTTCAAAAATGGGAAGAGGCTCTTCTTTTGTTTTGTTTTTGCCCTGTCACCATTGGCATATAATTCAATCAAAGATTTCTAAAGTCAACAGATTTCACTAATAAGCCTACCAACCTCTGTTTTTACCACCCTGTAATTTGGCTCTAAACCCCCCCCCCCCCACACACACACACACAAAACAATGGATTACTCAGTAAATATACATCCATGACATTTATTATTTTGGCTTTCATCACTATCAGTGTTTGTCTTTCTTCAGAAAAATATTAAAAAAATTTGAGCCAGGGAAGTTTCTGAAGTTTTTGTTGTTGTTTCCCTACCCGAAAGTGACCAATAAGCATGTGTAATACTGCATTGGATCTGTGGACAACCATAAAAGCCATTTAATAGACCTAATGGTTGTAGAGTGTGTGTGTATGGATGGGTGAAATGCAGAGCACAAATTTCGAGTATGGCACACCATACTTGGTTGCACACCAACTTTAACTTTGTTCTCTGTGTCTGGCAGGGCCTGAAGGTCTCGGGTTCAGCATCACGTCAAGAGATGTCCCTCTTGGAGGGTCCGCCCCTATTTATGTGAAGAACATTCTGCCAAGAGGGGCTGCCATACAGGACGGGCGACTGAAAGCAGGCGATCGATTGCTAGAGGTGAAAAAGAAAACATACTTTTTTTTTATTAGTAAAATGAGTTTTATAAGTTGATCAAAAAAATTTATTTGGTGACCCAAATGACTTTGATTGGCACAGGTCAATGGGGTGGATCTTAATGGGCGTGGTCAGGAGGAGGTGGTATCTCTGCTGAGGGCGACGCCCATGGGTGGGACTGTGAGTCTTCTGGTACTGAGACAGGAAGAGGCCTTTCTACCCAGAGAGATGGTGAGAATCTGTCTGCCTGCGTGTTTGAGTGACAGTTGTGAGATGTGTGAAATCCTCCTGCTAATGTCTCTGTAAAAAACTGTTCATCGCTATCGCACTGCATCTCTGACATTTAGCTGAGGCTCACCACACTTGTTTCACTAGTTGTGTGTTTGAGTCAAGGTTATTAAGGTTTTGCAATTCCAAATGTTCTTCACACACCATTTCTATATGAAGAGGACTGTTTATTTTTCTTGATTATTATATTTCAGTTTATTTTCAACCGCTATTTTAGTTTTAGCTTTTTCCATTTTTCATTTAATTTTACTAGTGACTTGAAAACATCTACGTTGTTTTCCCTCTTGGTTTTTGAAGGGTCAGTTCAGGTAAATTGGGTTATTTTTCACGTTCATATCAAAGGCAAAAAGCCAATTTAACTGAATTCACCCTCTATGATATTAAGCCCAGTTTGAGTGCTCTTTTAAGATCCATCTTTGGTTGCAGTGTATGCATGTGTTTGTTTCTAAGCATTCATGGGTTTTCAGTTGCAGTATTACCATAGTCCTCTCCTTCCTCGCTCTCTTTAGAACACAGAACCAGCGATGCAGAACACAAGAGAATGGGTAAGAACTGCACACACATCTTCACACAAACTCACACTTCTCTAATCTGTACAAGGTGAGGCTGATGTAGGAACTGTTAAGAGAGGTTCAGTGCAGTTGTTGTCACGCATGTGTCTCTGATGCTCTTTAACGCTCCCGATTCAGTCCAACGGTTTCTTAAAGGGATAGTTCACCCAAAAAACAAAATGCATGTACTCACGCTCATGTTGTTCCAAAACGTATAACTTTCTCCTGTCAAACACAAGATTATTTTGAATTTTTTTTTTTTGTTGTTTTGGTCCCCGATAGCAGTAATGGCATGAAAAAAAAATCTCCTTTGAAACATCAGAACATTTTGTATTCTGCAGACGAAAGAAGGTCTTAGAGGCTTGGGATGACATGAGGGTGATTAAATGATTTTATTGTCAATAATTTATGGCTAAACTATCACTTTAATCTGACTCACTTTCTCTCTCTCTCTGTATCTCAGTCTGTTTGTATGTCTGTCTCGCTGGTGTATTAATAGACAGATCATTTGTGTTACGGTTATCTCCTCAGTGAATTAGTTTTAATAATCTTGATTGTGATTATTTCATCTAATCACAGTTAAGGTAAATTTGACTATTGTGCACCTTAAGGCTTGTCCACCCAAATACGTTTTCATTTGAAAAAGCGTCTTTTTCTCTCTGTTTTTGCCTTCGTCCATACTGAGGCTATGTTTGCATTAATCCAGAGACATTTGAAAAAGTTTTCATTTAAAAACACTCCCCATCCCCTTTTTAAAGCGTATTCCAAAAGTTTCTAATCCACACTGAAGAGTCTGAAAACCCTTAAATCCCATTACTGTGCATGTGTAAAACATACTAAAAACTCACAATATGATGCAGGGAGAGCAGATATATAAATAAAACAAAAAAATAAATAATAAAATTCGATGCTAATCTTCTGTTTTATTACCATATGATCATCACTCACTGTTGCGTCCTGGTCGCACTCAAACTTGCATGGTTTAAAACACAACTGTCATCATGTTTTGCCGCGCAGGACAGCCAAAGTGAGTAAATTCTCTGTCATCTTTGCAGGAATGTAATACAAAGATTCTAAAAATCTCGTTCTCGCCATGAATATAGCCAAGGAAGCTCGCATGGCGTTAATTCGTAAACAAACAATAATACGAAGATTCTATAACGGAGCATTTAACTTGAGCAACACTGTTACTGTAAATAGCAGGATATCTATGGGTGCAATATGCATCACATGACTACATTTTACATTTTTACATTTACATTTTTCATCATTTAGCAGACGCTTTTATCCAAAGCGACTTACAAGGGGAGCGATTAGGGGTTGGGTGTCTTGCTCAAGGGCACTTTTAGTCATGGTATCGAAGGTGGAGAGAGTGCGGTTTATTCACAATCCCCACCTTCAATTCCTGCCGGCGTGGGAATCGAACCAGCAACCTTCAGGTTACAAGGCCAACTCCCTCACCACTAGGCCACGACTGCCTAAACACTGACTAAACACGCGTCTTCGTTTTCAAATACCTCCGCTTTCAACATTATCCACTTTGTAGAGCATTTTCAAAAAGCTGTTTTCCTTTACAAAAGTGTGGACTACAGGCCAAGACGGATAGAAAAAGGTGCTTTTTCAAACGAAAACATATTAGTGTGAACATACGCATCACATTTTGTCTGTACAGAGCCACTGCTGTCACACTTCAAAAACATTGTCAGTCTGAAAGCTCGTCCTGCCTTTCTCTCCTTTTTGTTTGTTTTTCTCATTCTGTCTCTCTCGCCACTGTTTGTGCATTAACCTCTCAAGGCTGATAAGATCTGCTTTAACAGTGGCGGTTCAGAGAGCAGGAGAGAACTAAATGAAAGCCATCCATTTCTTTCTGAAGTGTGTGTGTGTGTGTGTCAGAGGTTGTTACATTAAAGTGAAGGTGATTAAAGCTCAATAAAGATAGACTTTATAGAGCAGTCACTCAGTAGATGGATGTTAAAACCGTCACATCTCTCTCGCTCTCTCTCTCTCCCACACATACACTCACACACTGGCAGACGCGAACATGAGGGAGTCAGTGGAGAGGTCAGGAGAGCATCAGACGTAATGGGTTTATTATCTATGTCTCTGAATCGCAGAGCAGAGGTTTGGCAGGCATCATTTCTCATGAAGGCTTCCCTGCCCGCCTCATTTACATATGCTGAATTTCCTTCAAAAGCAGGTGATAATGGCAGCTGTGCGTGTCAGCGACAGTAATGGACAAGAGAGTGACTTGAATCAAAAACTGCTAGTGCAGAGATTCATGGTGCTTATTTCATGTTTTAAATTGAGAATTCGTTCAAAAATGGCCATTATTTACTCACCCTTATGTCATTCAAAACTCCTATTTCTTTTGTGAAACACAAGGTATGTTTTGAAAAATTATATTGGTGGCTCTCTTCCACTGAAGCTCCGTGATGATTTCTCCTTTTGTGTTCCACAGAAAGAAATGGGTTTGGAATGACCTGAGGGTGAGAAAATGTCTTTAAATAGTCTCAAGACAACCGATTTGTAGCATGTGATCGGCCCCAGAGGTCACAAACCATGGTAGTGTCTTAAAGTGAAGATATTTATGTTTTTTCTAATGAACCTGTCTCTCCAGGCCATCCTTGTTCCCCCGTTTTTGACCTAAGACCTTAATCCTCGTTTTTAAATGGCTGTTTCTTCTTCTAAACTACAAATGACAGTGTTTTCTTTCTTTCTTTCTGAACAGATGTAATTACGGTTGAGTGTCTCTTTCTGTCTCTCTGTAGAAGGTAGAAGAGGAGGAGCTGGTCTTAACCCCAGATGGGACACGTGAGTTCCTGACATTGGAAGTGCCTCTGAATGATTCTGGCTCGGCGGGTTTAGGAGTCAGTGTCAAGGGTAACAGGTCAAAGGAGAGCCACGCTGACCTGGGCATCTTCGTCAAATCTATAATCAATGGAGGAGCAGCATGCAAGGTTGGATGGATACGCATTATTTTTATATAACGTTTTTAATATTGCATATTTGTATTTTTTGTTTTGGAATCTGTTTTTAAAGGAAGTCTCTCATGCTAACTAATTCATTTGATAAAAAATACTGTAAAACCAGTAATAATGTGAAATATTACAATTTAAGATATATATTTTTTTCTTTTTTTAATATATTTTAAAGTGAAATTTATCCCTGTGATGCAAAAATGAATTTTCAGCATCATGATCCATCAGAAATCATTCCAACGTGCTGCTCAAGAAACATTTCTTATTGTTATCAATGGCGAAAACAGTTGTGCTGCTTATTTTTGTGGAAATGGAAATTGTCATTTCCACAGAAGTTTCCGATCAGTTTAATGCCTTACTGAATAAAAGTATTAATTTATTTAAGAAAACTTGCTGACCCCAAACTTTGGTAATGTTTATAATATTGATATATAAATTTACTTGTTAGCGCTCATCGTCTTATTCATTACTAGTTGCACAATCTACATTTTAAATGTCTTGAATGGTGTATGAATGGTCTTCATAATCTCATTCTCTGGTGTAGGACGGAAGGCTGAGAGTCAACGATCAGCTAATCGCAGTCAATGGGGAGTCCTTGTTAGGGAAGACAAACCAGGACGCCATGGAAACACTGCGCAAGTCCATGTCAACAGAGGGAAACAAGCGAGGGATGATTCAGCTGATCGTGGCAAGAAGAATCAACAAACGCCTCGAGGTAAAGAGAGAAGAGTCAAGCTGAGGAGATTCTGAAAGCTTTGATCATCATTCATGTGAATGTTAATGTGTGTATAGTACTTAATGTATTACTGATGTAAATGACATTCATTAGTGTTTTGGGTTGAAATAAAGTTTTAAAAACATGTTCATGAATATTTCAATCTTGACCTGATTGATTCCGAACATAAAACTCACTGCATCTCAGATCTCACTGTTGATCATATTTTGTCATGAGAGTCATATTTGTCACGGAGTTTCAGAGCATCCCTACTTCAGCACACACACACATACACACACATTAAGGTCGAACGGCATGTTTTCTTTCTTTTTCTCTAGAGAACGTCTGATTCGTTTAAAGACCAGGTAATCAGGTCACTGCATTTCACAAGTTTGTCCACAAGGACCTTCTAGATGTATTTGCTGTAATTCTGAAGGGAAAACTATGATGGTCTCTTGCTTTTTTCAGCTTTTTTCACTGGGCTGTTATAAATTGTTTGGCTGATGGTAATTGTCCTACCCAGAGCAAAGTCATTAATGCACCAAGATTTTCCCATCATGCCAAGTGTTCAGTGCCTGCATCTGAAAAGGACAGGGGTCTTGAGTCCAGCGGAGCTGATTCTGACTGCTCTGTCACCACAACACAAACCACAGTAGCCAATTACATCTCTGAGAAGATATATAATATAGGTTGTGTGCCTGAATTGAATCATGATCCTCATGTTCTTCTGGATTCTGTCAGGGTGAGAGCCGAGGCAGTCCCCGGGGGTTAGAGCGGACCCTGAGCCCATCTCCTGACGACCACGAGCGACGGATCTCACACTCGCTATACGGATTCGAGGGGCTAGATGACAACCTGAGGCCGCAAGCCAACACAAATAACCGTAAAATGAGTGAGTTGGCAACACACTTACAGTTAAAGTGTGTAATTTTTGTGCCAGCCTAAGCTGGTTTGCTGATCGTAGCTGGTTTAATCTGGTCTCCCAGCCTTTCCAGCTGAAAAGTGCCCAGAATTTACATTATTTTTGCAAACATTTCTTTCTTTCAAAAGTCTTACTCGTTTGCTTATTTAGTAACTTCTTTATATATGTGAAGTGAAGGTGAAGTGAATAACATTGATTTATCTCATCTCATTGGTGTGTTAGAGGCAGGAAAAATGGTCAAGCGTAAGGATTTGAGTGAGTTTGACAAGGGCTAAATTGTGATGGCTAGACGTCTGGGTCAGAGTATCTCGAAAACTGCAGCTCTTGTGGGATGTTCCTGGTCTGCAGTGGTCAGTATCTATCAAAAGTGGTCCAAGGAAAATATAGTGGCGAACCAGCGACAGGGTTACGGGCGGCCACGGCTCATTGATGCACGTGGGGAGCGAAGGCTGGCCCGTGTTGTCCGATCCCAGAGA
Source organism: Opsariichthys bidens (assembly GCA_037194245.1). Taxonomy (NCBI): domain Eukaryota; kingdom Metazoa; phylum Chordata; class Actinopteri; order Cypriniformes; family Xenocyprididae; genus Opsariichthys; species Opsariichthys bidens. Next base: position 6,459,987 of record CM074303.1, read on the forward strand.
CGAGCTACTGTAGCTCAAATTGCTCTAGACGTTAATGCTGTTTCTGATAGAAAGGTAAATACATGGGGTGTAACTGCAAGCACAAAAAACCTCACAAGAATCGAAAATGGGCTACTTTCCCATAGACTGGAGTGAGACCATAGATGTCTCTCGAGCTCTCTCGATCTAAACATGTCACCTTTTTCACCACATTTGAGTTTGTAGGTATGAATATTACGTTTCAAGCAGAGACGGTCCATACTGCGTATGGATACACACTTCATTCTCCATAGAGCCATGATGGAGGTATTTAGGTTCATTTAGTAGATGCTTTTATCCAGAGCAACTTACAAATGATAAGAACAGTAGAAGCATCAAAGTGATTTTGTGGCTCTTTGGGAAGGCAACATACGACACTGTTCACTTGCAAAACGCAAACCTCTGAAGGGCTCACAAGTCTGAAGTAGTGCGTTTAGGTATAGGGGTGCAGAGCCAGTGCTTGTTCTGTTGGCAAACATTAGCTCACAATTTGATGTGAGCTGCAATTGGCAACCAGTCCGCTTTAATGAAGAGAGGTGTGATGTGCGTTCTCTTCGGCTCATTAAAGACCACTCTTGATACTGCATTCTGGATCTTTTGCAGAGGTTTGACAGTACATGCTGGAAGGCCTGCCAACAGAGCATTACAAGAGTCCAGTCTGGATAGAACAAGAGCTTGGACAACGAGTTGTGTAGCGTGGTCCTATAGGAAGGGCCTGATCTTCCTAATGTTGTATAAGGCAAGGCTGTCCTGGATGGTGAACTTGGTTGAATGGAGAAGTTGTGTTGGGTTGGATATTAGTCATCTTTTTATTTATATAGCGCTTTTTACAATGCAGATTGTGGCAAAGCAGCTTTACATTAATAAGAAAATGGTGTCATTGTGCAGCTTATTCTATATATTATTGATTCATTCCGTTGCAAATATCAGTAGTTATTAGTCTAGTTAATTTATGTATATCAGCACTGCAGAAAACAGTGACGTAATCGTCCGGCTCAGCTCAGTTCGCATACAACAGCGCCAATGCAGGCATATCAAAAACACTGCTGAATATCAAGCAAGTGTCCCCAACTTAAGCAAGCCAAAGGAACCAAAACTCCAACAAATGGAGAAAAAAACCTTGGGAGAAACCATCTAACCATCAATTAGTCTAATTGGATTTCATTTCATTAAAATTAGGCACATGAGCACATGTATAGTCTTTAGATCAACTAAAACACATTGGATTTGGGAATGCATTATTTATTTGATATTTTTCAGGAAAGTAATTATTTGCAGTATTTTGCAAGTTAACCATCACCAGCTGCCCTCTATGATAACATTTGAACACAGCATCAGGTTTCAGAAGTAGAATTGGCATCTCTGGGCTGCAGTGTGTAAGAAACATGTGGTCTAACAGAAAACATATGAGAGTTACCCCGGACAGACAGATGCAGAGCTGTGGAGGTTCACTGAGAGCTCTCTGTGTGAGGGAGAGTGCGCCCAGCCGGAGCTGTTATCCCACCTGTCAACAACCGAATCCACTCGTGGGAAATGACAGTAGCAGGGTGCCACACACACAAGTGCATATACTTTTCCATTAACGAATATATATGCACAGTCATGCTCATACCATACCATCCATTTACACTCACACTGACAGGCTTTCACTTCCTCGCCCTCCTCGAGAGCTCCTGCAGAGAGATACAGACACTCCTATCAGACTGTCTATTCATTTAAAGCCCTGTTTTCAAACACTCCCTAGAAGATGCATGTCAATAATTTGGTGGTGATGTAGTTTGTGTGCTGACTGTGTGTGCATCTGCACGCTTGAAGTTATGTTAAAACAGACAGAAGATTAATGTCTTCAATTCAAATGTTAGAATTAAGATTTGAAATTTTTTTTTGTTTGTTTGTTTGGAATAATTGGCTTATTATCAGGTATTTGATGAAGGGATATAGTCGATATAGTTCATTCATTTTCACAATGGGGAATTGATTATAGTGATAAACCTTTAAAGACCTACTGAGAGCTATTTGTTTGTTGATTGGTGTTAGATGCTTTTGTTGAAGACATAAGATGACTTAAACTTTTTAAATAATCATGTTTAACAGCGAATTCCTCGTTAAAAGCTATTTTAACCTTGAGTCTGCAAAGAAATCTCCACCAATCAGAGAATCACAGCAAACAAATCGCACCAAAAGAAATCTTTAAAGGCACAGTCCGTATTTTTCGCCGCTAGGGGTCGCTGAACTCTCCAAAACAATAACGAATGCGTAGATTGATGAAGCAGTGAATGAGTGGAATCACAGAACTTATCGTTATACTGATGGATGAGTGAATGCATGTTTTTAACATGACCGTAATAACGTGTAAGAGCGCCGTCTCTGTCAAGTCAAAGTTTGTCGTAAAGCTCTTGGCATCTCGGAAATACCACACCGATATTGATCCTCGTTTTATTTCGCCTTTTGACCCAAAGTTTGCTTCCCATACTCCATAATGTTTGAACGGAACAACAACAGCGCGCCACTAGACGTTACGCAGCTGTTTTTTTTTCTTTTTTCTGCAAGTGGTTTTTGGATGTTTTAATATAAAAATTTTACCCACCCACTCCCATGAATCCCTGCAAATAACATAATGGAGTCAGTCTGACTACACTCTTAAACATTTGTTTATGCTGTACAGTGGCTTCTATATACAGTACACAATCAACATCTTAAATCAATAGTTTTATATTTCTGTCATTTTATTTCGATTGTCATTTGCAGTGCTTCATGGGATTGTAGTTATTTCCCCAATTAATGCAGTGAGTTACACTGTCTTGAACCTTTGATTTGAAACAAAACAATATTTGAAAATTGTCAAAGACAAAGTTTGAAATGTTTTGTTTTGGTTTATGGCTTATAACACTTTAATGAAAAAGTCCCTGTTGGGAAAATGACTGGGAGAAATACTTCTGGAAACTAGGCTGCTGAAAAAAGTGGCAAGTAATTTACATTGTAGAAAAAAATGGCAAAGTATAGTCAAGTTATGTTTACTACAGGCTTTATTTTACGCATAATTTGAAAATATAAGTCCCCATATGAAAATCTCGAAGGAACCAGCAGCGATTTAGTCTTCCTGGTTTTAACATCAGACCTCTATTGTGCAAATAATAGATTGGTAGAGTCGGGTGCTGGCAATGCCGAGGTCATTGGTTTGATTCCCAGGAAAGGCACATACTGATGTGTGTTTAGCACTATAAGGTTTTTTTATTTAGGTGCTGATAACGATATCTCGAGTGTAGTGTTTGTTGAAAAAAGATACTCAAGAACCATTATCAAGCTAAATGGCATGAAGAGAATAATTTGGTTCCAGGATTTCTTTAAAAAAAAAAAGCACTTTGTTCCCAACCGTAGTGCGTTTTGTGATCGTTTACATCCCACGCGGTTTCACTTATTGAAGTATGTACTGAAAAAGCAAAGTGTTTCTCATGGGGTTTATGTTAGACTAGGGTGGGAAATTTCGGAACAGATTAAAAACAAACAAGCTAATAGCACTATTTCTCTATCTAAAATGCATACTTTCTCTCTATCTGTATTTACTCAAAAAAACGAATTGCACAAACGAATATAGAAAAGCAGCCATGCAAATTGCATCCAGCCAGCATGTGAATTACATTAAAAATCTTTCATTTGTGAATCTCACTACATGCAGGGTACAACAGAAATGATTCATTGTTGCTCTTGATTCTCTGTGACTTTGACCTGCTTAGCACAGAATGAGGTGATTTATTTTTGCATAAATTATAAATAACACTTCTTTTTTTTTTGTCGTCTTTACTTTTTACCATCTGCACATCATGAAACCCCCACCATGATTAGCTGAATTACTTGATTACTTTATAATAATAACATAATTTGATTTGTCCCTACACCCCTTCCTGCTCTTATCTCGCTGTAGATCATTATCAGCTCTCGCCGACGGTGAACATGCCTCAGGATGACACGATCATAATTGAAGACGACAGGCCACATCTTCTCCCCACCCAGTTGTCTGACCAATCGTCATCCAGTTCTCATGATGACATGGGTTTTGCTGTGGAGACGCCGCCGCCGCCACCCTGGGACCAAGAGCTTCCCGACAGGTAAATAGCAGTGGACAGTTTAGAAAGTATTGTGATTTATTTATTGAAGTAGCTATTGTCTTTGTTTCTATTTTGAGCATCAACTATCCTACTCTTCTGACGATCTTCCTGCAGTAATTGAGTCCATGGCCTTTCCTTTGTTTGTCAAAGGAGCCTCGGTTATTAGAGCAGGGCCAAGGGCTGGACACTGTGCTGTGATTTAATATCTCTCTCCCTCTTTCTCACTCCCTCCCTCAGCTCTTCCACTGCTAATGGTGAAGGGGTGTTTCAGAGGGAAGGCTTTGGCAGGCAAAGCATGTCTGAGAAACGCAGCAAGCAGTATGGAGACGCAAGCCAACTTGACATCATCAAGACCCGCAAGTCCAAGAGCATGGACCTAGGTAGTCTAATATCAATCTAAAACACAGTGCTTGTTCCTAGGTACTCTAATGATCAACCTGAAACCTAGTGCTTGGCCTTAAATACCCTAAACATCAGTCTCAAACATGGTGATTGGACCTGGATACTCTACAGATTAGTCCCAAACATAGTTTTTGGCCCTAAAAACTCCAAAGGTTGATCTCAAAAACATAAAAATCACAAAGGTCGGTCCCAAATGCAGTGATTGCAGCTGGATACTTTACAAATTGTTCACAAACAATGTTCTAGGACCTAAAAACTGCTAATAAAGGTCAATCTCAAAAACATTAATTGGACCTAAATACTTTTAAGATCAGTCCTTAAAACAGTGCTTGGACTTAAATACTCTAAAGATCAACTAAAAGCACATTACTTAGACCTATATTCTCTGAGGTTCTTTCCCAAGTGCAGTGGTTGGACCTAAATACTATAAAGGTCAATCTCAAACACAGTGATTGGACCTAGATACTCTAAAGGTCAGTCTCAGTAGATAAAGTACCTCCCCGAAATCCAATCCATTTGCTCAAGTTACTTTCCTCTCGTTATAAGAGCACTTCTCAGAATGCCTCTCATTCTGAGCATCACCATTCACCACTCCACCGTCACTAAGTCTGCATTGGTCTCCCTTGTGCATGTGC
>CM074303.1:6467647-6470147 GCA_037194245.1 Opsariichthys bidens
AACGAGAGCTTCCGAGCCGCAATTGACAAATCATACGACAAGCCAGCCGCCAATGGAGATGAAGAGGAGTGCATGGACACATGTATGGCTGCTCCTCTTTGGTTTAGTCAGTAAATGCGCTAAAATTGAGCAAATGCAGTGATAATGGCTGATAATTTGATAAATTAGTGTTAAAAATGTTTTTGATTATGACTGATGATAATAGCATCCTCCCTTCCTTTTTCTTCCTGTAGTGGATGAGGACACAGAAGGAAGCTCTCGGTCAGGGCGGGATTCGGTTTCCACGGTAGCTGATCTCACTCCGCTTCCCGTCACCGAGCAACAGCTGATCAATGGCAACCAGCCTCAAAACGACAAGAAGAAAGAAAAAGGGGGGAAGGATAAAAAGAAGCCAGAGAAAGAGAAGGGTAAAACAAAAAAAGGAATGCTCAAGGGCCTCGGAGAGATGTTCAGGTAATTAAAAGCAGATCTGAACAGTGTTTTGTGTCAGATAAAAGAGACTAAGAATAATGATGATAAGAGCGCAGATGAGCCCAGAGCACTTTTTCTTCATGTCCTTAATTACCTCAAACCCCAACAATAGAATAAAAAGACTAGTGAGATGCCCAACGACGCAACCATGCTCCCGATTCAAAGACCGTGCCAATGATAGGCAGAAAAACAAAGTTAATGAAAGATTTGAGTGTAGAAAATGTGGATGGTTGCAGGGCCGTTGCTGTGTTGTTGCAAGGGTCTTCTGGGTAGTTTCTGGCCCTTTGGTAGGTGGTTGCTGGGGTCTTCAAAATAGCTCAGTTTCTTTACGTTCTTTGATATCCTGGTTTCTAGATATGAGCTGTAGTTGCCTTAGCAAGCTTAAAAAAATGAAAAAAATTCCTGATAATCTACTCACCCCAATGTCATCCAAGATGTTTGTCTTTCTTTCTTCAGTTGAAAAGAAATTACGGTTTTTGAGGAAAACATTCCAGGATTTTTCTCCATATAGTGGATTTCAGCGGCTACCAACGGGTCCAAATTGCAGTTTCAGTGCAGCTCTACACGATCCCAGCCGAGGAATAAATAAGGGTCTTATCTAGTGAAACGAGCAATCATTTTGTAATGAGTTTTAAATTGATCGCGCTTTTCATCGTCGCTGGTCCAAGATTTTGAAACAACCTGCCCTTTGTGTTTAGATCTTTCCCAGCTTTAAATACCTTGAAGTACAATCTAAAGTCATACCTGTGCTCTCATTTTAATTCCTTATTTTTAATGGGTGTTTTATTGGTTGGTGATCTGTTGTCTTCTTTATTGTATTTATTATTTGTAATGTACGGCACTTTGGAGTTACTGTGTGGACTGAAAGGTGCTTTCTAAATAAATAAATACCAAAATACTCATTTATTCCTGTGATGGCAAAGCTGAAGGTTCAGCATCATTATTCAGTCTTCAGTGTCACATGATCCTTCAGAAATCAGTATAATATGCTGATTTGTTGCATTTGGTCTGTACTATAACTTTAAAATAATACAATTCTTTAAAAAAAACTTTTGAACAGTGGTGTATATAGATAGTACAGAGAAATGCGTCTGATTAGTATTCGGATTTCCTGTACTATTATTTTAAAAAAAGGGGGGTTAAAATATAATGATTAATATTGATGGGCTGAGAGTTTGTTCCTCTAGGCAGGATGGACAGTCACATCCAAGCCAGAGAGGAAAAGTTTGAGCTTCCGTGAAGTGTAGTGGAGAGATACGAGAAGACTAGAGGGGAGAGACAGCAAGAAGCTCATTTGAAGGTTTTTGAATCTGTCAGCAATAGATAAATCATTTTTGAAAACGTCGAATATTTTAGACTGCTTCTGGGTCAGTGGAGTGTTTTAATGGCTGTCATCTGCCTCACTGAGCCAAAGCTACCTGCTACATATTAATGAGCGCTCTACATATTAATGAGCTCTGCCGAAAATCAGAACTCAGGCATACAATCGTATTGAAAATCCTTTCAGCTTTCTCACACACATCTCAGTCCTCTCACGTGCACATGTCAGCGGAATATTAATGAATCTATATGCTTGATAAAGCAAAGATTTGCAGAAAAGAGTAGACGTTTTCACTCTCTCTGCTTTGCAGAGTTGCAAAACGGTGATTAGTTTGTTAAATGAATTAGAATAGATGGATTAAGAGCTGTAATGTCGGTTTAATTAGAGCAGACGAATCATGCCCATTAAAATTGAAAGGGCACATGACTAAGTGTTTTGAGCCAAGTAGCATTTGAAGGCAGCTTGATCTTATTATAATAATAATATAATTATATTAGATAATAATCTAAAAGTTATTTATATTTTTTTATAAATAAGATGGAGCTTTTTGATTGTTGTTGAAATAGTTAATTGAGAAGAATGTTCCATTTTTGTAAAATGCCATCAACCTGTAATGTGTTTATGTGTGTTCAAGGTTTGGGAAGTACCGTAAGGATGAACGTTTGGATGGTGCAAAGTGGAAGCCAGAGGAAACTCAAGCATCGGACG
>CM074303.1:6475147-6490147 GCA_037194245.1 Opsariichthys bidens
CAGAATGGGCTGAATGACTTGTTGAATATTAATAGATCTTGGGATGTAAAATGAGGTTTTAATTTGCTCATGTTTATGAATGCAGTATCGTAATAACTTAATAGTTTTTGCAGCTTAGGCCTGTTTCACACCCCACAGGTAAGGCGTGCATATCCAACCGGACTCTATACAGAAAATACAGGTACTTTTTTGAGCATGTCCTTTAATAACATCCATAAGATTTGACATTTGTCTGTACGGACAAACTTGTCATGAATCATAATTTGCATAGGGAGGAGGATCCTCCTTATATCTAAATCATGATTACTTATAAAGTACATACCATAAACTGTAGCTATGATCTGTTAAATCAGCTAGATTCAATGCAAATTATGTTTATAAGTGTGTAGGACATTTTAGAGAATTGTGAGAAGTCTTTTTGTTTGTAATCTTTTATTTTAAAAGCGTTTGCTACATGAAGTCCTAGGTTCCGATTTAATGTATGTTTGTCTTTCACTTTGTTTCTTCATTAAAGATAAATTTGCTAAATGGGTTTATCATGTGTTTCCCAAAGCAAAAATAGGCTGGAACTCTACTGTGAAAGAAGCCTAAGTTTGAATATTTCCTCTGGGTGGACTGGGAAGGGAGCTTTGTCTTGTGAACCTTCGGGAAAAATTTTTTTCCTGCTATATACGTCCTTTAAGTTTATATTGGATGCTATTTTATCTGTGAGCGTTACACAGCTGAGATTCCAGACCCTGTGGCTGTTCCACACACTCCACTTGTGGTTTGTTTTGGAAAGATCCACTGAGGGGTCAGTGTGTTTGTAGTAGCTGGTGATCTGTGGTTTCAGCCACTGAGAGTTTGTGTCTAATTGTGGTTTAATGTTTATAAATGAACAACAGTGGGGTGACGTTAATGAAGCCCAACAGCGCTGGTGGTTGAACCATCTCTCATTTGGGCCAACTTAGATTCTCGAATGATGAATGGATCAGAAGACATTCAACAAAATATAGCTACATTACCCTTTTCGTGTTGATTTATCGCTTAGACAATTACTGAGATGAGTTTTCTCAGTAATTCTCTCTCCGGCTAGCCAGTGAATGCTCATTTATAGGAATAGTTCAGCCATAAATGAATATTCTGTCATCATTTATTCACCCTCAAAAGAATATTATCTTTCATGCAGAACTCTTTTCTCTGAGCTTTTGTGCCTGTTATTAATGAAAAAATTGTGTAGATTACATGTGACAAGTGACACAAACAGAAGAAATCATTCTCTTTCGCTTAGTGAGCTCAAACAGCCCTTCCATAATGTAACTAAATCCAATATTTGCAATGTTATCTAATCTGTCACAACTTGTGATTATTAATTAAAGGGGCCACACATCCAGACAATCTTGAGTGCTACGATAAACAAACATTAGCAGATAATAACCATCTGTTAAAAGCTGAACGTTCCACTGAGACATCAGATTGCATATTTTGTGTAATGTGGCATATGGTTTAAGATCTTCTCGGTTTCGGATGCCCGAGTTTGTAATCACTGGAGACGTGACATCTAATAGGTCGAAAGTTCAGAACTGAGTCAGGGTGACCCAAAAACCAGCGTTACCTCCTCGATCACCACTATGCCCTTAATTGCTTCTGGGACTGTCTCTGAAGCTTTTAATAGAAAGTAATTGCTTTATGACTTCTATGTCCCTGTTTACTCCTGGTAGCAACATGCTATTTTTGGCTTGCCAATTATCTCTAAATACACAGAAATATCTTTTTAATCTAACAAAAATTGAGTTTTCAAACTGATGTTAATTCCAGGTGTAAACCGGACCTAAGAGAAATGCTTTGCAGAGTGACTAGAATAGGAGTGGGCTTGTTGACATTTGTCTCTTCATTAGAAAGTAGAAAATGATTGTTGGGAGAAAACTGGGATAAGATGATTGTGTGTGTGTGTGTGTGTGTGTGTATACACACACACACACACACACACACACACACACACGTGTGAGAATTGAAGAGTTCTGCTGAAATGAGTGGATGCCCTCTCTCTGACCCCTCAACAAGATGACCTACTTTACTGACAGAACATTGTTCTTCTGTCGTGAACGTGCTTCTCCTCTCCCTGTCTTTTTTTTACCCCTTGTTTCTTTCAGGATATAGCTCCACTGCAAGTAGGCTACTTTCTCAATGTATTTAGCAGTCTACAATTAAGAACCAAATTTGCGTTTAGTTTCTTCTCCTACTCCTTTGTTCTAGGGTGTCTGGCACGACTGTTTGCAATTTTGCAGAGATGCGTGGATCAGGTCACCTGAATCCTCCGTTAAAAATAAATCATCCACCTGCCACCCACCCACCTGAATCTTAAGAATTTCTCTGATTTGGATATCCGCACCCGATCCTCACGTTAGTAACTCAAATGTTCAGTGTTAAGCGTGATGATATGACGTTAAACTGAAGTAGGTTGCTTTTAAATGAACATTTGTTTAAAGTAAAAGTTCTTCTTTGGCAAAATTACATGTCCTTAATAGCCTAAGCACAGGCTTTATTCCATTCAAACTTAAATTGTCTCGGTTTCCCTCACTGCTACTTCCCGAACACTCACACAAGAAATGAAATGCGTTCAGCTCGAGCAAAAGGAGAACATAGGCTTTATTAGTTAGTCATGTACATACAGCGCTTCACAGTTGTTACATATCACAAACCCAGCACTTGATTCGTCCTGGTAAACTATTTTAATAAAATACTCCCACTTCCCTTCAACAAGTGGACCCTGCAGAGTCTGCAAATTACTGCCTGACAAAAAAAAATTGCTTCAAACACCTTAATATTTCCATCATATTTGAAAACACTTGTATTAGAATAATTTGTTTAGCTTGTGTATATTTTTAAGCTTTGTTTTTTTAATTATTTGTGTAAGCTATTTAAGATTAATTGGGAAGTTATTTTTTATTACTTGGCCCACCCAACCCGTGGATATAAACGTGATCCGCGCATCACTAATGTGAGAGCACGAATAGCGACTGTTCAAAAACTTGGTAAGCTGTCTTGATGTTTGCTGCCTACCCAGGCATCTGGATTCTAAGCTTTTTTTATCTTAGTGTTATTTATGTACTATTATGTTAAGGGGTTGAATGCTTGATTCTTATTGGTTGACAACAAGTGTGCCGCACATGTCCTGAAAATTAAAGCCAAAGCGTTTTGATCACCCCCCGGTGGTTGGCGGCAGTATAGATCATAAACCTCACCCTTTCTATGGAATCGAATGGGAAACAAGTAAAAAACTATTTTTTTAAAATTGTATTTTGTGTACTACTTATCATGCTGGCTTACGCTTAATTGAGATTGTTGCGATTGTACGAATGAGTGTCCGGGAGCGGGAGTATGGGCAGGAACTTGATACCACGGCTCCACCTCAATATCACTACTTCACCGACTCTGGCTCCGTATGACATAATCAGATTCAGCAGTGACCATTTCTGGCATATTTCATTTTTCCAAGTGGAAGTGGAGGCATGACGTCCAACTTTTTTTTAGTTTAATAAACATTCTACGGTGTGCCTCAGGAAATGCACAGCTAAAGTAGTTCCAGGCAAGTCTTCCATCTACATTCTGGGTGCTTGCGGTGTGAAAAATTGATCGATAAACAGATTTCCCAAAGGAAGTGTGTTTAAACTTTCTACAGTGCGTATAAATGCGTGAGGGGAGCGCAATTTGTACAAGGACTCATACATTTCGGTACAGCAGCTCTTGAAGCTCAACCCTTTTCTTGAAAGGGGTCTGGGAGCAGCAGCTCATTTGCATTTTTTTTATAGCATGTTAAATTTGGCAGTATGGACACACACAAAAAAGGCATGTTTTTGCGCTAAAAACTGCCAAATTTAACATGCTATAAAAACTGATCTGTGGGGTATTTTCAGCTAAAACTTCACATACACACTTTGGGGTCATCAGAGACTTATTTTACATCTTGTAAAAAGGGGCATCCGATGTCCCCTTTAATTGTTTTAGTTACCAGTAACAACACTGCATCTAAAGTAACATCCTAACGGAAATGGCACCTCATAAGTTAGCGTCAGAGGCTTTCGTTAAAGCGCGTTCGGCTGCCGACAGTTTTACTGGTGTGAGGCACTTCATATTTCAGGGAGAAGAAGTGACTGCAGTGTGACATTAAAACTGTCCCCCCGTGCGCACGGCTACATGTTCAGATTTAATTGGTTCTGTTGTCGACGCTCATACTCAGTCATGCTGTGAGCTCTGCCTGTGCGTGTGCATTTATAAGACATTAGCTTAGAAATATTATCTCACTGTCTGTGTTGTTAATGGCTGCTGTAGAACGTGTCACTCAGATGAATGAGTCATTATGAGTTCGTATTCAAACGTCGTAACTCATAATCATGACTTGGATATAAATATGAGCTGATTTTATCAGACGCACTTAGTGGAAGTTATACTCAGCCTGTGTATGGCAGTTAACCATGTTTTCTGTAGGTCTGTTCGTGTCACTTGAGCTGACTGACATGTAGAAAGGTACAGTGAAGTGTGTGAGGTGTCGCTAACAGACTGACTGCTTGAGTTACAGGAAGTACAGAGAGCCAATTAGAGCATTCATGCCAACAGATCTCTCTCACACACACACACACCTACTCACTGTGAAGCCAGTGTCTCCTGTGAAGACATTAGGTCTGTTCCAAACCCTAGCGAGCTGCCTACTCAGCCATTATGCTACTTTTTAAGATGAATCATTTTGGCCAAAATTGCAGGCAGCATTGCATATATACTTAAAGGAGAAAGAAATCCCAGAATGTTCAATGAAATCATTCAATTCAATCCAACCCTTCCCATTGACTTTGAAAGTGAAGCTGCCTCCTTGTCATTTGTGACTTATAACAAAAAACAAACAATGCCTAAATGCTGCGATCTGACCTTGTATGACATCCAGTACAGCAAACAAGCTAAAAAGAAAAAAAAAAGTTTTTATAAGCTGTCAACCATAAAAAAAATAAGCGTTTAAGGACACAAAACTGGATACAGGCAATTGAGACAGAGCGCGACGTGTCATATTACTCTGAGAGCTTCGCCCACTGGAGGGGAACGTAATCGGCGACAGGAAATATAATATCTAAAACTGACTTTTGGATATTTCACTTACCAGTGACAATTTTTACTGCACACATAGGCATACTGAGGCACAATGAGTGTCAGGATCCCACAATTTATCCATTATCCCTGCTGATGCTTCATGTCTTGTTGGCTATATCCACTTTTGTCTCCTTAAAGGTTGGCTTTTATTTTTCGGTAGCTAATAAAAACTTAATTCTGGGTTTTTTAAGCTTGTTTGCTGTACACCCTGTCACACAGCAGCTTTTAGGTACGGTTCTGTCTTTTGTTAGTAAGAAATGACAAGGAGGCGGCTTCACGCAATACAAAGTCAACGGAGAGAGTTGGATTGTTTTCCCACCCTGGCGTGGGCGTGACCTAAATGCTCTGTCTCTCTACCAGTCCCTCCAGAAAAACGCGGGATTTTTTTTGTTATTGTTGTGGGCAAAAAGCCTTGATTATTGCGACACGTTTTCTTAAAAAATGCGATGCGGGATATTTTTGCAATTTTATGCGATGAAATTGCGGGAACTTGCAAAAACTGCGGTTTTTGATGCAAAAGAGGAAAAAAAGGTGATTCCCCCCAACACCCTGTTCTCACTAGATACTACCTTCATGTAAAGAGGCAGACTTACTAAATCACAGAATATTGAAGTTCTCATTCTGTTTTATTTCAGACCTTAATCAACACATGCCTCAAACTTACAAAACATTGAGTCAAATAAGTTCTGTAGCTTTACAAAAGGAATATTCAACTTCTGTAAAAATGAATAAATAAAATATAAAAAAATAAAATGTGTGCTTCCTGTTTAACAGAGGTATACAAAACAGACATCTTCTGTTAAATGAAGTGCTTCCAGTGCACAAAGTGCAATCTTACTGCAACGTAAATTATTTTACATACTATTAATATACTTGAAATTGCAAAGTGGTTTTCCAGCGTCGACTTGCGTCTGTGGTCCGACACGCAGTTGCACGGAGTGCAAAATAATTTGCCCCCACTATCATGTAACACACTGGGAAACTGCTTCGCGCGGTCTTTTGAGCTTATTTTTGTTGGCAAATGAGAATTATTGGTGTGCTTCATCACGGTTTCACCGCGGGGTTTACAGATGACGTTCACGTCGCGTCATTACGTCACTTCATGAGGTTCCCATGGCAACAGGGGGAAAATAATGGCGCTTTACTTGTGTGAAGTAAACGCAACAGTTTTCAACTTTCTGCTTAGATATGAGACTTTTTTGCAACGAAAATACAGGGATTATGAAATCATGCTAGCCCCGCATATTTTTCTTGATGAAATCGGCAATTTATGCGGCGAAAGTGCGGCATATTTGAAAAAATGCGACCCCCGCATAAATATGCGGACTTTGGCTGATTATGCATGAAATCAAGCGATCGCATAATCGCGTTTTTCTGGAGGGACTTCTCTATGCATTTTTTTTTTTATAGATATCCTGCTCGCTCTCATCCTAATTAATGGCAGTCAATAACGACCAACATCAAGTTAAAAAAAAAAAAAAAAAATTACACAACTATCACAGAATAAAAATCCTGACCTTGGTCTTCTCTGCACGGTTACACTTTCGTGAGACTCTTTTAACACTGCAGATCACTCCAACTCGCCCAGAAAAAGCACGCAAGTTGTGAGAAATCAAGACTAAGAAAAACATGACACGCAATATAATGGATGCACGTTTTTCTCTGAGGTGAATGTATCCATTGTGTTCGTCATAACAAGAAGTTATCGCATTCATTTGTCAACTGTCATTCTGACTGCCATCCGACAACCGGAGTTTCGGTCTGGAGATATTAAACTCAGAAAACTACAGATACTTTCTAGGCTTTGTATCTCATGTCAGTTTTTATAAATCATGATTTCTCACAGCTTACGTTCTTTTTCTGCGTGAATTGGAGTGAACTAATGGAGTCTCACGAATGAGCTGGTGACTTATGCAATACTTCTCCCAACATTTAGTCTGCTTAAATCCACCCCTACAAGATTAGAACCAAGTACCTGCCCTTTTTTGTTAATCGGTTACACTCAAATATGTCACTACATCCATTTTATTGTGACTTTACCATGTTAACTCTGAACTCTGTTGGAGTCAGCCAGCACAAGTCGAGTCTCCTCCTGCCTCGAAAGACGATTGGAACAAAGTTATCTTTTTCACATTGTTTCTGTCTCACTTTCTTTGGTGTTGAGACTTGTTAAACTGGCCTTATGTTAAAGTATACATGACTGCCTCAGATATAAAAATGTTTCTGAATATGAAACCTCTTTAGTGTCCAGACATTGATCGGCAAAGCAGATCTAATGATCAGAATGGGGAATCACTCTGGTCCAATCGATCTGACACACACACATCTCACACATGATTCTGTTAGCAGAAGTAATGAGAAATCAATAAGTACTGACTCTCTTAAATGCACAAGATTAATACTATTAGCAGTCTGTATACTTCGTACACACACACACATATACACAAACACACACTTCTTGCTCGTAAACCACCAGTCCATTAGCCTTATCTTTTGGTCACATTAATGAAAGCTCTTTACCCACAATGCAGAGCGCCGTAACCCTGGCAACCACACCATACAAATCTGCCCACCCAAGCCTGTGGAAAACACACATCCTTCACTCACATTATTGACTTCTGTAACCATGCCAACCACATGTTGACCACTGTATGATCCCTATTTGTACCAGGATAGATGATGTTAAGTGCTTAAAAGAATTTTTTTAGTCTTATGATATTCCTTAAAGAACCTTGAAATATCATGAAAATCATGCAAATATCACGTCTTTCGTTGTAAAACTAATTATCATGATACAATGTCCATTTGTAGGTAAAAATCCTTTGTGTTTTTTAGGGTGTCTATGATATATAATAATATTTGCATATTATATGCAGAAATTAGCATTAACTTATATTTATAAAATAAGTTTTAAATATAAGTATAAAATAAGCAGTCGGGGAGTTAGTAGATTAACGTTTTTCCGCGCTTGAAACAACATTTCTTCTGATGTTCATTCATGTTTGTTTGATGCTATAAATGAACGAGCCGCTTACGAGCTTTAATGTGTCTGACTCGACACATTAAAGAGACACTATACGGTATTTATTGTTTAAACTTCTTTAAACTATATTTTAAATATGAAACTGTTTCATATCAAAAGTAACCTGCTCTGTCTTGTCTGTCGACGTGTTGTCAGTGTCCACAATGTATTTTTGACTTTGTGAGAACATGATGTGTGGCGCGAGAGCGCATGGCTTGTCATAGCAGCAGTAGCTAAAGGGGGCGGGTCTTTGCGACGGGTCAATTGTTCTGTGAATTTATTTTGGTTTTGGTTTGTGAATGTAAAGTCAGTCATTCACTCCACAAAACTCCTACAAAGAGCAGTCAAAGCTATGCATGTATCGAATGTATGAGAACTATTTTAGGCAATGTAGAAATTTGGACAACGTGGACATTTTAGGCAATGTAGAAATCCCGGCCTGGATGCCTTTTTAGCGGTTTGAAAAAGAGGATGTAATGTCTCTCTAATTCGTATTTTCAAGTGTTTGTGTGTCCTTGTGATAGTTCCATGGTTTGGTGGTTTCCTGATGACTTTACTCCAGTCAGGGTGAGAGTAGGTCAGCTAGAGTTTCTCTGAGTCTCACCAATACAATTCAGGAAGAAGCGATGATGGACATATTTGCGGAAATGTCACCTCTCTTGCTCCTGTTGTCCCCCAGAGGACATTCATTCTGAGTATCTATACTACTGTGATAGTCACTCACACTGAAGGGAATTTTCAGTTATAATCATTGAATTCTTTCAAATGTAATTACTTTTTCTAGTCAGGTTTCTTTCTTTTTTCTTTTTTTTTTTTAAGAAGCAGTCCACCTCCTTCCAGTTTTTACTGCCTCTTGCATCATTATTATTGCTCCTATATTACATTTTAAGGCACCCTTGAAGTTTATGCTACAAACTTGAGTGATACCTCAAATTGTGCAACTTGTTGAGCAGATCCGCTACTTTTTCAGTCGCATGGGAGTTCAACACATAAATAAGTGTAGACCAAAGAATGTTACACTTGGCAGTGCCGTGGTACAGTTTCAGAAATCAAATGGCATTTTTAATATCACGGTGCTAAATAATTAACATTTTCATATACTATGGTGTTTACATGATGTACATGATGGAGTAGTCGTGGCCTAGTGGTGAGGGAGTCGGGCTTGTAATCTGAAGGTTGCCGGTTCGATTCCCACGCCGGCAGGAATTGAAAGTGGGGATTGTGAATAAACAGCACTCTCTCCACCTTTGATACCATGACTAAAGTGCCCTTGAGCAAGACACCTAACCCCTAATCGCTCCCCTTGTAAGTCGCTTTGGATAAAAGCGTCTGCTAAATGACGAAAAATGAAATGAAAATACCTGTGGACGGAAATGCTTTTTTACATTTTTGTATGTTTACGTAGGTCTCTGTGTGGGTAAAAAAACAATGGTGTCTGTGGGTTTGTAAAAAAAAATGTTTGTTTTTTTCGTACTCTATTTGTTGTGGTGGTTGTACTGTCGTTTAATATGCTTCTTTGATTGTTGAAGTCTGCATGTTCACATATTTGCGGTTTGTGGTTTTAAAAAACACATGCATAAAGATGCAAAGTTTTTAATTTATTTATTAATGGTCTCTTTTCTGGGCTTCTCAGAAGTGGAAGTCATCATAATTGGGTAAACATCTCCGTAAAAAACATCCACGAAAAGACATTTCCATGATTTTCCAAAATAGGGAAAATATAAGGATATTGATTACAGCAGTAGAAGAGAAATGACAAATTTGCAGCGGTGTCAATTCATTATTTGTCATTTACTGCCAGTGTAATATAAGCATTATTAATGTATATACATGTTTTGGAGTATGAAAACTTTACTAGATTTGCGATGTTAACTGTGTAAAGTGTCATCACAGTCTGTGAAAAGGGTCGCTTGGACTTAAAGTGAGTGAAACCTTCATACATACCCAATCTCCTCTATCTTCAAAGGTGAAGTCTGACTGCCACTTTGCTACGCAGTGTCTCCTGGGAGCTGAACCTCACTGACTTTGACAGTGCTGAAATCAATCATAACTGTTTATCCGCACACAGGTCTCTGTGACTGTGTGTGTGAGAGCGTACAAAGGCCTCCTGAGCCATTTACAAGACAGATCCCACACAAGCCTAAACAGCACCTCTGGACCTCGACCATCTGTGTCTGTGTCTGTGAGTGTGTGAGAGAGAGAGAGTGTTTATGTGAAGGTCATTCTTTGATGTGACTGAAACTCAAGGCTCAACGGACCACTAGAGTCATTCCTCACACACTGCCTGAAGAGTTTATGCTCCCGTATGTTTCAAATTAGCGGCACATCTGACATAAACACAACACCATCATTTAAACAGATACTCACTATAACCCCCCAACCCCTTTAAAGACGTTTTCTTACCGTGTCAACGGACGCGGAGTAATTCGACTCTCTGAAAGTCAAATGCAGAGTTAAACGCTTTATTAAATAGAAGTGTAGTGTGATTCAGAGTCTGTACAATTAAAGCCCTGACAGCTCTAACATTACCAAGAGTTAATGACTTAACAGTGGTTAATTGAAGCTGTCAGTACTGAAGTTCAACTTCATTTGCCTGCATGATTAAATATAAGGGAAGAAAAGGAAAAATATATATATATTAACTCGGATATTAAATCTGAGGTGTATTTTAATGTTTTTCAAAGAAGTCTCTTATGCTTACCATGGCTGTATTTTACATTAACATTTAGTCATTTAGCAGACGCTTTTATCCAAAGCGACTTACAAGTGAGGAAAACAAACAAGCGATTCTTCATGAATTGGCAAATAACACAGGAAGTGCTCACAATACAATTTTTATAAATTTTTTTAATCAAATATACAGTAAAATAATATTATTTCAATTTAACTCTATTTTAATATATTTTTCGTCCTTTCTTAAACATGAAAGTATCTATAGTGTGTGTGTGTAAGCTGGTCTGCATTGTTTGCCAGTTTGGTGCCTGTTTCTCTCCCCCCCCCTACTTTTTTTTTTTTTTTTTTTTTTTTGTCACCTCTCTCAGTAGAACTGTTTGCTGGCAGGACTTAATGCCTGTTCTCAATTTCCAGAGAGCACAAATACACACATGCACAGCCGTCACTGAGATTCGTGTCTGCTTGTGTTTATGTGCGTATCAGTGGCTATATTCGCATACAGTAATGTCTGCGCATATTGTTTCACTCAGAGATTGAGAGAGATTGAACAGAGACCCGTCAGGCCCTTCAGTCAGCTGTGACTTGGAGAAATGCTAGAGTTTGGAGGTGGGCGGTATGATTAAAGTCCAATATTTTTGTACGAGAATACAACATTTTTATATGATGGTGATGGTTTTCACAGTTAAGTTAGTTTTTATATTTTAATCATATTACTAAATTGTTTATATTTGTTTATATTGGAATAACTTTGTAGTATGATTCTTATGTTTTCATCACAGTCAGTCTTTTGTTGTCTGTATCAACATCTTCAAGAGAGTCCGATTACTGGCCAATTGAAAAATGAACAATTTCGACATTAGTTTGTGTGAATACATGTACATATACATAATACATATAATTTATTTATTTACATATTTATACATTAATTATTTATTTATTTTAATATTATATATATATATATATATATATATATATATATATATATATATAATTTTTTTTTTTATTATTTATTGCCAATAACTTAACCAGTTGTAAAAAGGAAAACACTGTTTCAAAAACAAGACGTGATATCAGCTTCTAATCTATCAGCCTAATCAGACTGACTCCAAACAGTTATAATATTAGTTATGTGTTAGTATAAAATAAATAAAAACAGTTAGAATAGTAGTCAATACCGATATGGATATATATAATTTGTTCATAATGATGATGTTTTGTTTTGGTTTTGGTGCGTTCATGTTTATATTTTCAACAGGGTATTGAGTGCACCGCAGCTTTTTTGACACTCTTTCCATTTGTGCACTTATAGCAAGCACTGAACTGCCATGTGGTCTATCCATTTCAACAGGAAAGCATGGTTACCACGGCGATAGTGATTCTTATATGCTCTAATGGCGATTGGAGGTCTTTTAAAGTACATTAAAACTGGCGTTATCACAATTCCTCACGTCACTAACACACTACTCTCAAAACAAATTACGAGCCATGAGGAGACCATAAGTCTCCAAATCTCCTTTCATGAGCCAGAAGCTGTTTACATATTGATATTAGAGGCTGCATTATTTGCTCGACTAGAACATTCATTCCTTTTACGAAGAGAGAAAGGATTTATCTACTCATATCTATCTTTTTGTGTATCAGTGGTTTTAAAAGCTTTGCTGCATGACTGTATGCCGAGGCTTTGCATCCTCTAGATGTGCTATTTTAGTAATGACTCCTGCAGATCATAACAGTCATTATAATCAGAGCTCTCCCTCTCTGCATATCACTCTATCCAGAAGGGGAATACTAGATGAGGCTGTGAAAGGATGAATGCTTCATGAGGCTGTGAGAGAATAATTTTTAAATGAGACTGTGAGAGGGTGAATGTTAGATGAGGCTCTGAGAGGAAGAATTGTAAATGAGGCTGTGAGAGGGTGAAAATTGCATGAGGCTGTGAGAGGAAGAATTGTAAATGAGGCTGTGAGGGTGAATATTGCATGAGGCTGTGAGAGGGTGAATGTTAGATGAGGCTGTGAGTGGTCGAATTGTAAATGAGGCTGTGAGAGAGTGAATGCTAGACGAGGATGTGAGAGGAAGAATTGTAAATGAGGCTGTGAGGGTGAATATTGAGTGAGGCTGTGAGAGGATGAATGTTAGATGAGGCTGTGAGTGGACGAATTGTAAATGAGGCTGTGAGAGAGTGAATGCTAGATGAGGATGTGAGAGGAAGAATTGTAAATGAGGCTGTTAGAGAGTGAATGCTAGATGAGGATGTGAGAGGAAGAATTGTAAATGAGGCTGTGAGGGTGAATATTGAGTGAGGCTGTGAGAGGATGAATGTTTGATGAGGCTGTGAGTGGACGAATTGTAAATGAGGCTGTGAGAGAGTGAATGCTAGATGAGGATGTGAGAGGAAGAATTGTAAATGAGGCTGTGAGGGTGAATATTGAGTGAGGCTGTGAGAGGATGAATGTTAGATGAGGCTGTGAGTGGACGAATTGTAAATGAGGCTGTGAGAGAGTGAATGCTAGATGAGGATGTGAGAGGAAGAATTGTAAATGAGGCTGTTAGAGAGTGAATGTTAGATGAGGCTGTGAGAGGGTGAATGTTAGATGAGGCTGTGAGAGGGTAATTATATTGCATGAGGCTGTGAGAGAGTGAACGCTAGATGAGGCTGTGAGAGGATGAATATTGCATGAGGCTGTGAGAGAGTGAATGTAGATGAGGCTGTGAGAGAGTGAATGTAGATGAGGCTGTGAGAGGAAGAATTGTAAATGAGGCTGTGAGAGAGTGAATGTAGATGAGGCTGTGAGAGAGTGAATGTAGATGAGGCTGTGAGAGAGTGAATGTAGATGAGGCTGTGACAGGAAGAATTGTAAATGAGGCTGTGAGAGAGTGAATGTAGATGAGGCTGTGACAGGAAGAATTGTAAATGAGGCTGTGAGAGAGTGAATGTAGATGAGGCTGTGACAGGAAGAATTGTAAATGAGGCTGTGAGAGAGTGAATGTAGATGAGGCTGTGAGAGGAAGAATTGTAAATGAGGCTGTGAGAGAGTGAATGTAGATGAGGCTGTGAGAGAGTGAATGTAGATGAGGCTGTGAGAGAGTGAATGTAGATGAGGCTGTGACAGGAAGAATTGTAAATGAGGCTGTGAGAGAGTGAATGTAGATGAGGCTGTGAGGATGAATATGCATGAGGCTGTGAGAGAGTGAATGTACATGAGGCTTTGAGAGAATGAATGTAGATGAGGCTGTGAGAGGAAGAATTGTAAATGAGGCTGTGAGGATGAATATTGCATGTGGCTGTGAGAGAGTGAATGTAGATGAGGCTGTGACAGGAAGAATTGTAAATGAGGCTGTGAGGATGAATATTGCATGAGGCTGTGAGAGAGTGAATGTAGATGAGGCTGTGAGAGGAAGAATTGTAAATGAGGCTGTGAGAGAGTGAATGTAGATGAGGCTGTGAGAGGAAGAATTGTAAATGAGGCTGTGAGAGAGTGAATGTAGATGAGGCTGTGAGAGAGTGAATGTAGATGAGGCTGTGAGAGAGTGAATGTAGATGAGGCTGTGACAGGAAGAATTGTAAATGAGGCTGTGAGAGAGTGAATGTAGATGAGGCTGTGAGGATGAATATGCATGAGGCTGTGAGAGAGTGAATGTACATGAGGCTTTGAGAGAATGAATGTAGATGAGGCTGTGAGAGGAAGAATTGTAAATGAGGCTGTGAGGATGAATATTGCATGAGGCTGTGAGAGAGTGAATGTAGATGAGGCTGTGAGGATGAATATGCATGAGGCTGTGAGAGAGTGAATGTAGATGAGGCTGTGAGAGGAAGAATTGTAAATGAGGCTGTGAGGATGAATATTGCATGAGGCTGTGAGAGAGTGAATGTAGATGAGGCTGTGAGAGGAAGAATTGTAAATGAGGCTGTGAGAGCGTGAATGTAGATGAGGCTGTGAGAGGGTAAATGCTAGAGGCTGAGTGCATGGATGTCATGTGAGGCTATGAGAGACTGAATAATGCTAGATGAGACTGTGAGAGGATGAACATCACATGAGACTGTGAGAGGATGAATGTCAGATGTTGTGGTTGGTTGGACCCTTAATCATATCAATGATGAATTTACAGTGAAGTGCACATTTGATTGACGCACTTTCTTGACCACAAAACAGCAGCCCTTATCGAGAGCTGAGGAAAAATAATGG
>CM074303.1:7880147-8230147 GCA_037194245.1 Opsariichthys bidens
CTCTGGGCCTTTTATTTTACGTTTTGAATTTTTTTTAATTTTTTACTTCATCGGAATGGAATGACACTTAGTGTCTTTTAAATAAGTGTAATAAAAAGTACTTTCGCGGTCAATAATGACCGACATAGGAAACGAATGGAATTTTTTTCCAGATATGCTAAAGGCCTTCACTCTATTTTAATCTGAAATATTGCATTTATTGAAAAATGATTATTTATTTTTTTTAAATTGTGTATTAATTTTATTTATTTTTAAATATTGCATAGTATAATTCTAAATTCTAAATCCCTTCAAACTTCTAAATAATAATAAAAATTATTGAATAAATATTTAATAAAAAATATATTACATTGATTTTCCTGGGGAAAAAAAGAAAGAAGTTACATTTCAAGGCTTCAGTCACTTTTGACTACAAAGGTACCAAGTGTGACCCAAAATGAAGAGGTTTAATATCATTAATTATATTATTATTATTATTATTATTATTAATAAAACATTTGTGTATATATTTTTGTAATATTTTAATTATCATCATTATTGTTAATAACATTAATGTTTTTGTATACTTATTTTTGTTATTATTGTTTTTAAACATTTTTATTTTTTATTTGATTAAATTATTAATTATGTTTGTTTAATTATTTTTATTGTTTTTAATAATGTTTATTTATTATCAGTGTTAATATTTTTTTGTTTTTATTATTATTTTATTTAAATGATTACAGAATAATTCAATACATTGCTACAATATAACAATCCCCTCTCACTTCTCCAGACCCTTGCAGACCAGAGAACTTGACTGCTCACATGTCATGCAACAGTGAGATGGTGGCGCTCGATTGGTCAAATGCCAAAGGGGTGTCAACCTACATTGTGACGGCAACAGGGAGTCTGGGATATAACATAGCCTTTAACACCACTTCTACTAGCCTGTCTGTGTCACTGCTCTGTGGACAAAGTTACAATGTGACTGTCCAAGGGCAAAATGATTACTGCAACAGCCCACAGAGCGCCCCTGCAGTTTTCAGACTCGGTATGTCAGTGAAATTATACATAAAACTGCTGTGTGTGCACTGAACAAAATACACAACTTTATACAAAGATTGAATGTGATTTCCTATTACTATACACAAAATAATAATTCAAGTTGATCTATTGCTTTGCTTATAAATTTTGAGGCAGTACTGTATGAAATGACTTACCTCTTACCTTTTTAATGACTTACCTTTGCAATGTGTGTTGTGATCCAGCGCCCTGTACACCTCATTATCTCATGACATACGTGGAGTGTAACAACAAGGTGGGTTCTGTCAGCTGGGGCCCAAGCGATGGGGCAAACATGTACACTGCCACAGCAACAGGTAATGATGGACACACACATCTGTGCGTCACTAATGGGACCAGTTGCACCTGGGAGGACCTGCACTGCGGTGAAATCTATAACGTCACGGTTACTGCCAATGACAGCCGCTGCACGAGTCCACATAGCAACAGCACCTTCATCCACATGGGTAAGACACAGTAATGATAAATATACCAGGGGTTTGAATCTGTTGGATGAAGTTGAGAAGTTTTGAACTAATTTATGTACTTATAATTTACGTGACAGTTAAATGTAATTACAAAAAATGTATGAATGTGTATTAGATTAAAAAATATTCACTTTACACTTGCATTTATTTAAAATATTTTATCTTTTTTTTTTACATTTTTAAGCTATATACATTAGTGGCCAAAAGTTTGGAATAATTAAAAATACTGTAAACACAGTAATATTGTGAAATATTTAATGGGGATCAGTTGTTTAAAAATTAATCATAAAAATGACTAAGAAGACTGAAATTAGTTCTGAACAAGGTGCAGAACTGCAGATTATGGCCAGATCATGTCTTGATATTTTGTATCCAGTGCAGTGAAATTGATGCAATGTCTCTAAAGTGTCCAAATACTTTTGAGGGAATTGCGGTTGCTGGATTTATCTCATTTTAAGGATGTATAGATGTTTTTAGTTGAAAACAAGTCGTGGATACTAATGAAAATAGTATTTTTGGAATTTTGTTTTTTCAATGAAAATATAGTTCATCACAAGAGAAAATGTATTAACTTCTAATGATTATTAATTACTAGTGCTGTCAAATTGATTAATCAGGATTAATCTCATCTAACATATGTTTGTGTTTACTTTATATATATATATATATATATATATATATATATATATATATATATATATATATATATATATACACACACACACACATATATTATTTAAACAAACTTCTATTTTAGATGTGATTAATCGCGATTAATGGATTTGACTGCACTATTAATTACACATATATATTATTATTACATTTTCTAATCAATACATGTTCAATACAAACCAAATATTATTTAAATATAAGCTATTGTAAATCTTTCATAATACCCTGACCTTTTTGAAATGCAAATCTCATGGGAGTTTTTAATGTTGTTCTGTTTTCCGGCTCTTTAGCCCCATGTGTTCCTCAAGCTTTGACGCCCATCCTGGACTGTGGCGAGGGATTGGCCTCTCTGAGCTGGGCTTCCAGTGCTGGAGCTGAGACGTAT
Organism: Opsariichthys bidens; assembly: GCA_037194245.1. NCBI lineage: Eukaryota > Metazoa > Chordata > Actinopteri > Cypriniformes > Xenocyprididae > Opsariichthys > Opsariichthys bidens. The sequence goes on from CM074303.1 coordinate 7,882,737, forward strand.
GCAGTGGAAGCAGTAAGCGGAAATGGGATCACGCTGGCATTCAGTACCAACATTACCAGTGGCTTCCTATCAGAGCTGCTCTGTGGTCAACAGTACCAGATCACTGTCAAAGCCATTAACAGGCAATGCAGAAGTGCACTGAGTTCACCTGCTAACCTGTCAACAGGTAATACGTTAATGGATTTACTTCTATGTAGTCTGTTGAGAATGACCCATATCTCAAATGGTTTTCCTGTTCTGTTCTCTCCCAGCTCCATGTGCTCCTCAGAACGTGGTTTCAGAGCTGGACTGTTTGTCTAACATTCTAACTGTAAGGTGGAACATCAGCCGTGGGGCGGCATCTTACTTGGTGGTTGCCACGGGACCTGGAAATAGTCCAGTGAATACCTGTAACACAACTGCACAGCAATGCAAACTGCAAACGCTACGTTGTAGCTCCTCGTACAATGTCAGCGTCATTGCAGTAAACCAGCAATGCAACACATCAGGAGGTTCCATCTTAGAAATAAACACTGGTACAGTCTCCATTTTTGTATCCAATGCTGTCTCATTAATCGTTCAGCATGCAAACAATATCACAATTCAGTAGGGAAAAATGTAACTGTTGGTTACATTTTGATTGAAAACAATGTAAGTCAAGTTTTATACTTGGTGTTCAAGCAATTTAATTGTCAAACTTCCTCCAACTTTTTATCTTTGCAGTGCCATGTGTACCTGGTCACGTGGAGGGCAGAGTAAACTGCACGACTGGAGATGTATCTGTATCCTGGGATCGAAGCGCAGGTGCCTTTTCCTACACTGCGGTTGCTTTGAGTAGCGGTGGCTATGCTTCAGTGTGTAACAGCACTGGAACAGCATGTGTCTTCTCAGACCTGCTCTGTGGGATGAACTATAGTCTGGCTGTCAGCGCACGTGACGGGACCTGCAGCACTGCACCGAGCCAACCAGTTGTGCTCAGTACAGGTATCTTAGGACAAACAAACAAAAAAGTGCTTCCCAAAATAATTGAAAAAATGAGTACTAATTAAAGTATACAATTATTATTTAGTTAATTATGGTAATTGTTCATTTCATTTCAGTGTCCTGTAAGCCACAGAATGCTAGTGCCCTGCTCAACTGCGACACCAACTCTGCTGTTGTAACATGGGAGCTAACTGATGACGCCCGGCGTCACACAGTCCAGGCTGTTGGTTCTGACGGACATCGCGTCAACTGCACGAGCCCCGATCACAGTTGCACATTACTCGGCATGCACTGTGGCCAGAGATATAACCTTACCGTCACTGCCATGGATGGAGTATGTGACAACAGTAACACATACCTCACTCTGCAGTCAGGTGAGTCCTCTGCTTCTGTTGTGCACCTGATGACAGAGCTCAGATTTAATACTGTATATGATTTAAAGGGTTAGTTTACCCAAAAATGAAAATTCTGTCATTAATTACTCACCCTCATGTCGTTCCACACCCGTAAGACTTTCGTTCATCTTTGGAACACAAATTAAGATCATTTTGATTAAATCTGAGAGCTGTCTGACTCCTCAATCGACAGCAATTTAACCACCACTTTCAAGGTCCAGAAAGGTAGTAAAGACATTGTTAAAATAGTCCACGTGAATGCACAGAAAATGCATTGTCATGAAAATAATGGCACAATGCAAAAAGTCTAATATAGAGTAAAAATATAGACTTTAATGTCATTTATATAAAATATCATTTCTGGTCTCTGTGGAAAAATATGACCAGGAAATGAAAAGAATTAAATATGCTACTGTACCTTTAAGACTTGTGTTATGACTTTGCATGTGAAATACACATTCACATGTACACTAACTTGCTATAGCATTGCTTTTACTGTTACTGGTTTACCTTATATTGTTTTTCTGCTGAAATAGTTGGCATTGCCCCACCTTTCAGTCACAGCCTGGTTCCTTCTCTCTTTCTCAGCTCCATGTCCACCTCAGAACGTGTCTGCCAGTGTGCAGTGTGATTCGGGGTCTGTGCAGGTGAGCTGGAATCCAGCAGTGGATGCCAGCCAGTTCAGAGTTGAAATCCAATCCCAAATCACTGGTGTGATCTCCTCCTGTAACAGCACAAACACGCAGTGCTCCATCGCCCATCTGCCCTGTGGAGAGAGCTTCAACATCAGTGTGGTGGCACTGAGGGGCAGCTGTCAGAGTCAACCAAGCAGTGGCCTCAACATCGCCTCAGGTTGGACACAAGAACACTCTCTCAAACAAATAGATGGATGGATAGATAAATTTCAATATCCATACTTTCCTTATGCACTTTATGATCTCTTCTTTCTACAGCTCCATGTACACCACAGGGGGTTAATGGTACTGTGGACTGTGTCACTAACTCTGCCTGGATCTCATGGGATGTGGGTAAGGGTGCAGACTCTTACACGGTGCTGGCTGTTGGGGACGACGGTCAAAATGCCACATGTACCAGCCCAAACTCCACCTGTTATGTATCTGACCTGGGTTGTGGAAAGAGCTACACCTTCCAAGTCACTGCTTCCAACGCTGGCTGCCTGAGCCCACCCAACAACAGTTTCCAACTGGAGACAGGTAAGTACACCTGAGAGCTTCAGTCCTATAATTTGAGACCCTTGGTCTCCCAGTCTTACAGTATATTATCTCTTTCTCCAGCACCTTGTACTTTGTCATCCATCGTGGTGGTGGCTGAATGCCAAAGTTCTGTTATCATGGTACAGTGGCAGAGGGCACGGAAAGGAAGATCCCTCTACATTGCCACAGCTGAGGATCAAGACCATGTTCTCATTTCCTGTAATAGCTCCACCTCTTCCTGCAACCTTACCAATGTTCAGTGCGGCAAAGAGTACACCATCAGTGTGGCTGCTTCAGCCAACCAATGCAGCAGCCTTCGCAGTCCACCCTACAAGATCAGAACTGGTACAACCATTACTATTGTTATTCCACCTAATGAAAACGAATGACTTGCAAATGACTTAGTTAAGGCCACCATTATTATTGCTCCGACTTGGGGTTAGGAGTTTGAGCCTTAAAGGCACAATATGTAACTTTTCATCCCCGGCTGTAGACATGAAGACAACACGCCCTGATTTCACAGAATCATGGGAGGTGGTGTCTTCTTGTCTATAGCCGGTGGAAAAGAATCAGGATGGGACTTGGGCAGATGGGTCTCTTCCGGTCATCCGTACGTGGGTTAACACAGTGCTGTTTGATATTATTAGATAAGTTTGTGTGTATAAGACACTTAATGTACACCGCAGAAAGCTAGATCAATATTAGGCATGGTAAAACATGGTACCCGCTGTAAAGAAAACGAGATTTAAACAATAAGACTTACTGTGTTGAAATATATAACAGTAATTAGTTTTTTGCCGATGAATGTATCCAAATGTGTCCTGGTTAAAATTGCTTATTTCTCTGGATTTAAATAATTCTTGGAAATATTTGGGATAATTTAAGTACACAATTCAACAAAATACAGTATATAACATTGTTCTAATGGTTTTTGGATATTTTAATCCTAAAATCTTACATATTGTGCCTTTTAAAGAGGTGTGCTATTACATTCTTAGGTAATTTGACTCACAATTCTTACCTGGTGGGTGAAAAAAACAAAAAAAAACTTTAGGATAGGAAGTTAAGCTTCAATTAAGTTTAATGGTGCAACGCAAAAATACTTAGTACTGTGTAAGTTGTAACTTAGTGCCCATTTACGTCAAAACTAGGCTAAATTGTAATTTGTGCACAGCTGGTGCAACCGGCCCCAGGGGTGTCTAATCCTGTTCCAGGAGAACAACCTTTCCATTGGGTTTAGTTCTTGCCTGCTACAGCAAAACTGTATGGAAGTTTCTAGAAATCCTAAAGTATCTATCATTTTGGAGCTAAACTCTGCAGGAAGGTGGCTCTCTGAGAGAAGGACTGGACACCCTTGATTTATAGATGTATACCAATTTTAAATGTGCTTTCAATTCATCAATATTCAGGCTATTCTGATTTCTTCCTTTGATCCTCTGCAGCACCCTGTCAGCCCTCACAAGTACAGACCTATACAGACTGTCAATCAAAGGCTGTGTTTGTGTCATGGGACCCATCATATGTGGCGCAATCATACCTACTTACTGCAGTCAGCAGAGATGGAGACTTAAAGACATGCAACACCTCGTATAACAACTGCACACTAACTGATCTGCACTGCAGCAACACCTACAATGTGTCCGTTTTAGCAAGTAATGAGAACTGTAGCAGTCTGCCCAGTACTAACGTCACTTTCAAGACAGGTAAGAGTGACCCAAAACTTCTTTAAATTCTGTGACCAAGATTTTTACATTATAAGCTTTCATTGCAATGTCTTTATTTTGCAGTGCCATGTAAGCCAGCCAATGTAACTGCAAACATTCAATGTGGGAACAGTAGTGCTTCCTTGTCATGGGTGGGGAGTACAGGGGCAGTGGCCTATGTGGGAACTGCTCAGTCAGAAAACGGCACAACGGTCCACTGCCAGAACACAGAGCCTTCCTGTACTCTGGTGGGCTTAGTGTGCGGGACTGTGTACAACTTTACAGTGCAGGCAACGGATGGCACCTGCAACAGTTCCTTGAGTGAACCTCAAATTGGGGGAGCAGGTACAATCATCAGTCATCCTCACTTCCCAATCATCTGCTTTCTTTGAACTGATCTGCTAGTATTCGAGATGTCCCCTTAGAGTGTTTCATTCTAGCGCTTTTGGAGTAGAGTTGAATCTGTTTGACTTCAACGTTCGGTTCTTTTGGTCGGAATGTTTTCTGTACTTGCGTGTCCACCAAGAGAACCACACCCAAATATGATTGAAAATGGAGGTCTGGGGCACAGCTCAAGTCCACTCTAGTAATTATTATGAATGCAATTTGACCACATTTGCAGATGTAAATTGCTTTTAATGAAGGATTACAAGATATTCAGGGACCTACAAATAGAGCGGCAAAACAAAATTCCGTCACCTTCTCTTGTGTTGTTACCTAGAATGATTAGCAGCTATTTACACTCACCTAAATGATTATTAGGAACACCATTTGTGAAGCCACAACATGCACAACCTTGAGGCGGATGGGCTACAACAGCAGAAGACCCCACCGGGTACCACTCATCTCTACTACAAATTGGAAAAAGAGGCTGCAATTTGCACAAGCTCACCAAAATTGGATAGTTGAAGACTGGAAAAATGTTGCCTGGTCTGATAAGTCTCGATTTCTGTTGAGACATTCAGATGGTAGAGTCAGAATTTGGCGTAAACAGAAAGAGAACATGGATCCATCATGCCTTGTTACCACTGTGCAGGCTGGTGGTGGTGGTGTAATGGTGTGGGGATGTTTTCTTGGCACACTTTAAGCCCCTTAGTGCCAATTGGGCATCGTTTAAATGCCACGGCCTACCTGAGCATTGTTTCTGACCATGTCCATCCCTTCATGACCACCATGTACCCATCCTCTGATGGCTACTTCCAGCAGGATAATGCACCATGTCACAAAGCTCGAATCATTTCAAATTGGTTTCTTGAACATGACAATGAGTTCACTGTACTAAAATGGCCCCACCGTCTCCAGATCTCAACCCAACAGAGCATCTTTGGGATGTGGTGGAACGGGAGCTTCGTGCCCTGGATGTGCATCCCACAAATCTCCATCAACTGCAAGATGCTATCCTATCAATATGGGCCAACATTTCTAAAGAATGCTTTCAGTACCTCGTTGAATCAATGCCACGTAGAATTAAGGCAGTTCTGAAGGCGAAAGGGGGTTAAACACAGTATTAGTATGTTGTTCCTAATAATCCTTTAGGTGAGTGCATTGCACTTGTGTTGATGATGTGTCTACAAAGTGGATATAACATGAAAAAGGACCTCTAGCAGAAGAGAATCAAATTTGGAATTAGCCTAACAAGTGTAACTTACAAGAAAACAGAGTCTCTAATACAGGCAAATAGATTGTGAAGGCAGATACTAACATTTTGGTTGTTTCTTCGGGATCCCCATTGGGAAAACAGGTTTTAAGTCTTGTTATCCATCTCTTTCCCTCAGCTCCCTGTCCTCCAGCTGGGTTGAGGGTTGTCCCTCGTACGGTAGTGAATGACACTCAGATCTTGAGGGCGTCATGGTCAACTGTGAGTTGTCCTGATTCTGAATATCTCCTGGGACTCAAGGGCAACATTCAGGACAACAGCCAGGCACTCTTTGACCTCGCCTCCTATTGGACAAGTCGCACATTCTTTGAGATACCCCTCCCTTGTGGCTCCTCCTACAGCGCGACTATCAGGGCGAGGAACTCTGCTGCCTCAAGTGTCGAGTCTGCTGCTGTCACTGGAACCACAGGTGCACAATGTTCAATCATCTTAGCACTAGCTTCTTACCTACTTAAATGGGAAATGAAGATGCTTTAAGTGCAAATACATACATAACTCTTCTGTTCATTTGTTTCTTTCCCCCAGTACCTTGTGCCCCACTAAATGTGACATTCTCTGCATCATCTGCGGTAGTGGCATGGAATGGGTCTATATTCGCTACGAACTACACTGCGTATGGGGTCACTTCCTCTGGTAGGACGAAACTCTGCATGACCTCACAGCTCTTCTGCTCCATCACCAATTTCAGCAGTGGTCACCTTGTCCTAACAGCCCGCAATGCTGCCGGAGAGAGTGAAGACTCTGTGCCCGTTTTAGGTAAGTAGGCGATTTTAGACAAGACTAACAGAAAATGCAGAACAAGTAATGAAACGATCAAAATTTAGCATGCTTTGGTGAAAGTCCTGTAACGTTTGACCATGTCCATCCATTGGCAGTGACAACCGTTGTCCGGAGGTGAGACCTGGCTCGAAATCACGAAGGTGAGTTGATGCTTAAGAACGGCAGAAAATATTTTGAAAACGAGGCCTCGAGGGGGAGGGAAGTACAGTGCTTCTTTCGTGTTGATCAAGTTGATAAAACATGGAAAATATCTCTTCCAGTGGATAAACGCTATACTTCTATAATAAAATGATGTACTTCTATCCCTCACAGCCAACTTTCACATGCAGTTGAGATATTACATTACAACTGTTTGCATTTAAAGATTTATCCACAGCTTCTTTGCTTAACATTTCAAAACTGTTAAGTTTAAAATGACCTGAAAAGCCTTATAGTACTAACCCTCGATTCTCTCCACACCAGGCCTGCCCAACCCTGAGTGAATGCATCTCGTCGCACTCAAACTCCTGCCTTTGGGAATTCCAGTGCTTTCCTATGAATTCTTGAAACTCTGCGATACTTCACTTTTGCATGTTACATATATTTCTATTCAAGGTTCATTTTTTTCCCCCCACAATACTTATAGGTGGAATCGATTGACTGGGGAAAAGATTAACATTTCTTTTTAAATGTTTTCTAAAGTCTGTTTTTTTTTTTTCCTGGCTCAAGGATTTACTTTTATGAAATGCCAAATTTTTTTTTTTTTTAAAAAGCCTATAAATATATTCCTGTTTTGTATACGAGTAGTGTTATTAAATACAAAGAGCATTTCTCCATGTGATCAGTCTTATAAATTATGACATGTAAAGGACATGTAAAATAAATTAACCATACACAAAACACCTGCTGTTCCAATAAAATGAATGTTCATACTATGACCTAACAAAGAAACAACAGAGGTGAGCTATTCCTAGCAGCAAAAAACAAAACAAAAACATCTTTGTATTAAACATCTCAGTAAATGAACTACTTATCCCATTAACGAATGTAAGTGACCTAATGGAATCAGATATAATGGTTCCTTATGAAACTATTGACTTAATACATGTACAAGTATTTGGAAATTCATGGGAATAGGCATCTACAACTTTATCGATTTGCTCACTTTTACAGTAAAAGCAACTTCTCTGGTCTCTCTCTAGGATTAAGGGTTGGACTGTATTGGACAGTAAGTTGAAATCACAGCAGAAGCACATCTTATTTTAACCTGAGAGCTCACAGAGGGTTTGTCTTGAAGGGTTTACATTTTTAGCACAAACTATAAAACTCTATGAAGAAAATGAGACATTTAAAGAACCCAACTGTTAGATTCGTTCGCTAAATAATTACATCAAAAATACACAACTGACCAATTCTGTTCCATACAAGAATTTTATTAGAAAACGAGATGCAACAGAGCAATGAATTAAACAGCCTAATGTCAGCACAGCTTTCAGCAGCTTGTGCACAAACTCAACTCTGTGGTCACTCTGTTGAAATTTAAAACATTCTCTGAGCTCTATGTACAAAGCCATATGTGAGAATCCTGAAAACAAATTGGGGGAGAAAATGGATTTAAAATAAAAAAGGATTTTAAAATGCCATTTTCAGTCCGGACATCAGTAATGGGCAACAGAGAAAATGGCATTTTTAATATCTACACAAGTGGCGGACAATAGTGCAGAAGGAAAGGAGGAAAAAAATAAAAAATAAAAAAAATCCAGGCTTTTCCGTTTGTTTACTTCAACACAAGTGGTGCACAAGAGGACTATAGATAAGGACATGAAGTAATAAGAGAGGGACCGGAATAAAGGTGCAGAGGGAATCAGAGGAGGAGATGGAGACAGGATCATGGAGACTCCGCTCGAACACTGTTTGTTCTTTCACCTGGTTCGGGACTGTGGCGCTCTTGCTTTACATGTTCCCGCCCATTGCTGGATTCCCTACGGTGCGGGCGCTCTTTGCTGCGACTGCGCTTGTGTGACCGTTCCTTACTATGGCTGCGTTCCCGCTTCCTGTTCTTCTCCTCCCCTGCTTCCTGCCTGCTCCTGCTGCCTGACCGAGAGCGTTTCTTGCTAGATCGCTCGGTTTTGTGTTTCCGGTCTCTGCTTCTGCTCCTTGAGCGCTTGCTCCTCTTTTCTTCCCTATGCTTTCTATCCTCCTTATCTTCCTTGTGCCTCCTCTCTTCTCCATCTCCCTTACTTCTCTTGTCTTTTGACCTCTCTCGATCTTTATGATGATCTTTCTCTTTCCTGCGACTACGCTCTCTCTCACTCTCTGCCTCCCTCTCTTTATCTCGGTCTTTCCTCTCATTCCGCTTCTCCCGGCTGGCACTGTGACTCCGGCGCCGTTCCCTGCTACGGCTGCGTCGGCGTTCTGTGGTTCGATCTGGTGTTCTGGAACGCCGTCTATCTCGGTCTCTCTCCCTGTCTCTCTCTCGGTCCCTGTCTCTATCCCGGTCCTTTCCCTCCCTTTCTTTGCGCTGACGATCTCGTTCTCTCTCCAGTTCACGGTCAAAGCTTGCGCCATGTTTTTCTTTGTGATGGCTGCGACTCCGCGAACGATTTTGGGATCTCCTGGGACTCGGACTTCTCTTAGGTGTCCTGAACACACACATAAAAACACAAATCATTGAGCACAGAACATGCACAAGACAAACCAAACGCAACATGACAAATGCTGACTATATGTGGCTGGTCTGTTTAGCCAAATATTCTCAGCCTACACACAACGACTGTACCTGGAACGGCGCCTATCTCCATGCCTTGTTGAATCAGTTGCTGTTGTTGCCGCCACCTCCTCCTCCTCCTCCTGCTCATCTCTTTGCGGGGGTTTACGTGGTCGACTCTTCATGTGCTGGTCGATTGCCTTCTGCACAGGAACAGGTATTCGTGGGAACAATGTTGAGAACCATTCCAGCTTGGTCAGGAAGGAACGAAGCATCTCTCCGACCGTCATTACACACCCTCCTCCGGCCTTCACGTCCAACTCCTGATTTTAAAGACAAGGAAGAGGAAAACCATTAACACCATAAACACATTTAGACATGCACTTATCGCATGGCCTCTGGTAACAACGCTAATGATTAGACCCCTAAAGCCATTACATTGTAAACTGTCCTGTATAAAATGCTTTATTTGTGATGACCAAATACTGAGTCTTCACCTCTGCTCTCACCTGACTTAATATTCAGTATTTAAAGCTGCACCAATTTTAAAACAATTTTGTTGTTTCATTGTCTGTTATTTTGGACTTTATAATAGCAAATAAACAGCATGGACAATGCCACTGTATAACTTGTTTACCTCTAGTATACAAAATCTGGTCATGTAATGGCCGATCCTTATGTAGAATAAAAAGACCTTTTCTAGCCTGCTAGTCTGTAGTCAATTTTAAATGCATATGATTTTAAAGCCCAAATTTCATAAGGGAATTTTACTGCACCTTTAATTATAAGTGGTATAAATTGGAATTGACAGGGCCTAATTACATTGCTTTTTTTATAAATAAAATATAGTTTAATATTAATAGTTTATTAGTTCAAACAACTGCATAATTAGCTTCCACAATGTCTCTTACTATGCACTGACTCAAAATAGGTGCGATGCTGAGGAGGTCGCAGGTCAGCTGACATTTATGATGCACCGGTGAGTGTGAAGGGGTGGAGTGGGTAGGTGAGCTTTTCTAACTGCACTCACGAACGCCAGCCAAGAGTGTGGAGCACACCCTATATATCCAATCCACCCGCATCACAAGGGCCATCTGGGAGAGAGAACAGGGCAGTCAGCCAGAGACACACAACCACCATCATGTTGGCAGCAATGTCTGCTTAATGCGAATAAGATCTCCTTTTCTAGGCTATTTTTAAAATGGATAATATATTACCTTAACAGGTGAGTGGGTGTGCAGGCACATAAGAGATGAGCCAGCACCCAATAGTGGATATCTGAGATTTAATAAATAATAAAAAGAAAATGTCTAATAAAAATGACTATGAATCATTGGCATACTGCTGCCATACACAGGGTGCCATTATCTGAATATTGCAAGGAATCACTGAATTCACATTCAACATCAGAGGAACCACCTTCACATCTAGCTTAAAGGCCAATTTGCAAGAGTTTGCTTGTGATTTGTGCTGCCACCACAAATACAACTTCAGCTCTAACTGAGCATCTTATAGAGAACATTAAGCCAAATGAGGTCAAAAGGTTGAAGGACAGCAATGTGCATCACAATCAGCATTCGGCCAAAAGTTTTCCGCTTACAGCTGTGTACATTAGAAATAAAGAGAGATTAAGGCATTACCCGTGGTGACATACCTCCTCGTCGTCAAGGAACTCATCATACCAGTCAATCAAGTCAGGAGGAGGTTGAGTATACCTATAATACACATGACATGATAAGTGTATGTTCGTTGGGAAGTGCTGTGGTCAAACCCCCCAAAAAATAAAAAATAAATGCACCATCCAAACTAACAACGTACCATGACCAAAATTATCACCTCGTATAGGAGTCAAAATCTGCTAAGGGGTAATAATGGAACAATAGTTTTAAAGAAATTTTCACTATCATTGACAACAGGATCTGCATTTTCATTCGTTTAAATAAAAGATTTTTGTTATAAAAGATAACTTTGTGCATCAAAACCTGCTGGTAAAAAAATATTTGATTTTCAAAAGTCAATAAATTTGCAACAGCTGAATGCAACATTTTTGACAAGCCAAACATGTCTGTCTCTGAGTAACAAATTAAAGCAAACGAAATAAACTTATACTTACGCAAAAAAGAATTTCAAACGTACCCAGCATGTTTTATATCTTGTCTGTCAAAAACTTAGGCTGGCTGTCGGTTGGAATATTGGAACTAAACACATTGACATAACACACTCATGGGCATCAATCACTCCACTGAATACTTGCCAGCTAATAAATAAATAATTATTACCTTACGATCCCATCTGTTTTCAAATCCACATCATTTGAATATCACGACATCGATGTCTGTCAAAAAATAACGTGCACAATACACGTTAGTATTTACGAGATGCAGAGCGAGTACACGCATTTCCTGGAAAACTCGCTACCGGATGTTTTAAATGAGTCATCGCTTTCTAAGAATACGGTAAAAATGGTGGCTGCAACATGCTGTCTGTCAGAGACGATAATGTGCATAAAACATAACGCATGCGACTATAAATTTGTTCTGCACTCGCTGAAATTCAATCGGGATGATCAGGGAACTGAGTGAAATGCTTCACACTGCATGCCAAAGAGAATATTTTCAATAAATTTCAATTCTTGACTGATCTTTCCCCCCCCATAATTTTGTCAATAAGATGGAACTGTTAAATGAGTGATCTTGAGATGAGTACCTGTAGTTGCCCAATTTGACTCTCAAATGCTGATGCGATATTTATATTATGAACTTGACAGTTTATTTTGATAAAATGTAGTTTTATAAAATCAGTTGTTTAAAAGATTAAGGCAATTATCAAAGTTTGATAAAACGTTTAATTCTCCAATAAAAGATACGCTTTTACATGATTTGTTACATTTAACACCCCTAAGCAGATTTTGACTCAAGAGTTTTGGCTTCTTTTGCTCTACATATTCCTCAGCAAAAGCAATTTGATTATTTAAAGAAGAAGTTTCCCACATGAACCTCCATGGCGGTGTTAATGAGAGAAAATAAATAACTGAAACAAAGAATCTCAGTTAATGGTTAACATCTGAGGTGGATCTGAGTCATACCTGATGTACATGAAGCCCAGTGCCCTGATATAGGGCGAATCTGTGTGAGTGATGAGACCCATCACTTGTTTGCGGGTCAGTTTCAGTGTGAATAGTTTATACAGCAAACAAAATGCAGTGGACACGATCCCACCCGTCCCGACTCCTCGAACCTGCAGGACAAACATCATGAAATTTAAAGCTAAACTTATTTTTTAGCTTAAGTGAATCTCTCCCTTGATTTAATCAAAGTGACGAAGATGACGGGAGGATGAAGTTGAGGAGGTCTCAAGGCACGTACTTCTACTTACCCCTCCGCACATTCCCGTCTGTCCCGCGGTCTTCCTGCTGCCTTTTTCCCATGGCTCCACGTGGGTGACCTGAAAAAAATATTTAAATTAGATTAACCATTTAAATGCATTCAAACCTGGCAAGAAATTGAATAAATCTACATTATATAACTCAAATCACCACTGATCTAAACGGTCGGGACAGTCTCAACATCAATCTAAACAAAGTTGTTTTTCAAAATTACAAAATCTAAGTGAAGCTAATCGGATTACTCTTTCAAACACCTTCACTTATTGGTAATAATTTAAAATCATAATCGTGGAAAACCATTTTAATGGAAAATTAGAATATTTTACTTTGAAACAGAACTGGCTAATACAAAGTTACCAGACTTTCTTTAGTTAAAATTAAAGGGTCGTTCATACCAGGGATTACAGAGGAAACGATATCATTGAAAGCTCTTTCATAACTATTTTCTTCCCAGCTGAAGAAAGACAAAACATTAACAGCCAATCAGAATTTAGCCAAAGGATAAAGGAACAATCCTTTGGACAGTTTGGACAAAAATGAAAATTCTGTCATCATTTACTTTAATTGTTCAAAACCCGTATAAATCTAATTCATCTGTTGAACACAAAAAAGCTATTTTGAAGAATATCAGGGTAACCAAACATTTGATGGACCCCACTGGCCTCCATAATATGGGGGAGGAGAAGAGAGAGAGAACAATAAAATACTATCTAAGGCAATGGAGTCACATTAGCTGTTTGGTAACCGACATTCTTCAAAAATATCTTCTTTGGTATTATGAATGTGTGGTAACGGATTGCAAAAACGAAGGTACGACCAACAAATCTGAGAGCATGGAATAGAAATTCGTGGGTATGGTTTATTGATCCGTGGGCGCTGATAAACCGATGCAACAGAGTTCTGTTTAAAAACTGAGAACGAATTGCAAAAACGTGCCCACAGATTCGCGGGGGTTATTATTATTTTTTCTCCTACATGTGACTTCCTGGACTCCGTACTTTTGCATAAAATTACAATTCGTTAAATGGTGAATAAAGCTGTCAATAATACGTCTAAATTCACCTCATGTATTTTGCTGAAAAAAGTCAGTGATGTGGGCTTGGAACAACATGTGTTTAAGTTAAGGACAGAAAAATTAATTTTAAGTAAACCACTTATGTAGCTAACGTTACATCTGAACTAGTTAGCATGTTAGCCTCCATGGCCTAACACGGTCTACTGTAGCTCACATAATAATAAACATAACAAAAGTCGTATATTTCAAAAAATATTTCAGCCTAAAAGAAACATAACCACTAATAAGCCATACACAAAGCATTAGTGATATGAACTTATGATAGAAAAAAAAGAGAAATGAAAACCGCGGGCTTCGCGCGCATCGGCCCGGGTTTATTTCACCACCTTGAAGTAGATCTCGTCGACCACCTCGTGGTACGTCTTGAGCTCGTACAGCTGGACCTTGAAGTATGGCGACGACAGGACGTTCGTCAATATCATCGGGTTGAGGTTCATAGTCTTCTCGTTGCCCCATAACGGCAATACGTTGCCGTGTTTCCCGCCGGCCGGTTTGCTCACGGCCTGCTGCTGTTGTTGCTGCTGACTAACCGCCATGGCAGTTCCTTCACAACGCCATTAAAATACAAAACGAAAGAAAATGACCGTTGCCCCTAACGAATATAGCGGCAACTCGTCCAACGAGGCGCACGAGTGGCTGACCGACGTCTCTTAATTCATTCAACGTTTATTTTAGATAATCTTTGACTATTATTTTCTGTGATGTTGGAAGACACACGCGAAGCGTTCTGTTACGGCAAGTTGTGGGGACAAGATGGCGCGCGGAGGAGGGGCGGTGGAAAGGGACGCGAGGGTGGGGGTTGCCAAGTGTGTCACAGTGAAATCCACCTCACCAAAAGGAAGCACAAGTCGTGTATCATTCCGTGTGTGTAAAACCATGGGTTGAATATGGTTGTAGTACAACGCGAAAATAAAAAGGTTCGACCACAGCGTCGCGAACAAGTTAAAGAATTAGTTCTCTTTTAAATGAAAATTACTCCAAACTTTACTCACACTCAAGCCATCCTAGGTGTATATGACTTTCTTCTTTCTGATGAACGCAAAGATATAATACATATCCTGACGCATCCGAGCTTTATAATGGCAGTATGAGCTGAAGAAAGTGCACCCATCCATCTCCCAACCACTCCATACGGCTCCGGGGGGTTAATAAAAGCCTTCTGAAGCGAAGTGATGCGTTTTTTTTTCTAAAAAATAAAATAAAATAATAATAATAATAAAAAATCCATATTTAACAAGTTATGAAGTAAGATATAATTCCGCCAGAGCGCCTTTCGTATTTAAGTTACGAAGAAAGTGTAAACTAGCGTCGCGTCAGTTACTCTTTTTCCGTAAATTGACCGTTCGCAAAGACCCGCCCCCTTTAGTTATTGTTGAACTGTACTGTACTCTTCTCACGCAATGAAAAATACATTCCGGAGCACAGAGGACACTGACAACGCTTCGACAGACATATGAGACAGCTTCATATTTAATATATCGTAATTTGCTAAAGTTTAAACAATAAATACCATATAGTGGCTCCTTCAATCGGCTAGTGAAACAACCATCTAGTTAGTGAATAGGTTCAAACCCAGACATAGTATCAAATAAACATGAATGAACATCAGAAGGAATGTTGTTTCAACCGCGGAAAGACGTGAGTACACACACAATTTCGGAAGTTGAAGTTCACCAACGTTAATCTACTAACTCCCCTGACTACTTTGTCAGACAAAATGGCGGATTCGGGGTTATGATTGGTCAGATGGCCTGTCAATCAAACTGTTTGTGAAGGGTCAATTGAAAAGGGAAGGCGTAGGAAGTAATGTTAGCTTTTTGAACCGCACGAGTTTTACACTTTCTTTGTACGAGTACGGAAGGCAGTTTGACGGAAGCATATTTTACTTTTTTTTTTACACAAAGGCATCACTTCCCTTCAGAAGGCATTTATTAACCCCCCCTCCCCCTCCATCCGGGCCGTGTGGAGTCAGGAGCTCCCCTTCACTCCCATTGTAAAGCTTGGATGCATCAGGGTATTTATTAATATATCTCTGATTGTGTTCATCAGAAAGAAGAAAGGCATATACAACTAGGATAACTTGAGGATGAGTAAAGGTTGGGGGAATTTTCATTTGAAAGTGAACTAATCCTTTTACTGCATTTCCCAAGAAACGTTTTACCAAAGACTTGGCAACACAGTCCTCCAACGTGGTTTGACATGATTTGTACCTCAATGTGTTGCAGAGTTCATACTTCTGTTTTCCATGTACTATTGGTGTTGTGTAGCAGTAGTTCTCTGAATTTAATTTTCTTGCCCATTAAGGTTAAGACTTTTTTTTTAAATAAGATATCTTTATTATGTGATAGGTATTTTAAGTTGATATAATAATTCATAGAAGTGTGAATTGACAACTGCCAAGCAAATCAGCAATATGACAACAAATTAAAACTACAGAACAAAATACTTATTTATATAACAGTTTTAATTTTTTTAAACAACATTAATGCATTCATAAAATGCAATATATGCATATTACATACTGAATTTTTGCTGACATTTAATAACATAATTTAATTGTATGCCACTAAAAACAAAACAAAAAAAAAAACAGGAAAATAGAAGGAAAGAAATTCCTGGCAGTCTGGCACTGTACTTAGTTGTCAATAGGCAGTATTCAAGAAGTATTAAACATTTGTTATGACATATATGTCATAAGTCTTTCTTTGATTTTTTTTTTTTTACTACTTTAGCTTTTTTGTTACAACTGAAAAACCAGAACACATAAATTAAATCCATAATTTCTTTATATACAACTAACTAAAATTTACAGTTCTGTAATCTACAATATGAAATCTCATAAACAGCCCTTTGCATACGCTTTTAAAATTAGCATGTTATTTTAAAACAAAACAAATTCTTAACTATAAAATCTACCACAATTTAAAACCCCTTTAAACAAACGAACAAAAAGGATCCTGAATCTTGGTTCAGGTCTTCTGCACCTCTCCTTAACTGAAAAGGAATGCCTGTAAAACTAATTTGGATTATGCAATTTTAACAGAGGCTTCTCATTTCAAATGAGTCGAGTAGTCCGGTTAGTAACTCGCAAGTTTGTGAGTAGTCTCGAGTAGCCAGTCCTTCAGACGGACGGCAGAAGGTCTGGACTCTGTTGCAGCTTTCTTTGGCCATGGACCGCCCAAGAGGATGTTTGACTGCCATGTAATGCAACCAATCACACTTCTTTCTGTTCTGTGTCATGTTCAGGGGCGTGGAAATGTAAAGTCGATGTAACAATAACAGACCGGCGTGCATCTAATAAATTATTCAAGAATGTAATGCAAGTTTACTGCAACAATGGAGCCACGAACTTCACATGCTTTTGAAAATCCAGCGTTTAGTTGATCCTGGTAAGTGTTCATTGTCACAGTTGTAAACATGACGGCATTCTTCTTCTTCTACTAGGGTGTTTGCCATCACAGCATTTGTTTCCAGGCGGACCATAAAAGAAAGCGACACACCCCGGACATCCTGTAGAATTCAACCAACCAAGATGACGACTTCGAAACTCCTCAAGTGATTCCAGATAAGTGTGTCATATGCATCAGACATTCAGCCGTGATGTCTAAGGCTGAGACTAGTTTGTGGGTAACTTCTACCTGTTGTTGAACCAGTAACCACCTACAGCTCAGACCACCTAGCTGTCCTCTGTCTACTGTATAGTTATACAGTTTTCTTTTAAATGAACATGTTTGTAACATCTTGACTACATTTATGGGTGGTCTCACAAAAAGTTTCAAGTCTACTTGAAATCTGCAGTATATATTAAATATACTAATAATATAGTATAACTGTTTTTTTGTTTTTTTTCAAATTAGCAGCATCCGTTAAAGGAAACACCGGACCATCTAAAGTGCATCAGTCCATATCAATGGATTGAAAAAGAAAAAAGAAGTTTATATAAAACAGGCCTGAAATACAACAATGTAACACTCCTTTTCGATTACACCGGTGGTTCCAAGCGACCATTTTCAAAATGACTTTGAGAACTATAACCATGTATTTTTTGGTAAAAGGGTACCAATCCAAGCCTTTCCTGTTACTTTGAGCTAAAGCAAAGCTTTTGTCTGTCATCAGAGCTTGACCAGAAGGGGGAGCAGTGATGTCACAAATTCTTAAGAGCCCCTGAATGTGTCAGTGTAGAACTGCTGCTTGTGATCGAAGACAACTGCTGTCCCCTCTTTTGACACGGGATATTACATCACCTTCCCCCATGGACGTTCAGTCTAGCGTTTTATAACCACCTGTTCAAAAGCTCCAGCACCAACCCTGAATGACAGAAAGAGAGAGATCCACGTTATATTACATTACCACAGTTCACAATTTGATTATATTTTCAGAGCTCATGTAACATAATACCACTCAATAATCTGCTTCTCATAACGCAAACACAATGACCATGTATCACACGAGGACAGCATGAGCAGAGGATGACAGTTGCCGTAGTGACCTTGCGGCAGGGATGTTACATAATATATTTCACCTGGTGTGCTGAGAGCCCAGTGCAGTGCTTCCTCCTGGCCCAACAAACAGCCGTAGACCCTCCTCTGCAACACAAATATACAGAAATATTTAGACTATATTTATTTTTTATAAAATAATATCCACTGGTGAACAATAAAATTGGCAAAAACACACTGAAGAACAATATCAATATCATTTTACCACCCAGAAAGCCCTAGCAACAACAATGTACAACATTTATGTACATACGCATATAATCATCATATTAGAATGATTTCTGAAGGATCATGTGACACTGAAAGCAACACACACACACACACATATATATATATATATATATATATATATATATACACTGTATATATTGTTCTGGTGGTTTCAGGGAAAAGATCATGTGGTAGCTGCAAGTTTAAAGCTGCTGTCTCTGAGGTCTATCTATGAGTCAGAGAGAAGAGGGGAAAGTATTCTGTTTGTTTGAGACTGTAGTAACCATAGTAAACATTCCTTTTATAAAGCCACAATGTGGTGCATATTAGTGCAACTGTGAGGCTGTGGTAAAACACAACTCAGAATTTCCTTTCCAGAGTTTGTCTACCGACTGCAGTTGCGATGTAGCTGGTCATACATGGCGTTTTCGTGTGTGTGTGTCTGTCGTCAGTTGTTGCTCATAGCTTGCTGTTATGGAGATGATGTTCAAATCTAAACTTTTTTTTTTCAGGGCCATTAAAAATATATCCATAGAAGTAGGCCTATTTATGTCATTTTATGTGACATTGGATCACAAAACCAGTAACAAGTCGCATGTGGTATATTTGTAGCAATACATTAAAATGATAAATTTTTTTGTGTGCCAAAAATCATTAGGATATTAAGTAATGATCATGTTCCATGAATATATTTTGTAAATTTCCTAACGCAACTATATCAAAAATGTATTTTTGTGAGTTGATATGCATTGCTAAGGACAACTTTAAAGGCAATTTTCTCAGTATTTTTTTTTTTTTTTTTGCACCCTCAGATTCCAGATTTTCAAATAGTTACATCTCAGCCATACATCAATGGAAAGCTTATTGATTATGATATTACATGGTACATAAATCTAAATCCTTATAATATAAATAATTAATAATATAAATCCTTATGACTGGTTTTGTGGTCCTGGGTCACATGTGTGCGTGTGTATGTGTACCCTCCCTGCCAAAACATACCTTAAAAGGCACAATATTTTTTTCTCCTGAACTCCACTTATGCTGTTAATTTGTATGCATTTATAATGATAAAAAGATTTCTTTTTAATACAAATCCTAATTTTCCCCCTTTATATTCATAGAAGAATCCTAAAAATGTGTATCATACTTTACACAAACACAAAGCAGCAACTGTTTTCATGAACATTGATAATAATAAGAAAGGTTTCTTGAGCACCAAACCTGGATATTAGAATGATTTCTGAAGGATCATGTGACACCAAAGACTGGAGTAATTCAGCTTTGCCATCACAGGAATAGAAACCCGTTATCTTAAATTGTAATAATATTTCACAATAATACTGTTTTTTAAAAAATTAAAAAAAAATGCAACCATGGTGAACTTAAGAGACTTCTTTCAAAGACATTTAAAAAAAACAAACACACAAAAAAAATGACCACAAACTGTCTTCATAACGTAGCAAACTGCTATTTCAACTGAGTGAGTTTTTTCTTTTTCTTTTTTTTTTCATTAAAATGGCCTCTTTAACATCTGGGGCTAGATTTACTAACAGCTTGCGACAGCGTAAAGCCTCTTTTGGCATTAAAAAACTACTATCTGGATTTACCAAAGACATGCAGTGTGAAATTAGCGCTGAAAAGGCGTGGACAGAGTTGTTTTTGTAACTGACCTAATTGCATATGCATTTGTAGGTGTTCCCCTTTCAGACGCAAAATTTATGGGAGGAGAGCATTTAAATGAATCCTGTAACACGATTTACTAATGTTTGCGCTAGTCAATTTACACGTATTTGTGCCGTTATCTAACGCCCCCAAAAAAGCATGTCGTAACTCATTTTGCGACATGGCTGCAATTGTTTCTGCTAGGAGGAGGCACCGCAGAGAACAGAGAGCACGTGGTAGAAGGGAGAAAATATTTTCCACTCGTATTAATTTCTTTGGAGTGCCAGAGGAAGACGTTGGACCCATTAGACCCAACGCTAATTTACACTGCTCTTGGCAGATTACGATGGTTATAATGTAAATCATTTGACTGCGTCTGTGTTCTTCAATTTACACGTCAGGGGTGGAAAACCTGCCACTCCCATCAGTGCATTTGTGGAATTGGGCTCTCACGCTAATTTGCCTCGTTTAGTAAATCTGGCCCCTGGGCTGTAAATGCTACATGCATAAAGGTGCTTTGATAATTTCTGAAAAGGACGCTCTAATCAAAGTTTTTCTAATAGTACCTTCATTACTAGAATCCAGTATGCTGCGGCTGAAGTCCTGACCCTGTAGGATGGTATCAATGATATCATCAGCATCCACTCTGGTGGCGTCCATTCGCTTTAGCTGAGACTCAACCGAGTCCTGCTTTACAGGGTGCCTGAAATACACACATGCACACGTTTTTAATGAGTTCACTCAAAGATTTCTCTGAAAAACATTTAGCAGGAACAGCTTAAGCACCTGTTGGCTGTGATCCCACTGTGCGATGGCGTGGCTAAGTCCTGCAGTAAAGGTGTGCGGGACTCTCTGTCCTCACTTGGCTCTGGTAGGCTGCCAATCCCAGTGGAGGCACTGCCCGCAGACAAGTTCCTCCTATGCGAGAGCTCCGTCAGGCTGGAGGAGCGCGAGTGACCCGTGCTGTAGCCTACAAGAATGTCCAGACTGATCAATATTATGATATAATATTACGTAAAAAGCATAATAAGAGCAAAAAGCAAAAAGAATAATAGAATAACAGAAAAGCAATACATTTGGTGTGAATGAACAGACCCGAGATCTTGGACTGCTGGCTGGCGTAGCTGGCAGTTCTTGAGTGGCCACACTTTCCCAGTTCATCCGGAACAGAACCATGTCTGACGCCAATTTTTCCTGGGTTTTCTAGAAGATAAAAATCAGTGGATTGTAAGCATCAATGTGAATTTTGGGACGGTTGAAATGCGAACTAGTCTTTACTTGAGAGTGCCCTGAAGGGACATGGTGATGGAAAAAAATATGAGATTGGAGGAGAAATTACATTTCAATGCTTTTGTGTTCTCTCGCAAAAGATTCTCCTCCCATTTCATGTTTTTTTAATATCACCTCGTCCCTTTAAAGACTCCATAGAATGTGTAATAATATGTTATCCATACCTTTACGGATAAGGTATTCGGCTTTGGGCACATCCCTATATGCACTACCTACCGGGCAATAGTTTGGAAAAAAATGCTTTATGCTTTTATCAAAATATAGTAAAAACAGTAATATTGAGAAATATTATGATAAGTTAAAATAACTTTAATAAATTTTAAATTGTAATTTACTGCTGTAAATGTATTCCAGAATTCGCATGATCTTCAGTGTCACATGATCCTTCAGAAAGATGCTGACTTGGTGCTCAAGAAACATTTCTTATTATTATCATGAATGCTGAAAACACTTGTGCTGCTTCATATTTTTGTGGAAACTGATTTTATTTCAGGATTCTTTGATGAATAGAAAGTTCAAATGAACAGCATTTATTTGAAATAGAAATCTTTTGTAATATTATCATGTCTTTACTGTCACTTTTGATCAATTCAGTGTGTATTTGCTAAATAAAAGTATTAATTTTTTTTTTTTTAAATCTTACTTAGCCCAAACCTCTGAATGGTATTGTGTCAAAAAATAATTAATAATATTAATAATAATAATAATAATAATAAATATACTGTAAAAATATATGGTAGTATATGTAAGAGGTGTTTTTTCAAGGATTTTGGATTTTCAAGGTACCTGTACAGATATGAGTTGATTTTTGCGTCTCTCCTCTTCTGTCCTCATGTAGACATGTCTCTGTGTCTCCCGGAAAACCAATGGTCATCGCAGTGGATGGAGGCCTGGAAGAATAAAAAAATGTCATCATTAAAAACATGTAAGCATAACAAAACATTAAAAAAAGACATTGTTGCATATATAAAAACACACATAATGTAACATACAATATAATATTCTTAACTTAAACACAAATGTAATATTTTTACAAAACATTGCATTTAGACTCCTATATGCCGGCTTCAAATTGTTTACACGAGAGTCTTAATATTTTGAAAGATCAATATCAGGAGGGAGAAAAAAGTCATGGAGAAAACACAAAAGCAGAATATGTAAAAAAAAAAATACATAATAATAATGATAATAATAAAATATTGCTTAACGGACCGGAAAAAAAAAAATTAAACACTACTTCCAAAAGTGATAGGAACGATAAATGAAAACTAGTTGTACATTTTCTAAAGAAAATGAGACTGGTTCTTGCCATTATTTTTCATGCTGTCATACAGTTGCTAGGGTGTTGTAAATGGTTGCTAGGGCTTGGCCAGACAGTTGTCAGTGAGATATTTAAAGAATACCAGCTAGTCTGAATCAAAAGTTCCCATCCCCTCTCTCTATGTTGTTCTGCTGAGTCAAAAGAGACCTAGTTGTCTGTAAAATGCTCTGATCCAAAGATAGATCTCAAATCTTTTTCAATGGAAGTCTATGGGGTGCTAGCTATAGGGATCTGTAACTGGTTGCTAGGGCGTGGCTACAAAGTTTAAATGTCACTATTTATTGGCTGCTTCCTAAGCCAAGTCAAATGAGCCCTCTCCAAAGTCTCTATGACTTTCTGATACAGAGATTCAATCTAACAAATTTCTGGCCAATGCAATCTATGGTATTTTTTCACCCGCTGGACCAACATCGTACGACCAATCCCTTATAAAACTCATAGCACACCTCTTCTCAATAAGTCATATGATTTGACACCTCATTCACGGGTCTACGACAAACTGGACAAAGTTTTGTCCAGAAGAATAATAATAAGTATGAGGATTAACAATAATGATGCAAGCATACTAATAAGTTTCAAAAAGGAGGTTATTCACATTAGTTAAAGGGAAATATCCAATGTTTCAAGCATGACTTTAGACTCATTACTAAATCAAGCAATTTTTATGATACTTTTAAGATGTTTTTGCATCTTTTTTTAAGCTTAAAATCTCCAATTCCTTTAACTGCACAGCATGTGTATGAGTATTGCAGTGTGAGGACACTTGTCCGCCGAAAGCTAATTATTTCAATTTATAACTTTAAATATGGATATTTTTCCAACAAAAACGCATCCCTTCGCTTCAAAAGGTCTTTATTAACCCATTGTAGCCATATGGATTACTTTTATAATGAATGGATTTTTTTTTTTTTTTAACGTGGCCTCCCCATTCACAACCATTATAAACCTTGGAGGACTAAGGATATTTTTAAATGTATCTCAGATTGTCTTTGTCTGAAAGAAGATTGCCATATACACCTAGGATGGCTTGAGGGTGAGTAAATCATGTGATAATTTTCATTTTTCCTTTCTGATCACCAAAATGACATATTTACACATTTTTTCCCAGTGCAAATAAAGTTTTCATGCCTTAAAATAGCTTAAAAGTAACTCTACACCCTTGCTTCATTTAATATACATGGGACCATGAATATGCAAATTGGTCCCCACCTCCTCTCACTCACACCAACCCAAAGATTCACTCTGCCAACTTTACAGTAGTAAACGCTGCACAATGGCAAGTGGAAATACTGGTTTAATTCAGACAGATATGTTTCAACTAGAAACTGATTCAAAAGAAGAGGCAGAGCAAATTATGCAGGTTTGTCTACAATTCGATGTGGTAATCCAATTTTTAATGCATCGCTCTTTACAAGCCTTTGGCTTGACTATGACCAAATAGCTAATGTTACACAAACCATGTTCTCGTTTGCCATCTCAGAGTCAGACAGATTCCTTCTAACAATCAGTCTCCTTACAAGCCATCATAACATCGTAATATATATCATATACAAAATTTATCCACTATATTGCTGCACGTACCTGATTTGTCATATCAACAGAAAAATATACCGGGATAACCTGACCCTCCAGTTTTGCAGCACAGTTAATGATATGCAGCACACCCTGCATGCTGTCGCGATTGCTTACAATCATGTTTGTGACTTAGAGAACGGGGAGATTTTGAGACCTTTGTCTTTGGTAAACTGTAGTTTTAGCTAGAAAATATTCAGCAATGGTGTCGATTGATGAACACCACATGGGCGACATTAAAAACATGATTCTCCACAGGGGATCTTTCATAAACTGAACCCAGCCAGGTCATGTAAACTTATATAAAATATTTCTAGGAAACAATTAATCTATAAATAATCTGATTTTAGAAGGATATTAATCCATTAAGTACTAATCTGGCATTTCACTGGTTTTAGTGCTTGACGAACCAGGCAGAGCTAAAAGCACTTCAGGCGCAGTATGAGCACTCCCACACACACATGAACACCCCAAATGCCTCTCACAAACGCATACTCACGGGGAAACACCAACACTTTGATTTATGAGTGCGTATGACTATTTCTGACAACGAACCATCCACAGAGAGGGAATGACACAACTTCCACTGAAGCACATTTCACATTTCAATTGGGTAAACACACACACTTTCCATAGACGTCCATTGATTTTATATCAGGTTAAAATATTTTCTATGGCCTAAGCAAACCCATTCCCCTAAACCTGGTCGATCATAGAAACATGTGCAAGATTTAAAGAGAAACTGGTCGATTTATTTTGATTTATGAGTGCGTATGACTATTTTTGACAATAAACCATCCACAGAGAAGGAATGATACAACTCCCACTGCAGCACATTTCAACTGGGTAAACACACACACACACACGCACACATTTGTTTCATTATACAGACGTCCGTTGATTTTATATCAGGTTAAATATTTTCTATGTCCTCACAATTTGACTATCAAAATATTTCACAATATAAGTGAGGGCAGCCAACCCTGTACTGAAATTTGTCAATCATATCAGTTGCTAATCCACCGTCAGAACACTGTGCGTGTTGATTTAATGGGAGGTTGTGTGCCAGCTCGCTTACATAACAGGAAGCACACCTTTCAGTGTGTCTGCGTGCTGTGTGAGATGATACATTTTTCTCCCTCTAAATGTCAGCATAAATGCCAAATATTTCAACATACACGCAAACACATTCACACAGTTACGATCCGAAACCATACCAACAATAAACAGCTTAAGTCTATTTAAAGGAGTCATGACATGAGAAATGAAAAATTTCCTTATTACTTAAATAAAGTCCTCCCATAACTTAAAAAGCCCACGTCATCGATAAAAAAAACCATGTATATAATCAAGCTTTAAAAAGAGCTTTGTTTGGAACAGAGGTGGGATGTGAGATTGTGGGACTGTTTTGAGAACAAGTCGAAATACGAGACTGGCTTTGCTTAAAAACTTTTGCTCAAAGATCAGGAATCAACTGTTCTGAAATCAGCAAGGACCGCGCAAACTGTTAGTCACTCATTTCACTTTTAAACCGGTTATGACGGTTAAATTCATAATGAACAATTCAATTATTTTTACTTCAAAGAACGCTCTCTTTAAAATGGCTGAAGCTGTCAATCACACAGCATGAGTTCATCTGGACACTTGTCAAAACTCACGTTATAGTGACGCTCTTACACTACACAATGAATCTCTTACTGTATTTAAATCATTTGCATTGTTAGTTATGGTGAAAGCATTTGGTGAAAGTGCAGAAATTGTGTTGCGATGACGAGATCCCTACATTCACACGATCAACAGACTGTCTTCTGCTCAATGGTCATCACTGCAACTTTTGTGATAGGAATAGATCTAAATGTAATGCAATAATCATCCCTTTTCACGATTCGTTCATTCTGACAGCTGTAATAGTAAAAATGTGGTTAAAACTATTCAAAAGGATTCCACATGTAATACTTATTTCAATTGCTGTGATGTCAGCCAATCACAGCAGTGGGTGTTCACAGCAGACACGCCCCTTTAAACAGAGCGTTCATATCAGAGGGCTAAAATCAGGGTAGAAAATAGCCATTTATTTCTAAATTATGACAATTTTTTAATGTAAAAATAATATTAACATTATAAGTGCACCTCAGAAAACCTTATAAAATAAAATAAAAAATCAATTTCATGACATTTACAGCATTTGCTGTTTTGATCACTTGAAAACATCTTTGCTGAATAAAAGAATTAATATATTTCAAAGATAAGTCTTAAAGACCTTTCAAAAGTTAGTGTAAAACTGCAACCTTAACTAACTGTCAGAGGTTTCAGGCAGCAGACACTGAAAAAAACACACAAAAAAAACACCCCTGTGTGTCTGACTAAAAGCTACCAGGAAGTGGTTGAATCAGACTTCCTGTGTTCATGCGGTCCTAGACATTGGTGTCAGACAAAACGCATTTTACTGCGGAAAAAACACTGGAGCAAACACACGCACTGGCATCTGCACAGACACCCAAGCAAACAACAAACCATCACGACATCAACAAGGTCATTCTAAGCTGCTGGGTTACTTTGAGCGACAATCTTGTTGAAAAGACCAGTTTAGACCGCTATAAATTTCAGGCTGGTTTACTACTTATCCAGCTGGGTTAACAGCAAGTCTCCACCAGCATGGTCTTTCTGTATCAGTCATTAAGCATCGTTAAACCAGGTGGTCCGATGCTGATGACAAGCGTCCAAAACATATGCTGCTCTTTTCAAAAGGATGCAGATGGATTCTGATTTGAAGCATTTTCAAAATATATTAAAAATTAAGGGTCAACTTACGTTTTAAAGCAGGGATCACCCGACATTAGCTGCATATTGATTATCACCTAAAAAAAAGGAGAGAGGTGGTCAGTAGTTATATGCTTGGCAGTAGAAAGCACAGGACAATATAACAAACAGTCTTGAAACAAACTTCAGAATCACAAGGAGTATTGTGTAAACAACCATGTAAATACAGTAATCACAGTAATCAACAGAACTGAGAATTTGGTGAGTGTCACGTTGAAGAAGATGAGTAATATACACAATTTTTAATATAATTACAGGAATGAACAACATTAGACACAAACAATTACTGACAAAGGACTGAATAGAATATATATATATATATATATATATATATACTCAGAGATAATGAGGAAACTAAACAGGCACGGCTGGATAGAGATAAACTTAATTAGAAACCATGGTGACTAATGAGAAGTAATACAAACAAGACAGAACTGAACAAAACAGAACATGCACGTGACACTAGCCGCATTTCCATGACCCTTTAAATTGTGCAAATTGAAATTACGAATTGAAAATGCGCTCAATGGAAACATGACAATTTCGCAAAAAACTCTCATAAATAGCAAAAAAGTTTTTACGCTCGCAAGCAATTCAAAAAAGCAATGTTTCGCAAAACAGCAATGGAAGTAGTTTTTTTAAGCATTTACGGGTCACCTGCCGTATAAACAATAATTACTTAAGCTGTGAGATGTGAAATGTGGCTGTTATGTAGCACACAATGTGGGAGTAAATAAACAAAACAGTCTTTATTAATATCTACCAACTAAAACTCATGAGATAACAGACACACAACCACATAACATTGATGATAACAGACAAATGAACTAGGGAAACTCAGGGCTTAAATACAAGGAACAAACAAAGCGAACTAGATGAACACGTGAACAGAATCTAATAATCAGCAGTGATTAACCACAGCAACAAACCAGGGTGTGAATAAATAACCAAGGGAACTAATATGAACAGGCCAACAGGAACAGTGCACACAGATAGAAAATGAAAGTAAAACACAACATGAGAACCATTGTTGGGTGGTAATCAATTTTTTAAGGGCCCAACAAATGGTACCACTTATCAGCAAACCCAAAGTGAAATATCCAAATATAAAAGTGTGAATATCATAAAAATAAAATTTCTTCAAGGAACGTCCTGCATAAATGCTAAAGTAACTGTAATGCTCTGTGTCACATGACTTGTTTCTATAATAAACTTATAAAAATGGCAACATATATGTTTCCAACTATTAATAGACTGCCAGTGATGCAAGTTAAAAGGGTCTGGTCATGTGGCTCTCGACAGATATAAATGTGAAGGCCTGTGGAATTTTGGGTGCTCTCTCAAGAGCTCCAGGCAGAGGTGGAAGGATACAGGGCTGTGGAATTCTGGGGGCACAGTGAACAGCTATAGGCGTAGGTGGGGGTTGTGGATTGGAAAACACAGCTCAACACAGGCCGGAGCATGCCATACATAACCCACACAAAACGGAACATGAAGTAACACAACACCACACACAGATCTAAGAGGACACGCCCCCTAGCAACTGCGTGTTTATGATATAAATAAACGAAAGAATACAATATAGAGGGCATGTGGTCTTAAGACAAAGGGAGCAACTCTCTCAAAATCTCTGTGTGCATCTTCATTATAAAGTTGTTCTAATATATATGTGTGTGTGTGTGTGTGTGTGTACCTTCAGTATAGAGTTGTCCTGACGTGTGTTTTTGGTGTTGTATCCCTCCAACAGACAGCGCCGTGTGGTGCTTCCTGAACCGGCAAACTCAGCCAAGTTTAAATCAGCGAAACCAAGCTGTGTGACACACACATACCGTATCAGTGCCAGTGATCTAATAGAAAAAGTTGTCATAATCCACAGATGAACAGAGCTTACCTTTGCAAATGTCTTCCCACCTTTGAGCTCCTTCATAAAAGAACAGACCAAAAATTAAACAATTCAACAACAGAAACACAGAAAAAACCCCGAAAGAGTTTGACCTAAGAGCCAAAATTAGGATTTCGAACATATGTTAAATCATACCTTTCTTACAGACACCCGAAAAACACAAGGCTCTAGCACCCCTGTCCCTGCATTAGCACTGATCTTGCATAAGAAGGAGAATCTTTTCTTCCATTTAACACAATTCACCAGAACTGACTCTCTGTAGAAGAAACCGTGAGAAAAAGAGTGAGACATAATAAGATAGAACTACAGATTAATAGAAGGACAAACAGGCGGATGGAATGACAGAATGATAGATAGATAGATACAGACAGACAGACAGACAGACAGACAGACAGACAGACAGACAGACAGATAGATAGATAGATAGATAGATAGATAGATAGATACATAGATAGATAGATAGATACATAGATAGATAGATAGATAAGTGGATGGATAATGGAATGACAGAATGAGATAGATAGATAGATAGATAGATAGATAGATAGATAGATAGATAGATAGATAGATAGATAGATAGATAGATAGATAGATAGATAGATAGATACATAGATAGACAGATAGATAAGTGGATGGATAATGGAATGACAGAATGAGATAGATAGATAGATAGATAGATAGATAGATAGATAGATAGATAGATAGATACATAGATAGACAGACAGACAGACAGACAGACAGACAGACAGACAGACAGACAGATAGATAGATAGATAGATAGATAGATAGATAGATAGATAGATAGATAGATAGATAGATAGATAGATAAGTGGATGGATAATGGAATGACAGAATGAGATAGATAGATAGATAGACAGACAGACAGACAGATAGATAGATAGATAGATAGATAGATAGATAGATAGATAGATAGATAGATAGATAGATAGATAGATAGATAGATAGATAGATAGATAGATAGATAGATAGATAAGTGGATGGATAATGGAATGACAGAATGAGATAGATAGATAGATAGATAGATAGATAGATAGATAGATAGATAGATAGATAGATAGATAGATAGATAGATAGATAGATAGATAGATAGATAAGTGGATGGATAATGGAATGACAGAATGAGATAGATAGATAGATAAATGGATGGATAATGGAATGACAGAATGAGATAGATAGATAGATAGATAGATAGATAGATAGATAGATAGATAGATAGATAGATAGATAGATAGATAGGTGGATGGATAATGGAATGACAGAATGAGATAGATAGATAGATAGATAGATAGATAGATAGATAGATAGATAGATAGATAGATAGATAGATAGATAGATAGATAGATAGATGATGGAATGACAGAATGAGATAGATAGATAGATAGATAGATAGATAGATAGATAGATAGATAGATAGATAGATAGATAGATAGATAGATAGATAGATAGATAAGTGGATGGATGATGGAATGAATGAGATAGACAGACAAATATATATATATACACCTTTGCATATATGTGGCCTGGACATTTCTTTGATAGATGCACTGCATTAACAACTATATAACCAACTGTATATAATACATTCACAATTTATGCCATAAAAAGTACATTTCATGAACAAAACATTTTTATATACTGTCTTTGCTCCAGTACACAAGAAAATCTCTATAAGCCTCATAATTACCTCTGTGTTATTAGGGAAAGTGATTTAGAAAAGGAATGTTATAATAATGTTTTCAGGCAAGGGAAGGATTAGCTTGTTACAGTGTCTGTTACGTCATATTTGTTCTGGTTGTGCATTCTGTAATTAATATTTCTGTATAATGCTTCCTGTAGCTATTGTTTTTTTTTTCATCCCACTGTCTTTGTATGTGTCAGTGCTGTAATGTACTCATTCAAAACGCCCTTCCCTTGTTTGTCCTGCAAACACAGTTATACTAATGCCAAGGCAATGAAGTAAACCTTCATCTGCAGTGTTCATGAGGAACGTCAGGCATTTCGACAGATTTGGAATGTTAATATTTTGTAAAATGCACACTGTTGCTATGTCCAGCCTTGGCGGTTGGAGGAAGGAAAGTATTTGCTAATCTGACACAGCCCACTTTTGTCGACCTGTTGAGTTATATGTAGAACACACCACTGGCTGTCACGCGTTTCTCTACACAACAAAATAATCTATTCTTCATTTATTTTTTTATTAATATCTTGATATTAATCAGGCAAGCTAATAAAAATAAAATACATGATTTAATTAAAAGCAACACTCTTCTTAATAACTCATAACATATTCAGACACATAAACAAATGTGTTATTTTATATTAATATTATACTTCATACATAGCTGTTGTCACTAATAATAAAATATAATAAAATTCCAGAATGTCTTGCGTTTGTCTCACCTCGACGACTCCTCTGAAAAGCCACCGTCGGTCAGTCGAACCTTGCAGAATAGAACTCCGTTCACATATGGAACAGATGACAGCTCCTCCAGCTCCACGTCCACTTTAAACTTAAACCTTTTCTTCTTCATCATGATGAAAGCCATTGATCAAATATTCGAAGGACGACAGATTTTATGTTATACTCCACAAACAGCACACTTTGATACGCGCGCTGTGCGTGCGAGCCCGTGAGGCGACAGTTTTTTGAATGCTGGAGTGAGTGAACTGCGTCGAACTTACAACTGACGACACTTTAAAATAAAAGTCCCTCCAAAATGATAATATGTGGATTTTTAATCTGTAAAATATTTTTTTGTAGCAGTTGAATCCAACGCAACTCATTTCTTAAGTTAAGTTATTTTTGTCAGTTGGCAGTAAAAAAAATTGTCAAATTTATTTGTATATGATTTGTGATCTCATTTTTACAGTTTGTTTCCATTTCGCATGGACTCTTATCAAGCTGCAATAGTATAATATTAATAGTACACACACACACACAATATATATATATATATATTATATATATATATATATATATATATATTACATTATAATATTGACCGGATGAATATTTGATATCCATGGTTACACCTTATTTAAGGTATCAGTATTACAGTGTAATTATACTATTAATACTATAATACTATTAACATGTATCTATTATCGAGTTAGGGTAAATACATCTAACATATGTAACAATCCCATACCAAAGTGTAACCATTTTTATTTATTTGATATTTATTTACAAATATAGTCGGTCACGTTTATGGCGATGTAGCAGTAACAAAAAGTTGAAGTTAGCATTGAGTTTATTGGCCCAAACTGCATTTATTTTGTCTTACCAAATTGTTTTTCATTTTCCCAACATTAAACACAACACACGCTGGCTACATAAAACAGTAGCAAAGTAACGGAATGTAACGGCGTTACTTAATTAGAATGCAAAAAAAACAGAAACTATAATATAGTTACGTCAAAAAAAAGTAATCAGAATACAGTTAAATTTGGAATACATGATTGCAATGGTTTCATTTAAAGCTAAATAAATTAGTATTTTGACATAATGCAGCACTATATTAAGCGCTGCTTGATTATAGTTCCTGGTTCTGTTGCCAGTCATAAATCACGTGCGCCACCTGCTGGTTCATACGCAAATAACAGCTGGCTGTCTCTCCTCAGATGCTCCCGCAGGTAAAACAATTTCACAGATGTGTTGAGAAAAAGGAAATAACATGATGGTACGGTGTATGTTATGTCTTACAGGTTTGAAGATGCTGTCTTTAAAAATTTAGTATTGTGATATACATTACATTACTGCCATATTTTGGTGCTTGGATAACGTTACTGATTTTTTTTAATTAAATTTGTAACCATAACAGAATATATTTGAAAAGTAACCCTCTTAACCCTGTCTATACAGTATAACACATTCGCATTGGCACGTAGATAATAAAATATAGAACAATTAAGAAAAATACACAAACAGTTTAAAGCATTACATGGAGTATAAGGGGAAAAGAGACTTCAGGAATAAAGAATATAAATGGAGTTTGCACAAATACTTCATTGTTAATAAACACATGATGCTGTATTAAACAGGTTGTATTATTGTGCATTTGATGCATAACCTCAAACGATTGATTACGAAATCAACTTTCTGGTTGAGAGGTGGAGTGAGTGAACTGGCAGCCCAGCAGAGGGAGACAAATCATTACGAAAGCGTAGACTTCTAACCTGTCAGGCTACAGATTACATCGTCGCAATCAGGCATCAAAGCTATTTAAAAAAATAATAATAAAATAATAATAATAATATTAGAAATAATACCGTTAAAGTGTGGGATTCTATTTTAAATAACGGATTAATTTATGACACGAAAATTAGGATTGTGCAGTAAAAACTAAACATCTAAACATTAAAACACTTAACATTAGCAGGTAAAACCGAAAATGACCTCATTCCGGTTCTTGCCGCTTTTAAAAACTCTCATAACCAATCATAGTCGCCAACAATTAATTACAATGAATAGTGATCAGCCAATCAGAAGCGTTGTTGTATGTATCTTCCGCATCAGCCTCGTTAGCGCAGTAGGTAGCGCGTCAGTCTCATAATCTGAAGGTCGTGAGTTCGATCCTCACACGGGGCAGGATGTGTTTTGTCATGATTTCAGAATAACAAAGCTGATGTAAATAAGGTAGAAGAATTGTGAATTGTAGAAAAAATCTGAACTATTCATTACAAACAGCAGTCTTTTTTCTCCCATCTGCCCACAATAAGTTGCAATTTACACTTTTTTCTGTGTATGGATGCTTTGGCAATATTATTCAGTATTGCGCAAAACAATCAGCCCGATAGCGGTCTTTGAGAGTGGAAAAAAGGAATATTCATTTTATATTTTTAGACTTTGTTTTTATTATTTTATAAGTAAAATATAGGCTATTGTGTATAGGCTGCCTCGCAGTATAAGTGATCATTTTTTACCTGATCACTTATACACACCCTTTTATGAATTTCTTTATCTCAACTTTTTAAGCGTTTTAAGGACTTTATATGGATTGCAAATATTGTAAATTCTGACAGTCGTGCAGCAGACTAAAGCTTTTGTTGACTTTGAGAGAGAGAGAGAGAGAGAGAGAGAGAAGAGAGAGAGAGAGAGAGAGAGAGAGAGAGATATTTCTGAATGATTCCACATGCTGAATGAATTCAGTGACACTCTCAGTGAACGGGACGCAGGGGCGCTTTTCCCGTCTCGGTTTGGGAAGGAAGGACTCACTACAGTCGGTGCAGCATGTGAAAGTCCAACACGGGCGACTTTCTCCTCTTTTCTTTTTACACATTTTGCAGCCAGTCTCTGATCAGAGATAAGCAATTCCACCGCACTGATTTCTCCACTGAAATGCCGTTATGTCACGCGTGAATGTCAGCTGGATTATTACGGTGCTCGCGGTGGAGCTCGCGACACTGTCCGCCGCGCGCGCTCACAGCTGTCACGAGGTAAAAACGGCGTTTCAAGTGCGTCAGATCGGCCAGCTGAAATGGGTGCCGGAAACACCTGCTACAGGTGAGTCTGAACGCAGCGGACAGTCGTTTGTCAACAATGTGACGAACGTTTTCTGTGAATGATATTGTTGTTTGACTGTGACGAAAACAGAAATGTCTGTTTGACGTTTAATATCGCTTCGATATTGACATCTTGTAAAATCATAGATAGGTTTTCCTCAGATTTATAAACTCCATGAATCTTTCTGTCATTTTGTTTATTTATTTAACCTACTTCCTTTGACCGAAGATTAATTAAGTATTTTGGCAGAAATACATTACTTTAAGGTTATTATGGTAAATATTTGTGTTGTGGTTACATTTACTAGACGCTTTTATCCAAAGAGACTTACAAGTGAGAGGTTGTCCTTGGTGGGGATTGAACCCGGGTCTCTGGTGTGTTAGAAGTGAGTGGTTACTATACTGACTGTTTGAATTCCCTTGTCTATTTATGAAGGAAATCCATTGACCCTATGACAACCACAAAAATGATTTACTTAGGTATTGTTAAATAAGTGCAATTTAACCACAAGGAACAGTTGTAAAGGTTGTGTCTCAGTATTTTAGTTACTCTACCCAAGGACTTGTCTGTTTCTGGTGCTGTCAGATTGGTTCCAGGGTTACTGAAGTATTGCCATCCTAAAAATTCCCACAGTGTACTGTTAAAAACCATCAGCTGCTCACTATATTTACTTACTAGAAATGTTTGCATGTCTCTGCATGTTTCATGGTGGCACTGAACTTTTAACAGCTGAAATAAACTAATCACTGAATGCATAGTGTGAGTATTAATTGGCAGGGCAAGTTCATTGATTTTTCTCCACCCACAAAGCCTATGTGAATGCACATGTGTGCTGTAAAGTGTTCGACTCTGCACTGTAAAATAATATACCTTGGTAAACTTCAGACAAGGATCGTGTCACGTTAAGGGAATCCGTGTTGACGGATGCATTCAGCCAGCTGCTTTGACACATGACTCAGCGAACAGGAGCGAACCCTGCTGGAATGACACCGGTCAAGCTAACCAGGTACAAAGTTCTCACGGTGCACAAACTCACACCCAGGTTCGGTTGGATGCCCATCCTGCTTTAGAGAGTAACAGTTTAGTAATTAAATACTAGTCACACACTTGAACCAGGTGATCGAGGTCTTTGGGTCACTTGAACAGGTGGCTGCTGAAATACAAGTCTTGATATCTAGTCAGTAATTTGTTTGACAGTCTTTCAGTCTATCTGTCCGTCTATAGATCATTCTATCCTTCATTCTGTCGTTTTATCATTCATCATCCATCCATCCATCTAATCTATCTGTCCATTCTTTCAATCTTTCATCTTTCATCCATCCATCCATCCATCCACCCATCAGTCACTTTATCTGTAGATTTGTCTGTCGTTCTATCTATCCATCTATCCATATCTGTCTGTCATTCATTCTGTCTATCGTTTTTCCATCCATCCATCCATCCATCCATCCATCCATCCATCCATCCATCCATCCATTAATCCATTCTGTCTATCGTTTTTCCATCCATCCATCCATTAATCCATTCTGTCTATCGTTTTTCCATCCATCTATCCATCCATCCATCCATCCATCCATCCATCCATCCATCCATTGTCTATTGTTTTTCCATCCATCCATCCATCCATCCATCCATCCATCCATCCATCCATCCATCCACCCATCCATCCATCCATTGTCTATCATTTTTCCATCCATCCATCCATCCATCCATTCTGTCTATTGTTTTTCCATCCATCCATCCATCCACCCATCCATCCATTGTCGATCGTTTTTCCATCCATCCATCCATCCATTCTGTCTATCATTTTTCCATCCATCCATCCATCCATCCATCCATCCATCCATCATCCATCCATCCATCCATCCATCCATTCTGTCTATCGTTTTTCCATCCATCCATCCATCCATCTATTCTGTCTGTCGTTTTTCCATCCATCCATTCATCCATCCATCCATCCATTCTGTCTATCGTTTTTTTTCAAATATCCATCATCCATCCATCCATCCATCCATCCATCCATTCCGTCTATTGTTTTTCCATCCATCCATCCATCCATCCATTCTGTCTATCGTGTTCCATCCATCCATTGTCTATCGTCCATCCATCCATCCATCCATCCATCCATTCTGTCTGTTGTTTTTCCATCCATCCATCCATCCATCCATCCATCCATCCATCCATCCATCCATCCATCCATTCTGTCTATCGTGTTCCATCCATCCATTGTCTATCGTCCATCCATCCATCCATCCATCCATTCTGTCTGTTGTTTTTCCATCCATCCATCCATCCATCCATCCATCCATCCATCCATCCATCCATCCATCCATCCATCCATCCATCCATCCATCCATCCATCCATCCATCCATCCTGTCTATAGTTTGTCATTCATTCTGTCTATCATTCTGTCTCTCTGTATGATTTCTCCTGTTTATTTGACTGAATGCTGATTTGTGGACTTAACATAGAAATCGTTCCTCTGGGAGCCAAGACCATACCACAGCAAAACCATAATTACAATATATCTCAGGTTAGTGAGGTTTTGCCTTCCTCCTAAGATCATTAAACTCTTTATTTCCTTTTTGCGGTCCATGAAATAAAAGTTTAAAGTGAGCCAACGGATTAAATAAATTCTAAATTGTTTTGTTTTTTTAAAGATATTTTAAAGGGGACTTATAATGCCTCTTTTACAAGATGTAATATAAGTTTCTGGTGTCTCCAGAGTGTATCTGTGAAGTTTCAGCTAAAATTTCAAATTTGCCCTACTTGGGTGTGAGCAAACACCCAAAAAGTCCCTTTAAATGCAAATGAGCTGCTGCCCCTGGCTGCTCTCCAAAAGAGGGCGGAGCTTTAACAGCTAATGCTTAGTTTGCTCAACAACAACAAAGCCGGAGAATCTCACGCAGCCAAAATGAAGATTGTCAGTAACGGTGTTCAGCCTTACATTGTTCAAACTGGAGTCGACACTGATCGAGAGACTTGGGAAGAAGTTAATTCTTTTATAATGAATCTGGACATTTTTTAATGGTTATTGGATCAATTTTTTGTAGATGCTGATTGAGTTGATTCAACTCATCTACTAGCATGTGCCGTCATGTTAATCTTTTGTGCAAATCCAGTGTTGAATTGACCTTTGTTTGTGAAGCAGTCCGGCGTAAAATGACATGGCAACAAGACTCTACTACAACAACTCTTCTTCTTCTCTAAAGCAGCCCAACATGGCCTCACCCCCTTTGTAGCATGTTCTCAGGGGCAGGGTTTATGTAAATTTAGGGGCTTGTGAAGTCACCAACTCAGGAAAAATCTTGTTGTAGGCCCTGGGTCCTTAAAAAGGGATTTCTTATAAATAAAATACTCTGCATTGAACTTGAGTATCACAACTTTGCAGATTTTTTAATGCTCAAGCAGCAGCATTACACACTAACTATAAAGTTAAAAAAGTAAAATCATAGTCAAGGACTCCTATAAAGAGCATTTGAGTTCAAATAATATTGGATCCCATTGGCAATCATTGTAGAGTAGACAGAAAAAACAAAATGGACATTTTTCAAAATATCTGTTTACCATAGAACCATAGAGTCATGGTACAGGTTTGCAATGTCTTTAGAGTGAAGAAATTAATACAGAATTTTCATTATAATTATGCGGCATACCAGACTGCCAGGTTTGAGAAAACTGCTCACGCAGCTCCAGGATGACTTAATTATCATCAAGCACTAACCTGATAACTGAAAGCATTTCTTCAATCAGCAGTTAAGTGCAGAACTGCACAGTCTGTTTATTTGCCACAGTGACTTGGCGCAATAAAGCCCGAGACTGCAGCCAAATCCAAAACATCTGAAAGCGGTAGACTTGGAATGTGTTCTTGATAAAAGATGCCCTTTTGCACTGACCTTAGAATAGTTTCATCAGATGAGCATTTAGTTACTGGAGCATCAGTCCTGTTTTCAGAGCAACAGAGTATAGAGTGTGTGCAATGGAACATGCTTTATCTGCAGGCATAGCAGTTCACTCCTTTGGTGACAGCTGATGGGCATTCAGCAGCGAGACAGAAGCCCAGAGGTCGGCTTGCAAGGAAGACAGCAGCCACAGACAACAAGAGTCTGGAATCTCAGACACGTCGAAATGTTTCCAAACACTATAACTGATGGGCTGAAACTCAAGACACCTCCTGATAGTGACCAGTTCTTTTGGATTTTAAGGCCATTTTCAAAAATATCTGTCTGTCAAA
This sequence comes from Opsariichthys bidens, assembly GCA_037194245.1. Classification (NCBI taxonomy): domain Eukaryota; kingdom Metazoa; phylum Chordata; class Actinopteri; order Cypriniformes; family Xenocyprididae; genus Opsariichthys; species Opsariichthys bidens. Next base: position 7,921,634 of record CM074303.1, read on the forward strand.
AAACCTTTAGATGAAAAGTTCAGAATTTTTTTACCAAGTCCAAAAATATTTAAATAATCTGATGAACCCTTTTCCCACTAAAGTGTTTTTTTTTTTTTTTTTTTAAATGGAAAGATTCCATGGAATTTAAAGGTTCTTCATGGAACCGTCAGTGCTATAATTTTTTCAAAACCGCTTTCTGTCTTTTAATTTATCTTCCTATCTGTTGGCCTATTATTCTGTCATTTAATTGTTTTATATATCGTATATCTCTATAGATCCTCCTCTCCTAGTTTTGTAGTTGTAGAACTCCGTAAGCTGTTTGTTGGACTTAATGTTGCAGAGGGTTGGAGTCTGGGTTCGCTCCCTCTCTTCAGAAGCGTTAACAGGATCTGAGGCCATGAGACTCACTGTCTGTTCTCAGTTCAGATGCCAAGCAAAGTAGCTCCCTGAATCCCTGAATCTCCACCTCTGAAACCCAGGCTCTCTTTCAAAAATTGCTGTGGTGATAACTAATCCCGTGAGTCTTTGAGCATGGATATTCAAGAGTTTTCAGGACCTTGCGTCTATGTTTGTGTAATTTTTTTTTCTTCAGCTCTCTCTCTCTCTCTCTCTCTCTCAATAATATATATAATATGCATGTACTGTATGTATACAAATGTATACAAACATATACACAGTATATTTAGAGATCTTGACCAAAAATTGATGTACTTACTGATGGAAATAACATCTTATTTATTTCCATCAAGAGGTGCATCATTTTTTGATCAAGATCTTGTATTGACAGTGCAAGAGGTGAGCACTCTGTAAAGTCTCCGCCAGCACATCCCAAACTCTTACACTCAGAGGTGCCAATTCATGTCTGAAAATGATTCTTCTTGATTCGTGCCAACCATTCTTTCACAATTTATGCCTGATAAATCTTGACGAATATGGCCATGATGTGTCTTCATGGTTGTTTACGAAATTAAAAGCTACACACTCCATCAATTAGAGTTAAAAGAACTATAACATGCTAGAAACATAATAATCCCTGCAATAATGATCAAATCATAGATTCTTAAGCATTTGCCTATTTAAATCGACTTTTTTTTGTTGGCCAGGCTGTGTGTGTGTGTGTGTGTGTGTGTGTTTGTGTTTGTGTGTGAATTAAAATGAAACAAAATGACCCTTTTCTCTTCAGGCATGATGCTACTTTAGATGAACCTTTAAAAAGAGGAAGGGTTAAGGAAGTGTTAATTACGACTCATTTAATGAAATGAAGCAAGCATAGCAATCAAATATTTAAAGGACAGTCAGTATCTCCTACTCCCCACACCATTAAATCTTGTTCATACAGGCCTAATTAATCAATATTGGATTTCCAGCCATTCTGTTGGGTCAAAAGTTCTTTAGTTAATTAAGTTGCAGAGATCTTTATCTGTTTTGTGGTTAAGCCATTCATATGGAGGTTTGTGAGCTATGGCAGTGGACAGGTTACTGTCAGTTACAGCACAAGATGAAGATTGCTTTCCTCATAAAGACACAACTGCTTTCTGTAAGCCACAGTCTGTTACGGTGGTCTGACTCGCCTCTTATCTGCTGCATTGTTTTATCATTAGCTAGATGAATTATTTGTTGATTAAGAGCTTCAGCTTGCTCTCAACAGATACAAAATATTAATGTCTTGTCTATTTACGGCTCCAGAAGCTGCTCACCCTGTGTATCCAAGCTGAGGTACAATATATAATAATACATTTTTTATACAGGTTCTGGTCATAGTTAGAATATCATCAAAAAGTTGATTTATTTCACTAATTCCATTCAAAAAGTATATTATATTCATTCATTATGCACAGACTGATATATTTCAAATGTTTATTTCTTTTAATTTTGATGATTATTACTGACAACTTGGGAAAATCCCAAATTCAGTATCTCAGAAAATTAGAATATTACTTAAGACCATTACAAAAAAAGGATTTTTAGAAATCTTGGCCAACTGAAAAGTATGAACATGAAAAGCATGAGCATGTACAGCACTCAATACTTAGTTGGGGCTCCTTTTGCCTGAATTACTACAGCAATGTGGCGTGGCATGGAGTCGATCAGTCTGTGGCACTGCTCAGGTGTTATGAGACCCCAGGTTGCTCTGATAGTGGCCTTCAGTTCTTCTGCTTTGTTGGGTCTGGCATATCGCATCTTCCTCTTCACAATACCCCATAGATTTTCTATGGGGTTAAGGTCAGGCGAGTTTGCTGGCCAATTAAGAAGAGGGAAACCATGATTCTTAAACCAGGTACTGGTTGCTTTGACATTGTGTGCAGGTGCCAAGTCCTGTTGGAAAATGATATCTGTATCTCCATAAAGTTGGTCAGCAGCAGGAAGCATGAAGTGCTCTAAAACTTCCTGGTATACGGCTGCGTTGACCTTGGACCTCAGAAAACACGGTTGACCAACACCAGCAGATGACATGGACCATCACTGACTGTGGAAACTTTACACTGGACCTCAAGCAACGTGGATTGTGTGCCTCTCCTCTCTTTCTCCAGACTCTGGGACCCTGATTTCTAAAGGAAATGCAAAATTTACTTTCATCAGAGAACATAACTTTGGACCACTCAGCAGCTGTCCAGTCCTTTTTGTCTTTAGCCCAGGCGAGACGCTTCTGAAGCTGTCTGTTGTTCAAGAGTGGCTTGATACAAGGAATGCGACAGCTGAAACCCTTGTCTTGAATACGTCTGTGCGTAGTGGTTCTTGAAGCACTGACTCCAGCTGCAGTCCACTCTTTATTAATCTCCCCCACATTTTTGAATGGGTTTTGTTTCACAATCCTCTCCAGGGTGCGGTTATCCCTATTGGTTGTACACTTTTTTTTCTTTTCCTTCCCTTCACCTCTCTATTAATGTGCTGCAGAGCGAACAGCCAGCCTCTTTTGCAATAATCTTTTGTGTCTTGCCCTCCTTGCACAAGGTGTCAATGGTCATCTTTTGGACAACTGTCAAGTCAGCAATCTTCCCCATGATTGTGTAGCCTACAGAACTAGACCGAGAGACCATTTAAAGGCCTTTGCAGGTGTTTTGAGTTAATTAGCTGATTAGAGTGTGGCACCAGGTGTCTTAAATATCTAACCTTTTCACAATATTCTAATATTCTGAGATACTGAATTTGGGATATTCCTTAGTTGTCAGCTATAATCAACAAAATGATCAAAAAATGGAATTAGTGAAATAAGTCAACTTTTTGATGGTATTCTAATTATATGACCAGCACCTGTGTGTGTGTGTGTGTGTGTGTGTGTGTGTATCTAATTTATAGGTATTAATTCTATATGTGATGTGAATAACACTGATTATCTCTTCATCACCGCACATGTTAGTGGGTGGATATATTAGGCAGCAGGTGAACATTTTGTTCTCAAAAATGATGTATAAGAAGCTGAAAAATGAGCAACTGTTAGGATTTCAGTGAGTTTGACAAGGGCCAAATTGTGATAGCTAGATGACTAGGTCAGAGCATCTCCAAAACTGCAGCTCTTGTGGGGTGTTCCTGGTCTGCAGTGGTCAGTATCCATCAAAATTGGTCCAAGGAAGGAACAGTGGTGAACCAATGAGAGGGTCATGGGCGGCCAAAGCTCACTGATGCACGTGGGGGGCGAAGGCTGGCTACTGTAGCTCAAATTGCTGAAGAAGTTAATAATATGCAGTGCATCGCAGTTTGTTGCATATGGGGCTGTATAGCAGCAGACCAGTCAGAGTGTCCATACTGACCCGAGTTCACCGCCGAATGCCCCAACAGAGGGCACGAGAGCATCATAACTGGACAACGGAGCAATGGAAGAAGATGACCTGGTCTGATGAATCACGTTTTCTTTTACTTCACGTGGATGACTGGGTGCGTGTGAGTCGCTTACCTGGGGAACATATGGCACCAGGATGCCCCATAGGAAGAAGGCAAGCTTGCAGAGGCAGTGTGATGTTTTGGGCAATGTTCTGCTGGGAAACCTGGGTCCTGCCATCCATATGGATGTTACTTTGACATGTACCACGTACCTAAGCATTGTTGCAGACCATGTACACCTTTTCTTGGAAACGGTATTCCCTGGTGTCTGTGGCTTTTTCAGCAGGATAATGCACCCTGCCACAAAGCAAAAATGGCTCAGGAACGGTTTGAGGAGCACAACAATGAGTTTGAGGTGTTGACTTGTCCTCCAGATTCCCCAAATCTCAATCCAATCGAGCATCTGTGGGGCGTGCTGAACAAACAAGTCCGATCCATGGAGGCCCGACCTCACAACTTACAGGACTTAAGGGATCTGTTGCTAACATCTTGGTACAGATACCACCGCACACCTTCAGGGGTCGAGTGGAGTCTATGCTTCGCCGGGTCATTTTTTTAATGTCTTTCCTTTTTTTTTAGTCTCCAGAAACTAAATGTGACTGGAATGTAAACAGCAAGGCCACATAGCTTTAACTAACCTGACTGTTGAATATCCCCACCACTCATTTTTAAATGCTTGTGTGGAACATCAAATGCTTTTTTAAAGGGGACTCTCGAGGTAAACGCTATTCTATGATGAAAGCTGTAGAACAACTCAAGCATTCATGCTTTGAATCTCTGGCATGAGAAGAAAGACCAAACATCTTTGCATATTTACTTTCTTCAGTCTGTAACACCTGCAGGCCCTCCTCTTAGCAAAACACCCTTTTAGTGCATCCAGAAGCCTGTATATCAAAGCATGTTTTATTCACGTCCAAATATAATTTGGTGTAATGAATAAAAATGAGGGCTGCTAATCAGAAAGTTGTTGGTTCTAGGAATGTGAGGGCTGAGCCATGACCATTGTGTCCTTAAGTTGCTTTAGATACCTTACCTAAGTCTTGCCTCATACGCCTTTACCTTTTTGTTCATGTTCTTTGCGTATTACCGTCTCCATTCATTTACATTTACATTTCTACACAGATGCTTTTAATCAAAGCGAATACATTTGCATTGAAGGTATACATTTTGTTAACTCATAAATTCTTTGGGAATCGAGCCCATGACTTTGGCGTTGCTAGCACCATACTGTACTGCACTACAGCAATTCCGTCAGTACCTAGTAGGGTTGTTTGTTACAGAAATTCCACCAATTACCAGTTAAATCTGTCTAGTTCTGTGTTTGAGTCCTGGTAAGAACTGACCTTGGTCTCCCCCTTATCTTCTTATGTGTCTGACATGCTATCACAGTCTTTAATTGGATTGGAGGTCCTGGCTTGTTTTTTTTTTTTCTTATCATTGCTCTCTCACCACAGCTTTGCAGAGTATTCAAGCAGAGAGCCCAAATTAGGGTCCACTTATATATGTATATATATATATATGTATATGTACATGTGTGTGTATTGTGGGGGACCAGTAAAAATGTTAGCAGGGCAGGTAAAATTTTAAAGTTATGAAGAAATGTCAAAATTATTGCTTCAAATTATATTAAAAGTGGACCGAAATTTCATATTAAAGAAATTCTTAGACATTAACACCCATGTGGCTGTGGTTGCTCAGTCTTTTGAGTCTTGTACAAGAATTCCTGGTATGTTTTAAGGCCCAGGTCAAGGTGGGAAAATATCTGCTATGTTTGAGCTGTTGAGGCCAGGTAAAGATATTCTTGCTGTTTTGAACCAGCATCAAAGCCTCTGGTGCTGCTCATGTGGCGGTCTAAAATAACTGTTTAAAACAATATTACAAAAAAGTACAATATTTTAGTTTGATAATGTTTTTATTTAATATTTTGTATTTTTATATGATTTTATAGTACTGAATTATATTTATGGAATCGTTATGATCCATTTGTTACCTGTTAATCACTTTTTAAGTTAATTAAGTGACTTTGAAAATGAAATATCCAACTTAAACTCAAATCTCAAATGCTTTGGAGCACAGACTTAAGATCGGTCTCTTTTTAAAGAAGACACTTAGCAGATTATCACTGAAATGTAAAAAGTTCTAAAGTTATAAAAGTTTTCTCAAAATATTGAAATTCTTTCAGTAAGATTTCGTTTGGGTGCAATACCAAACATTTCCACTAGACGAAATTCACTTCCCATTAGTTTCCAATGCGGTCATTTTTCACAATGACAGTACAAGTGTGACTATTTTAACCTTTTCAAATCATGAAGTAAAACATTGGAAATGTTCAATAAAATGCAGTGATGCAAAAATGACGACAACAACAAAAAAAAACTAAAATTTTTCTGTCAAAAATTACAGAACAGCTCCAGAGAGTTATATACTGCTTCCTACAATTCCAGTCTTATTTGAGGTGGTGTGTTCTTTAAATGATTAACTTTGTATTCATGTGGAGTGCTATGTGTGTATACATGCTTGAAAGCCATGAGCACTTGTACCCTAGTGGTCAGTTTGACCACTGCATTTTGTCGTGATTGAAGCTCCTGTTTGGCCTGACTAACTAAACTTGGACTCCTGTATGAATGCCTGCAAAACACTTTGAGGTTCCACACTTCTGCCTGTCCTTCTGATTTCAGCCCAATCTGCCAGCTTTTCCTCTGCATCAGCTTTTCACTCGCTTACTGTGGGCGCAAATGCCAGCCAGCGCTCCACAAACCCAAACACCGGAGCCGCACGCCTGTGGCTTTGAGAAATGCAGGTGTGCTGCCCAGGTCTTTAGAGAGATGTTTTCTTTCAACATGGTTCCTCCCAAAAACAGCACATCAGTTGTGGGTAAATATCCTGCTGGTTCCAGCGTACGCCAGCACTTCAAAGTAGCAAGAGCTTCCTGAGAAGAACTTGGGGGGAGCCAGGGGTTAAATCAGTTGGGTTGCCGTCTACTTTAATGACTTTCCTTTCCCATAAAGTTGCTTCTGCACTTCAAGCATCAGGAAATTGCTTAAGTCTTAACCTAAATAAACCATAACATTTTCATTCCTCACTGAGGATGTCTTGTTTGGGTTCTGCACTACTCGTTCTGGTTGACCAGTAGTGTTTTTTTTTTTTTTTTGGTCATTGTGATGTCGCAAATAAGAACAGAATAAAGACTTAATCCGGCCAATCAAATGAATGGTTTTTGTCACCTGAGGGTGATTATGGGATCAGGTTGGCTAAGTTTGAACCCCAGAATAAGGAAGTGTCCACTCAGGCAGAACCACAGACTCCTGCTGGGGTCCTAATTTACTCACCAGGGGTGGAATTCATTCTGTCGTCTCTTAATTAAGGCTCGGAGAGAGACAGACACCAGGGATGGTTTCAGATAGTCTCCAGACCACGGGTTTTCAAACTTTTGTTAAAGACAATTCCTAAAGATAAAGAATATTTCTTCACTCTCTGAAAAAGGTACATTTGGGAGGTACCGTTCAAAAGGTAGACCTTTGTACCTTATTTGCCACTAAAGGGTCCATAATAGTACCTTAAAGGTACATAATAATATCTTTTAAAAGGGGATTGTCCTAGTGACAACTTTTGTACCATTTTTTTTTTTAAAAGAGCCAATTTAAAGAATTTATTTAAATATTAAAAGTGATTATATACAATTAACAAAATTAAATGATTGTTACCTAATTGACTTTCATTGCACTTAATCAAATAATATTTTTCTAAATATTTTTTCCACAAAACTAGTGCTGATAATGATTGACTGGTCTTTAGAATTTAGAATGAAATAGATATTTTTTATGTGAAATAAAATCAAAATAAAACCATTATTTCATTTACACCAGTAAAGTGTAAAGTGCACACATTAAGATACATTTTGTACAATGTTTTTTTTTCCTCTGAAATTTCACAGACTTAATAAAATCTCTTTGCAGCCACCTGAAAGTCCACAAAAACTCTTAAATTATTTTCTAGTCAATGTATGTCTACATTCTAATACAATTTTAGCATATGCACAGTAATATTTAGCTGTTAACATATACTTTAATCTACCAAAATTTAAATGATCAATGCTGCCGTTACTATTTATATTTTTCTTTTTAAATTAAACGTCAAAATGTGCTGTTTCCATCATCCCTAAGGCATGTCTTGTCAGCAGTGGATTTGTGATCCTATTACATATACCTGTATGCATGTGTCTTTAAAATCAGACCACCGTTATTCACGCCGTCCTAAGGAGCAGGTGCTTGTGGTTTTTACTTGTATTTGATGACCTGAATCCTGATGTAGATGAGGTCTGTCTGCCCACACAGCTAGTGAAACTCAATCTCAGATAGTTCTTTATTAATGTCCCATGAGTCACAGTAGTGACATAGAGTCTCTGAAGTGCATAGCGGGCGTCTGTGCTGCATTGAAATGGAATGAAGCTTCCTCGCAGGCCTAACATCAGTCATCATGAACAGACGGTCTCTATATGTCACTTTTTCCATTGCTGTGTGTTTCTCTTTCTTTTACAAAGTTTTGAAAAATTAATAGACTCATTAAAATGCATTATTTTACAAATCATGCTCTATAGCAAAAGTATTTTGAGGTTATAGTATTGTGCAAGGAACTGTGTGAAAATAAGTCTTTATTAAACGATAATCTGCCGCGGGCCTAAGGAACATTACTTCCGCCGTTAAATAAAAAAAAAATAAAAAAAGTAATTATGACTTTCCCCGCTATTGCGAGTTTGCAGTCTACAATTCTGACTTTTTTCGTCGCAGTTGCAAGTTTTAATCTCGCGATTCTGACTATATCTCGCAATTCTGAGAAAAAAGTCAGAATTGCATGATATAAACTCGCAATTGCGTTTTATAAAGTCAGAATTGTGAGGTAAAAACTTGCAATTCTGAGTAAAACGTCAGTCTTTTTTCCCTCAAAGTTGGATATTATAACACACAATCTCACTATTCTCACTTTATAACATGCAATTCTGACTTGCAATTCTCGCAAATTGTGAGTTTATATTGCAATTCTGAGAAAAAATGTCAGAATTGTGCGATTTAAAAAGTCGCAATTACCTTTTATATTTTTTACTTCATGGCTAAAACAAGCTTCCAAACTGGCCTATATCATAATTTTTTGTGAAACGGAATAAAAGTTGTTGGTGATATGCTTCGGCTGGAAAATGTATAGGATTGTTTTTGGAGTTTTGTAAAAATGTAGTTCGAGGCACGTTTTTCTAATGAGCCTAGGTTGGGGAAGAGGGCTGCAACATGTTTCCAAACACTGTGTAACACTGAGGGATGTTTTTACAGAGTGAAAATGGCAATGAAAACATTTTCCCATGCATCATCATAAATGAAAGGGGCAGGGTTTTTTTTACTTTGAATCTGTCATTTAATTAACTATGGAAACAGTAAGCGAGCATTTCATGTCATTTCATAAGGTTGTGAGTAATGAGTGACAATGAATTGGAATAATTGCACCATAATATGTCTATTGTGCGAGTTTCCCATTTCGGAAAGTTTGCTTGGAAGCCATTTCGGAATGTTTGCAATGGAAAATGCAGAAACCATTATTCCACTTGTGTGTTAAAATACAGCTTTACAGCATGTGATGTTATTTAGAAGATGCTTGTTTTTGTTTTCATGTGCATAGTTCACACAGAGTATTGGAAATGCAAGGTATTTTGAGTGTACAGATATCGGCCATACAAAGTTCACATGCCCACACAAGGCTTAGGCTGGTGGGGGCATGGGGTTCAGTGGTTCTTTAACTGACTTAACCCTTCTGGGACCCAAAGCACGTGGTGCATCCTGGGTAATTAAGTTGCAGTCATGAAGAGAGTGCAAGAGATTTCTCAGGTTCAGGTTTCATTATACTATATATCTTCTTGACCCCCCCGATCTCTCTAATGCATAACCTAAGCCTCAGTAACACTCAATGCCACAACTGCTGAGTATGTACACGCTACAGAAAAATGGTCCTAAACATTACCAAATTAGGGTTCTTTGGATTGTAACAATAGCAGCACCATTTTGGTGCTGAATGGAACCCTTTTTATAAGGTTCCATAAAGAACCTTGCTTTGTAAAGGCAATATAGGACCTTAACCTTTTTATTAGTAGTTTATTTTCATTATTATTAGTGTCTTTTATATTATTAATATTATTAATATTGTTTTTACCACTCTATCTGCCTGGACTTGTAGCCTCTATGGGTTTTACATAAAAAAAAAAAAAAAAAAAAAACATTACATATTATGTCAATTAGGTACTTTTCTTGAAAAGGCAAATTAGCAAAAATGACAGCGATTATTAGCGGAATACTCAAATATCAACTGAGATTGAACATGATATAGATCAAGACCAAGTTCTGGTGAAATATCTTCACAGTCCTCTGATGCCCATCATTGTGTGTGTATTTTGATGTGGGATGTGACAGCATCTGAAAAACACAATTGAGTTTAGAGTTACAGTGTCTTTTCTATTAAGACAGTTGTATATGGAGTCTAAAGTTAGCAAAAATGGACAATATTTGACCCCATTATTATTTAAAAAGAAAAAGTTACAAACTCATGGGATAGCTTTAATGTATCGTGACTGGGTATATTTATGCATAAAATAATAATAAAAAAAAAATACAAAAAATATGGTTAATAAATTCATTACCTCTGTAAGGTGAGCACAGGCCATAACCTAACGCAGGGTTTGTTGTAACACACATGGGTTAAATACTTCCACACATGCTAATATGATGAAACTTAGTGAATTTATTAGTTGCCACATCGGCAATGTATAGAGAAAAAAATGTGCCAAAATTCAGAACTCTTCGAAAGATATCACTGAACATTTATTTAACATTAGCAGAATTAAATTAAATCTATATATTATTTTCGGTGTGTGTGTGTGTTTATTTAAAATTAGACAAATCTGATATTATTTTAATCTCCAATCTGTTATTTGGTAGTTCTGGTTTCTCTAACTAGTAGAAGATATCAACCAGGTTTGGATTCTGGACACTGCGTTACAATGTGCCCCACTACTACAACTATGCTCTTCTATGGCAAAGAACCAGAACTCTTTTTTTGAAAGAGTTGCACGAATGCATGTGAATGGTCATATTGGTGTTAGCCTAGGCAGTTTTATTTTATGTCACTAATGTTATTTGTACAACTTCTGTCTAACAAGTGCTGCTCCTTTTTTCTCTTTTATTGTAGATGTGGACCTGTCGGTGTGCAAGCACGCTGGGCCATCATGTTGTACGCGAAGAATGGAAGAGAGCTACAGAGCGGCAGTCCTGAGAGACACCATCCAGAACATCAGATCATACAGCTTTGAGCTGAAATATCTCATTTCTGAGCATGCTGCCGCCTTCCAGGGTATATGGATGCATGCGTGCGTGGATGGTTGGATGGATGAATGGATGATAGATAAGTGAAAGGGATGGATAAATACTGTAGATGAATACAGGAATGGTTTGATGTATAAATGTCAAGTCAATTCACCTTTATTTATTATATAACACTTAATACAATACAGATTGTTTCAAAGAACTTTTACAGTGATAACAGGAAAATGATTCAAATGGATGAATTTATATGGATAGAGCAACATTTTCTCATTGGGAAAAAAACCTCTACCTAAATGTACCCATTCATACACTTAATTACAGTTTCCAGCTGAAATGAACACTATTGGCAGTAAAACTCCAACCATTTTATTCCTAGTCATGCATAGTATGATTACGGGGGCAGATTATTGATTACAATAAGACTTATTTTCATGCTGTTCCCTTCACAATACTATGACCTCAATAATTCTGACCTCAAAATTCTTTTAACATATAGTGCATAGTAAACTAATACATTTTGACTAGTGCAACACATATATAGCTCAATATATATGGCTTTTCTGATGTAGCAAACTTGCTCGATAACTCACCTTGTACAGCACTAGGTTCATTGAAATGAGCTCAAGAAATTGTAGAAGCTAAAATGGCATTGTCGCTTCAGCATATGTATTTATATCTCTTGTTTGCTTTTGTTAATGCTATAGGTTAAGTTTAGGGTAAGATTTAGGGTAAGTGGTATGTTTTGTTTCCAAATACATTAGAGAATGAACTTTTAGCACCAAACACTTCATTTCCGAACTTTTTAGACAACCAATTTTATAAAACCTTGTTACATTCATGTTAATCTGTCTTAGATAAATCTGAATGCGCTTTCAGCAACACTCATTGGAGATTTCTACGGTGGCCCAGTCATTTTTAATGAAATTAAAAAAGCAAACATAAGTTCACAACACAACGAAATCAATCCACAACACAACGAAATTGAGCCGCAACACAAAAGAAATGCTCCCAAGCACTAGGGGGCTCTCTGTGCTCAGTAAAGTTAGATTTTCCTTGCCACTGTTCTAAAGAGTCGAGAGTCTTACAATACCATGATTAGTTTTAAGTTTGTAAACATTGGTATATAGATATGAAATATTAATTCAAAATCACATTCGTGAACAACAGCTTCATATTTATTCCTGTGAATGATTTGACGTGCTACCACGGCGCATGATGAAGGGAACGTCTGCCAATTCCACCAAGTGTTTAAAACGAATAATTTGTATTCATTACAATGACTTTGTTTTAACATTTAAAAACAGACATGTTCAAATTCCAAAGCTTGTTAGTTCTTGTTGGTAAGACTGACTTACTACAGTCTTTTGCCAGTACCTCCCTTCATGTACTAAAAATAAACAATTGTTTTCAGGAAAAAAATCACTGTAATTATATATATTTATATATATATATATATATATATTATATATATATATATATAAATAATATATATAATTTATTTTTATTTATTCATTTTTTACTGTAATTCAGTTTAAGGGTTTTTTCATGTTCCAATGATTGTAGTAGTTTCTTATTAGTAAGACTGACTTATTGCAGGTGAAATAATACCTCCCTGTATGTATTGTCAAAATGTCACCTGTAGTAAGTCAGTCTTACCAATAGAAACAAGCTTTGGAATTTGAACATGTCTGATTTTAAATGTGCAAGAATTCAATTTTTCCTATGAGCCTGGATTGGGATGGATGGATGGCAAATTTACGGGTTGGCTTTTTCAGTGTACCTGTCTCTGTTGCTCGTAGTTTGCAACCCTTGTGGTTTGGCATCCTGTGATTGGTGGAGGCACTTTAGAGTTTCATCTTTGGCGCTGGTTGTATGTGAACAGGAAGCCTCTTCTCATCGTCTTGATTAAAGACTTATAGGAAAGTATGAACTAGCTGCAAACATTCAGAAGCATTTTAAGTCTTAATTATGTTAGATTATGTTCTATGAAGTCCAGTTATATGAGGTTTGGTTGGGTTTTACTGCATTAATTCTTTAGAAGGGGAATTCAGAGTACTTGCCCACACTCTCACGAGTGTCGAACCCAGTGGCCAAACCATAATCGGCAGTGGGGCTTTAAAGAATCTGAGTCGTATGCAGCCTTGTGTGTGCTTTGGCAGAGAGCACCGGTTGTTATTAAGGTCTTCTGTCAGTTCATTCATGAGTATCAAGCATTGGTGTGAATGAATGAGCCCTCACATACACTATTTCAGTCCTGCACGGACGATCCGCTCATTTTAACACGAACTGCGGCCACAGAAATGGACACATACTCTTACACATTCTACATCTCACAAGAAGGCAAACCGCATACATAGTTTTCGGTTATGCTCTTCAATCATCCCTTTGTCTTTTCCAGCCTGTTTTCTTTTGGCAACGAATCCCCAAGACAGTGCAGATTGTTCACTGCATTCCACTGAAGTGTTTCTAACGTTTGTGTCTCGGATGCGGTGATATGCGCAGAATGTTTCGCTGTCGACTGGTCACATGCACAGTAATCTGGAATGTTCAAACAATGGAGCTGATTGCCATTTACGGCTGCTGATGTGTGTGTGTGTGGTGTCTGTGTTTGAAAGACTAGTGAAATCTATAGGCTCTATAGTGATTTATAAATTCTCAACTGTTGTTCTTTAGTTTCTACATGGGTCAAGGTTAGTGAGGGGGATTAGTTATGCCTAGCATGCAACAAAAATTATTGCATAGACATTCATTCACTTTATTTTGGGAGAAAACTGCAGGAGGACCTTTAAGTTTCAGTGACAACAGGTTTGCAAATGCTTCTCATTAGAAATCTAGTGAAATGCTATAAAGTTCTGTCCTCAAAAATGTTGGAAATTATGCAAATGTGAAACTTAAATTCACAGCATATGCAGAGATGGAGTTTACAGCATTTACTGGGAGGCTGAAAACTCTGGATTACAAGATGCTCGCCTCAACATTCTGACTCATAATTCATTTCTCATGTTGTTTTAAAGCTGTGTGACTTTGAAACAGCACAAGGGTGAGTAAATGACTCATATCTTCTATAACTTTTTAAAATCTATAACTTCTTCAGAAGATTTAGATTTTTTTTTGCTTGTATACAGTTGAAGGGATAGTTCACCAGAAAATGAAAATTCTGTCATTATTTACTCACTTGTTGCAAAACTTCTTTCTTCTGCGGAACACAAGGGAAGATATTTGGAAGAAATATGGGTAAAAAAAAAAAGTTAAAAAAAAGTTCCCATAAATACTAAAAAATACTATAGAAGTCAATGGGGTACATGAACACTTTGGTTACTGACCTTCTTCAAAATATCTCCTTTTTTCTCAGCAGAAGAAAGAAATTCATACAGGTTTTGAACAACTTCAGGACAAGTGGATGATGACAGAGTTTTCATTTTAGGGTGAACTATATTGAAAGTCAATGGAGTCCAGTTTTGCTTGGTCATTCTCAGCATTCCTCAAAATATCTTCTTTTGTTTTCTGCAGAAGAAACAGTCATACATATTTTTGAAATGACATAAGGGTGAGTAAGTAATGACACATTTCTCATCTTTGGGTGAACTATCCCTTTAAGAAGAATGTATAATATGTCCCACATATTTGTAATGATTGTGAGAATTTGTGTTTCTGTAAACAATACAAGACACTGTGAGAGACGATGTCTGTTTTTCTGTCTCCATCCTGGATTAATAATTACCCTGTGTCTTACAGACATCATATCTGATTACAGAGTTAATATAAAACTTAATTAGAATGATAATTTGAGGTTTTCCATCATTAATATAAGAATATAGTTAGAAGGCATGTGTGTTTGTTTACATTTCTGTCAGTGTGTATGTGAATCCATCTATTATTTGTGTGGGATCTCGCCTCAGGAAGTTCAGTAGACAGTTGATTCTAATTATCTAGCTTCATCGTGACGGTGGGTGTGTTTATAGTATATTAGTAAAGGATTTAAGGATAGTTTGTGCTCTGATCATCTCAGACTAAGAAAGGAATCAGAGATTTAAAGGGACACTGGTGAGGGGATGTTGAGTCACTGTCTGTGAGGAAAAGAGTATGGAATGTTTATTAAATGATCCTGTCTTTGTTTTATTCTCTGCTGAGCTTATTTGGATTCTGAGGCCATGTTTGGAATGGAATATGTGTGGTTGTGTACGTTGCAGTTTTAACATTTGCCTCTAAATCTTTTTTATTATTATTTTTATAATATGGTTCATACTGTTCTACAATTTTTAAAAAAAAATATTGCCTTTTTACTTTATAAATGTTTTAATTTTCATATTGATTGAATGATTTCAATTTGCTTTTGGTTCATTTGTCACATAGAAATGACAGGTAATGTCTAGTGTATTGCATTGTGGGATACAGAATTCCACACAGTGTACTCTTCTTTTAAACTGCACATTTTGTCAAACTTATTTGGTCATTCTGGTGTTTGATGGTATGGTGGAACGGCATTCTGAACATAGCTAAAGCAGTTCCAGGAGCAGCAGTCAGGCCTTTCCTCCTCACTGGGGTTCATAATGACATTGACCAATTTAGATTTTCTCCCCGTGGGTAAGTGCACAAAAGCGTGCTTCTATGTAAGAATGTCCTCATTTTGCCCCTATTAGTACATGCCTTAAATGGTTAGTTCACCCAAAAATGAAAATTACCCCTTGATTTACTCACCCTCAAGCCATCCTAGGTGTATATATGACTTTGTTCTTTCAGACAAATCCGATCAAAGTTACAATAATAATGTCTTGGCTCTTCCAAGCTTTATAATGACAGTAAATGGAGGATGAGATTTTGAAGCCCAAAAAAGTGCAACCATTCATCATAAAAGATAACCACATGGCTCAAGCAAAGTGATGTGTTTGTGTAAGAAAATATCCATTTTTATTATTTTAAAAAATAAAATAATTAGCTTCCGACAGATGGCTTTAATTACAGATAACAGATTTATGACAAAAGAGTGGACTCTGATTTGACATAATGACGAATACGGAGGCGCAGAGGATAGAGCGAAAGAAAATACCGGTCATGAATTAGACGTCTAAAATGAGAAATTTTGAAGAGAAATGTCAGAATTTCAATATAAGTGAATGGAGCTTGAGTTTGTTGCACAGCCCTATTTGTTTGAACAGCGAGAGGCGTCAAAGCTTACGCTATTAGCCTGAGAGAGCAATTCCACAAGTTTTGGTGCAAATGAGCAGAGCTTATCGGACGAACACGTACACATAGCCTATATAATGTCGTTCAAACGATATGTTCGGATAATGTCTATCAGGAACGCAGAATCCCTGGCAATATTCAAGAGACAGCTGAAAACTCATCTCTTCCGTGAACACTTAATCCCCTCATAAAAAAAAAAAATCCCCTTTCCTTCCCTTTTCCCTTCCTACTCTAGCTTATGGTACTGAGCAATGTATGAAACTTGTATTGTGAGCACTTCCTGTGTTATTTGCCTCTTCATGAAGAATCGCTTGTTTGTTTTCCTCACTTGTAAGTCGCTTTGGATAAAAGCGTCTGCCAAATGATTAAATGTCTTCCTCTGGCTTTCCAAAGAAATTAATACGAATTGGCATGAGCATTTAATAGTGATGCAAATACCAGGAAGTTGATGAGCACAAACATTATTAAATCGTGTTGCGTGATTCATTTAAATACTCTCCAATAAATTGTGCACCTGAAAGGGGAACATCTACAAATGCAAATGCACTAAGCCGCAAAAACAACTAAGTCCACACCTTTTCAGTGGTAAGTTTGCACTGCGTGTCTTTCACGAGTTCACACTTACCAATAATCAGATAGGGAATTAGTATGCATATTTGGCGTGCTGTCCGAGGAGAGGGCTCCGAGCTCGGTATTTGGCCCGAGCCCAGAGTACTCCCCCTGTATCTGGTTTAGGAAGTAACCAGGCAAGTGTGAGGAGACAGGGTGGTGGAGGGATGCTGAAACTGTCCAAAAGCATAGGTGAATCGACTGCATCGATATATATAGGTTTCTGCTCATGCTGATTGGGCAGACATGTTGATTGCTGATTAATGACAGCTGGCTGGAGTGATGTGATAATTAGCTAGATCATTTGAACATGTTCCTCCCGAACTTTGTTAATAAAACATCATTTAGTAAATCCCAACCATAGTTTTTTTTAACGCCAAAAGAGGGTTTGCGCTGGCACAAGATGTTACTAAATATGGCCCATATACGTTGAAATTAGGCTTTTATTCACATATAAACATTTCTCAGCGAACATAAACAGAAGCTCAACCGAACTTGCTTGACGCGTGAGAACAACAGATGAGAGTAGTAACACACACCTCATTGGTTCTCGCACGTCAAGCGAGCTTGTTTGTGCTTCACTCAGATTTTATTAAAAAGATCTTCATTTGTGTTCTGAAGATGAACGAAAGTCTTACAGGTTTGGAACGACATGAGGGTGAGTGAGAGAATTTGCACTTTTGGGTGAACTAACCCTTTAATTTGTTGTGTAGTTATGGCATCTAGTAGCAGGGGCAAAAATGGACATGTTGGACAGCAATACATCACACCTCTTTTTACTTATCGAACATATCTGATGGCGTTCTCATCGTAAAGCATGGGATTTGGGCCTCCAGAGCTTTTAAAAATTTCATAGGAAACTATATTGTATATTGTATTCATGGAAAGTGCCAGTAAAAACCTCATTACTGCTTAGCAGTGACAGTAGACGCCTTCTTCATGGCATCATGCCAGTTGTGCTCTGGGGAAACCCTTCTCTCTCACTCACTCTCCTTCACTCTTTCGTTCTGTCTGGCCTTTATTCTCTCTTTTCCCGTTGTTGTTGTTCGTCTATCCCTTGTCTTGATCAGTGATCGCATGACTCTTAACGTCTCAAAGGAATCCCCCTCCTCTTATACCTCCTCCTCCCACAGATCATTTGGCCTTTTTGGAGGGTAGATTTATCCATTGATTAATTGAGCTTGCCATTTTACTTCCTTAGCTGGCCCTGCACCACAACTTGTGTCCCCTTAAGAGAAAAATAAAAAGAAAAGGATTGAGAGAGAGAGAGGCAGTTTGGCCTAAACTGACGGGTCGACCCAAACCCAAAGCCTGATGTCAGCGGTGAGTGGGCTTGGGACAGGAAGTGATGCTCATACCTTACCTCTGAGCAAATCTAGTGGCTTCAGCCTTACACGCAAGGCACCTGCTATGTCATTCCCATGGTAACGGTGGAATGGATGGATTCTAAACATCCCGTTCGGCCCCTGCTGACCAGCTGTCGTGAGATGGACGCTGTAGTTCAGGGAATGATGCTAGTCTGTTGTTCGCCATACAGGACAGAATGAATGCTTTTGTTGTTTAACAAAGATTAAAGAAAGATTTAGAGCCACCCAGCTGTCTGCGCTCCCATAAAGACTGCATGCTAAACCTCTCGGTGAGAAAAAATAAAATGCAATTTCTCTTGAAATGTCCAACTTCAGATGACGAGAGACTGTGGGCCATATAATATCTTCTATAGAAGTGAAAAGGACTCAAAGCTAGTTCAAGGTGGTAATTGGTTTTACACAGATACTAGTTTGTCATTTATAGAAAGTAGCTGGTCCAATCTTGTCTAGGTGGTTGATCAACTGAACTACCAGTTGATTTGGTTGACCATCATGATAAAGCTAATTAGATATTGAGCTAATTGACCCTTCGCCGGCAGTTTGATTGACAGGTGATCTGACCAATCATAACCCCGAATCCGCCATTTTATCTCACAAAGCAGTCAGGGGAGTTAGTAGATTAACGTTGGTGAACTTGAACTTGAAAAGTTGTGTGTACTCACATCTTTCCACGCTTGAAACAACATTCCTTCTGATGTTCATTCATGTTTATTTGATACTATAAATGAACTAGTATGAAGAGATGATCGGTTCACGAGCCGCTTGAAGGAGCTACAGCGATCTATCACGACACATTAAGGAGACACTATATGGTATTTATTGTTTAAACTGTTTCATATAAAATCTATCATATTCCAAAAAACGGCTGTATCACCTTTTATGACCTGTTTTGCAGGAGAAGCTATGTTAAAAATCAAAGCAATTGTGATACAAAAAACAAAACAATTGAGTTAAACTTTCTACAGAAGTGAAAATGACTCAAAAACTAGTTTAAGGTGCTAGTTAGCTGAATTTGACATGGTTTTACATAGCTTGTCATTTATTAGCATTAGTAGGTCCAATCTTGGGCTCGCAGGTCCAACTGGACCACCAGGTTGTGGATTAGATCGGTTGAATTGGTTGACTGTCATGGTAAAGCTTGTTAGAGATCAGAAAAAGTATACCATATTCTAAAACTCAGCTAGACCACCCACTTACATGACTTGTTTTCCAGAAGAAGCCATGCTTGAAAGCAATGTTTAATGCAAAAAACAAAACTTTCAATAGAAGTGAAAATGACTCAAAAACAAGTTTAAGTTTGTAGTTGGTTGTTGTTGTTGTTGTTTTGTTTTTGTTTTTTTATGTGGTTTACATATAGCTTGTCATTTATTCATATTAGATGCTCCGTCTTGTAAATGAGGTTGATTAACTGGAGGACCAGATGGTGGACCTGCTTTTGATTTAGATGAAAAAGCTAGTTAGAGGGGGTTGTTGTCACGTGTGACCTTTTTCCAGAAGGAGAAGCCATGCTAAAAAAATAAATAAGTAAATAAAATCAGTTGCTAAAAAAAAAAAAAAAAAAAAAGTAGTAGTTGATGATTTCTAGCTTGTAAAAGCTGGACATTTAGCTATTCCAAACTGGTGGAGCTAGAAGTCCCTGTTCTAAACTTTAAATAAATAAACAAACATAAATTTTAAATGTATGGGTATATATTTGTATTTACACTACTCCTCAAAGGTTTGGGGTTGGTAAGATTTTAAAAAACATTTTTTTAGTCTTTTATCGTCACCAAGGCTTATTATAATGGACAAAAAATACAGTAAAAAAATAGTCATACAAATAGTAACATTATAAATGTTTTTTATGGTTACTTGTAATCATTATGTGTATTTGCTGAATTAATATATTAATCTCTCAAAAAAAATCTTACTGACCCTAAACTTGAATGGTAGCTGGGTGTTGCGGTTGGTTTCCAGGATGTTGCTATGTTGTTCTGGCTGTTTGCTTGGCCATTGCATGGTGGTTGTGTGTCAAAAGATAGAACTGTGTTTTAACACTTAGAATTAGGGCTGTGTTCAAATCACTAACTTGAAGTATGAGCAATAATAGTAGTAGTGATGCTTACCCTAACAAACACCACTAACAAGGAAAAAAAAAAACAGAAGTATGTATGAGTGTGTAGGCCAGGGGGCGTTTGAGGAGAAAGGGAGTGGTATCATCTCCAGAGTGTCATTTCGGCCACTTTCACACGGCTTTTAGGTTGGCGTCTAGCTGCTTCATGTCTCATTATTCACTTCATTACCTCAGACTGAAATGGACAACCAAACTCACAATCCAAACCCAATCATGGCTCAAACTCTCCACCCTCTCTCCTTTTCTCTTCCAACATCATTAGGTTGTCCTAATACTGGGAGGGAGAGACAGAAGAGATGGTGGTTTGATTTCCTGTTGTTCAGACTTTCCAGCAGCACGGTGAACCTTTCTGGAGAAAAAGCTGCCACCAATCATCACAGAACATGTTTGAGATGTCTGAAAGGCTGGCGCTAGAAGAAAGTGTTCAGTTGGAAGAGAAAAGTTTTTTCATTTCAGAATTAAACGAGCATCAGCCCTCATTACAGTGTTACAAGTTCCTCTTTCCATCTTTCTCCCTCTCTTTTTCCAAGTGCCTGAATTATTCTCAGAATCCGACTGTAATTTTCCCGCAGTTTTTATTAGGAAGGAATTCTTTGGTTGTTGTCCTTTTTGTTTTTGGAAGGGGTCTGTGCTCGCCAAGGCTGTATTCAAAACACAAATATTATGAAATATTGTTATAATTTATGCTGAATTTTCTGCATCATTATTCCAGTCTTCAGTGTCACATGATCCTTCAGAAATCATTCTAATATGCTGATTTGCTGCTCAAGTAATATTTCTTATTATTATTACCCATGTTGAAAACAGTTGTGCTGCTTCATATTTTAGTGTGATACATTTTTTTTTTCAGGAATCATTGAATATAAAGTTCAAAAGAACCACATTTATTTGAAATAGAAGTGTTTTGTAGCATTATAAATGTCTTTACTGTCACTTTTAAATCAATTTAATGCATCCTTGTTGAATAAAAGTATAAATTTCTTTAAAAAAAAAAAAGAAAAAATCTTACTGACTCTAAACATTTAAGACAATTTAAGACTAAGTTACTGTAGAAGATAGAAATGATAGAAATGAATAGAAATGTTTTTAAATGTCAATATATTTGTGAAAAATATAAAAAAAGTGATGTGTTTTGTAACAAAAATATCCATATTTAAAACTTTATTAAGAATAATAACTAGCTTCTGGCAGATAGCCATTCGCATCGATTTTCGGTGGAAGCGTAACCCCTCACCCGACGCGTGACGTAATGACAAACGGGGAAGCGGAAAGGACAGAGTAAAACTAAACACCTTTCATAAATTAGAATCTAAAACAGTCATTTTTAAAGAGAAATGTCTGAAGATTTCGATATAAGAGAAGAGTTTGTTGAACAACCCTATTTGTTTGAACCATGAGAGGCGTCTAAACTTATGCTACTCCTACATCCTGCATCATACATCTTGTCAGGAGGCGCAAGGTGACTTGCGCAGTATGTGTTCGGTCGTGAATTTTTAAAGTTTTAAATATGCATGTTTTCCTTACAAAGCCGCGTCGCTTCACTTCAAAAGGCCTTTGTTAAACCCCTGGAGCCGTATGGATTATTTTTTATAGTGGATGGATGAATTTTTTTGGGCTTCAGAATCTGATCCCCCTGTTTTGTGTTCATCTGAAAGAGGATAGGTGAGAAAGGGTGAGCAAATCATGGGATAATTTTTTTGGGTGAACTATCCCTTTAACATCAGTCTACAATCCACAGCAATCCATTTTACAATTGAATTTGTCTGATGTAGGTTTAAAAACTTTGCATTTGTATTTTTCTCAAGACTAAAGACACACATGCATATAATTATGGGCAACACAAATATTACAAATCAGTTGTTTTCCAGAAACTATTATCTTTTAAATAGCAATTTACTGCATTGTTTCTTGAGAGCAGAGACTCTTGCATAATCGAGACTCAGTCCAGAAGTGAACGATGATGATCGGGGGGGTTCAGATAAATTATCGGTGCAGCGATCAGGAGACAGACGCCACTCACCTTAAAGCAGACCGATCACAGAGAGCATGGTGTTTTCACATGCGCACACACACACTCTACATCCGGCATCTCAGGAATTGTGTCTTCGTGACTTTTGATATAATGGTGCAGCCATTTTAATTGCGATCTGATGAGAGAGCTATTGGCGAAACATTCCTCTGCACCCTCCACCTGTTTCCCTTCTGACAGCAAAGACGCTACTGAGGGGAGGGGATTGGATGTCTGCAGCAGTTTCAGACAGGTGGCTACGTCTAGTTTGCCTCCTAATGTGTAGCATTAAGTGCTGTTGATTCAACCTTCTGTGCTCACATATGTTTGTTTGCAGAGCATTTCTTCGGGGTTCAGATTTGAGGGGATTGTGAAGTAATTTATTTCAGTATGGTGCAACAGAATGCCTTTAATTGGCTCCTTTTTATTGAAAAGCAGTTATATGCACACACTTTCGCTGATAAAGTTGACATGTAAACTTATTTGTCCAATTAGTGCTTTTTCTGTACACTTAATAGAACCAATGTCTAGTTGTAGCAACATGCAACAAAATGCATTCCCAATTTGTGTATCAGCGCAGAGCAGACATGTTCAATTTATTTCTCCCTTTTTTTATCCCATTGCTCTCAGTTCTTCAGCTTCTCATGCAGAAGTTGCATGTGGTAATGTGACATGTTTTCTCACAGCTGTTTTAGTCAGAGGACAGGGATGTATGTATTGTCACTAATTAAAGTGGGATTTTATAGCCCCCCTACAGAGGAGATGAACTCATATCTGCGTCTGACCCGTATGAAACACGAGCCCTTGGCTGGATTACGGGGCTTTCTGGGGTGGAAGATGATCGACAGATGATGTACTCTTCATGTCTCGGACCAGCTAGCCATTCGAACGCTCTGAATGCTGACCGCGGTCACTGAGGAATGCAGCATGGCCTTGTATGTAGGGTCTTGGCTGTGACAAAAGTGGGTCACTGTGGGTTATCAGTTTTTACTGGATCAAACATGTAGTTTTACAGTTGAATCATTCATTTCTGCATCAGGGAATGTTTATTTATCCCAGCAGCAGTAGTTTGAGGCGGAAACACCTTAGTCTTTTATATCTTATCTTTCCACCACCAGTTGTTCAGTTTTACTCATCTGACCGAATCCCTTCGGCAGCAGATTGTGCGTTTAGGAAATGAGTCTCGGTCATTAGTTGGATTAGTCATCTCTAAAAGCCTTTAGTAGACCCTCTTAAGAGGCTATATAATATCCAATTATATGGCTGTAAATCTGGCCCCATCTTGGCTCACTGGCATCCCTGCAACACTGCAGTTGGCCAGCTCACAAACCAGTAACATACAGAGTGTTACTTTCCTCCTGAGCCCAGTGGCGGGGATTAATCCTCCCATTATAAACCTTTATTTCTCTCCATTTGGATTCAGAGGAGATGTTTGAAATGGAATACTAACGTACTTCTTAATACATCCTGTGTGGTATAGTTGGTATTCTGCTTGCTGTTTAAAAAGGTGTTTGTGATAAGTGTTTCAAACTCTAGTTTGCTACTTTTGTCACGTCCAGTTGTTGTCAAATGAAAGAATTGGATTCACAGTCTTTGTTCCTTTTGGTGCAAAAGTTTCAATATTTGTAAACGTTATTGAATTGCTAATGCACACAGATTCTAATGTCATGTCATATTACCATCTCTCAATGAAAATTAGAGATTGTTTTGACGCTGTATCTCGTTGTCATTTCAAACTTCATGCTATTCAGAGTGGTGCCATTAGTCATCGAGGAAATAAATATGATTATTTTTGGATTTTTAATAAAACTTTTGCATAAAGATAGCTTTCAGCAGCTGATTTAATAATAAGTTGAGAAAGACATGATAAAAATTGTGGCTGATATTTAGTCTTTCCCATGTGTGCTTATTATAACCAAATTTGAGCTTGCTCTTACATAAAGTGCAAAAATAATAATAAAATATTTTTAAAATAATTTACTGGCATTAAATCTAAAATATGTTCAATTTAGGCCTAACTCATTCAGCATATCATTTAGTATTATCATTAATCTTATTCATCTGTTATTTTTTTTTAATGAATTCCTTTTGATTTTGGACCGATGATCCATGAGGATTTTCGCAAGATCCAAGCATCACGTTATGTTGTGTGGGCTCGTTTGAATCAAGACAACCAGCTCAAAATAAATATGTGTTATTTATTATGATTTACTAATGTTTCGCAAAGTTAATCACGTTGCATCCGCCTTAAAATTGCGATCGGTTCGTGAGATTAGCCACGATTATGGTGCTTTCTACTGCATGGTACGACTTGCATTACTTTGGTTCGGTTTGCTTTTCCACTGCCGTTTAGCACCTCTTCAAAGTGGGTGGGATTATAGACTTATCGTTATAGTTGCCGTTTGGTTTGGTGTTATGTGTTCCAAATCCAATGATGCTGGTAGTGACGATTCTCTCTGACCAATCAGTGATCTGCAGTGTTTACACATCACATTACAGTATCGGTATGGCTCGCTTGGAAACTCAACCGAGGTGGTACTATTTAAAGTGTGCCGTAACGATGCAATGAAAAAGTGCCAAAAGTGAGGCGTACCATGCAGTGGAAAAGCACCATTAGTGACTTACAATCTTTACATGCTATCGAAATTATCATGAATACGAGTTTCCTAGTTAAAAATTGGACATGAGTTCCCTCTCAACTCGAATTTACTACAGAGGAGCTCGGGGTCATTTTGACATAAACTTTAAACATGGCAGAGGGGAGAACGATTACTGCTGTTACTGATATTCTTTAGTAGTTTTTTGTTGTCGTTAAAGCACTGCACATTTACATATAACAATTATTTGAAGCGTATTGTATGTTTGTATTTAACGGAAATTGCAGCATTGTCAGCAAGCTAACTATCTAGATAGCGCAGTGAATGTTTATATGGTTGTCAATGAATGGGGCTCTAAAGATCGTGTTGACTTTTAATAAGATTTTCCCAGTAAATAGGCAGGAATAAACCTGGTGTTCTCCTTGATTCCTGTTCTTTCTGACAACAAAGCACTTGAATGCGACTCACGTCAGAAGTGGTAAGTAAAAAATGTCATCACAAGCATGTGAAGGCTGCAATAGAATATGATTAGCGGCCAATGGCGATCGATTGGAGCATCCCTACATATTGCATACTGCTGAAATATTGTTAGTATCATTGCGAAAGAAAGAATCAGTAATACAGTATGTATCACTGCTCTATGAATCAAACAAGCCATTTAAAGCTTTGCAATTTGCCCAGTAATAGTTCTGACAAATCAGATGAACAATGTCTGGCAGTTCTGCTTTAATGGTGAAGCACTAATGGAGCAACAAATGGTTTCAGATAGCTTTTCCCCAGCTGTCAGATCACTGTTGGTTTCTGTACAGGACATTAAGTTTGTTGCGTGTGCTTGTCTGAGCAATGTCAGCCTTTCTGTGGGTTTCTCAAGGGACAAACTCTCCTTCTCTCTCTCTCTCTCTCTCTCTCTCTTTTTTTCATCTTATGTTTAAACACCCATTTTGCAGCTCCATATAGATCATCCCTGATTCTTCTGGAATTAGTGTCTAATTCCACCTGCAAACAGCAGAAGTTCATTGTGTAAGCTCGTCTTTAGACATACACACTGAAGAAAAAAAAAAAAACAATTTTCTCGGATCAATTGCTAGTGTATTTCACAAATAATTACAAATAAACAGCGAGAAACACTTTGAATATAATGTGGATATGAAGTAGAATAGACCGAAATAGTATTTTCTTGTAAAACAGAAGGACTGGCATGAGGCCTCAAAGCCAAACAAATTCACCTCTCTCAACTCCCTGTCTCTTTCTCCGTCTGCTTGTCCACTTCTGGTGTTTTTACGGAGTGTTCGTGGCATGAGGCTGCCCTCTGAAATGCTGTAACCTTACACTGGCACATTCTGCTTGTGGTTTGCTGCTCTCATTCCAACCATCACGCCTATATGGGCACACATACACACGCACACACAGGCATTCACATTTACAGTTCATATGCAGACACGAACACTCAGCAGGACATGGCAAGTGGCCTTTCCATTCCTTACTTTCTCCTTCTACAATACTCTTTTTCCTATTTTTACCTAAGGGCCTAGTGGTTTGCATGTGCTCTGAGACTGTAGGCTGTGGTGCTGATATGGGCAATATGAGTTTGAATCCGTAACATTTTAAAAATCTCCTTGTTCTTTCCTGTTTGTTCTTTCTATCCCTGTAATTAATGTTCTCATGAAAAAAATATCCAATGTCATTACAGTCCAGTCAGTGTGGTTCTTCCATACACACGTATACAGTATACAAACACACACACACATATATATGTGTGTGTGTGTGTGTTAAAGATATTATGAAAAAATACAGCATATTTACACATATACATGTGTAATATATATATATATATATATATATATATATATATATATATATATATATATATATATATATTACACATATATATACATATATATGTGTGTGTGTGTATATGTATATGTGTATATATGCTGTATTTTTTCATAATATCTTTAACACACTAATAATGAGAATTGGAATATTTCATCTTGTCGTGTTGAGATATGTAACCTAGAATCATTGGCATAACAGTGGAAACGAATTCCGTGTTTTCTTATAATATTACCAAATGGCAGCATATATATTGAAACCAATAGAAGGCCTAACACAGATCCTTGTGGCACTCCGTAATTTACTGACGTTATCTTATCTTTTCCCTGTTTAAATAGACAAAATGGTGACTGTCTTATAGGTATGATCTAAAACACCTGAATACTAGGGATGGGTATATTTATATATATAATATCCCAGTTTCTTCTGATTGGGCCATTGCAGAAGTTACAAATGTTTAACTTTTTAACATGATACCTTCATAATGTAATGGTATGAGATTCTGAAACATCAAAATACGATGCAGCAATAAAGAGGTCTGTATGACATACATAGGCCTACAATTAAAAAAAAAAACAGTTCAGACAGAGGGCCAGAACAAATCCTGTGTGAACGGCCCCTTATGGGGGGCAACATGTTCGGCCACAGCTGTCGTGATTGGGGGGAGTTTAGTTGTTGTCCTGGTCCATTGTGACGGCACTGATGGAAGCCCCCACAGCTTATGGAGTGAAATGGAGAGCTGTGCTTCTGTGTATGTTTGAGTGTGTATATATGTATGTCTGTTGACCGGTCTCAGTTTCGGTCCAGTTGCCGCTGTTCCTCCATCCCCTAACATGCCTTCAGTCTGACATCAGTGGCCTTAGAGAGAACGGCACCCTGGGTATAGCCTGTGTGTGTGTGTGTGTGGTCATGCTCGACTACAGCACAGCTGAATAGACAGGCAGCTCCTGCATTAACAAACCACTGACCAAACACAAGTCTAGGCACGTGTGTGTTTGTGTATAGAGAGAGAGAGAGAGGGGGTGACAGAAAAACCACAGAATAGAGCTCCAGACTCCTTTTCACTCTTTTATCTGTCCTTCCTGTAACACAAAAGTTTTGTGACTGGTTGAAAAAAATAGTTCAGCTAAAAATGAAAATTGTCATTTGCTCACCCTCATTCAAACTAACTCTATACCTATATGATATTTTGTGTTACATGTTATTAACACTATATGTTATATATAACTCTGTGTTTTTTTAATGCATATTCTAGATCTTATTGTGAACAGTTAATTTATGCATATGTTTAATTTTTTTCCGGGACTTTCTGGATCACCCTATAAAAACTCTCTTTCATCTTCCTTCAGTTTTTAGTTCAGTACACGTCTCAAAATGCAATCAACAACCGATGGATAGAACCAAGCCCCCCCTACATTTTTTTTTTTTTTTGCATTTTTTTACACTCGGATGTACATCGCAATATGGAAAGGATGATATCTCTCTCGTCGCATCTTTAAACTTCTTCTGTGAAACAAATCGTGGTGCTCTTTCCATAAAATGAAATTAAATCGGCACAGGTTCTGTCTAGCAATGACAGAAAAAAAAAATCATAAAAGTAGTCCATATGACTATATTCCATGTTTTCTGAAGATGTACAATAGCTTTGTGCGAGAAACAGACTGCAGTGGAAGTCTGACAATCTGGCTTTATAAGTCTTGGTTGACAGCCGTGGTCACCATCCACCTTCATTGTATGTAAAAGAGCAGTTTAGCCTTTAGGACACTCTGTCATAAATATCTCCTTTTATATTCTACAGGTAAAAGTCATGGGTTTCAAAAAACACAAAGGTGAGAAAGTGATGACAGAATGTTTATTCCTTTAAGAGGGAGAGACCAAGCCAAGTCATTTATTGGCTGTTTTTTTTTTTTTTTTTGAACAAAGTGAACTTTTAAGTGAACAAATTATTCTAGTTCATTGCAGCGCTCTGATTCAAATAGGTGTGCACATCCAAAAAACTTGGGTACTGGTGCTGGACAAAAAAGTATTTATTTTTTTGAACAGTGAAGACCTAATTGTTTTTCTAATAATTTCAGTTTTGACATTTATCTATGAATTTCTTTTATTTATTTATTTATTTGACTTTTTGTGACTGTTTTCCTGTCAGACTGACTATAGGGGGTGCTTGCAGGATTTAATCTGAGGGCATGCACAATTTTTTTCATTATTTGTGCGAAATCCACATAAACAGTGCAAAACTTCAAAATATACTCATGTTGATTTGGCTTGAGTGTCTAGCATTTGTGTAACTATTACGCAATTGATACCCAAATGATCTCATATGACTTTTGGATGACTATGAGACTGAAGGACATTATTAAAAATAATTTATTCAGATAGCTATTGTTCACTTTTTCCATAGCTTTAAGTTGATAGGGTTGATAGAGAATAAATAATAGGGTTCTCATCTCTGGCCCTCAAGGTCCACTTTCCTGCAGAAAGAAACTCCAACCTTGTTCAAGCTCACCTTCTTATAACTTTCTAGTAATCCTGAGGACTTTGATTAACTGGTTCAAGGTGTGTTTGATTAGAGTTGAAGTTAAACTGCAGGAAAGTGGACCTCGAGGGTTCTCAGATTTGAGAACCCTTTGCTTAAACCAATAGTTCAGTAAACGTTCAGCCAATAGAATGACGTTGAGGCGGATCTATACATTTGTCTGACCAATGGCTAGTGGCAGATGAATAACAAATAGTCTCACTTCAAATATTTCTTGTATTTTTTATTGAGACTGTGTGTGTGTGTGTACGCATTTGTTAATATTTTGAGATTTTTGTCTAATGTTTACGCTAATTTGAATCTCAACATCTCTCTCTTTTTCTCTTTCAGATACGTTCCAGTCTCTAATATCATTCTCTCAGAATCACCTGACCTCTCTGTTCGAGACCACATACTCTTCCCTCATGTCGTCCATCTCCCCTCACATCGTCTGCCTCTTTACTGACCTATCTCGCTTCCTCCAAGGCACTGGCAATGTGTCTGTCGAAACAGCCGTGCACTGTTTCTTTGACAGTCTCTTCCCTTTGGTACACACTCATATTGTCAATCCCGGCTTGGCCGAGAGTGTTGGCGCGGAGGCTTCTGATGGCAACCAGCTTGGCGATTGTCTCCGCATGACGAGGCAGGACATTAACCCCTTTGGGTCGCACCCAAAGGCGATGGCAAAGGAACTTGCGGATGCATTGCGGGCCGGGCGGGTGCTCAGCTTGGCGCTCGGCGTAGGGTCAGAGGTGATGAACGTTACGGACACGCCGGAGTTATCAAAAGAGTGCACGCGGGCTCTGGTGCGCATGCATTACTGCTCTCATTGCCGTGGGCTCACCCTGATCCGGGCGTGTAGCGGCTACTGCCTCAACGTCATGCGTGGGTGCTTGGCCAGCCTCTCGGAGCTACACAACCCATGGAGACAGTACGTCACCGTGCTGCAGGATCTCACGCAGATGGTTGCCGGAGCGCACAACCTGGAGCTCGCTTTGCTGGGGATCAGAGGTCAAGTTGAGGAGGCCATTCTGTATGCTCAACTCCACGGGCCAAGGCTAACTGCCACGGTGAGTATCAGTGTGCATAGTTAAAAATGTATGGTGTAAAAGGGCTGTGAGATTTTTTGATTTCGATTTTGGCTTCCAAAAATGATAAAAACAAGATACTCAAGGAAAAACGACTGTTGTAGCAACAACCAATTTCGTATAGCAAACCTATTTTTCCTTCAGAGCAGTGCACTTCTTTATTCGTTCATTGTTATTGTATTCACAAGTTCGCACTTTCATAAACTCAGAAAGAGCAAAGATTATGCATATTTGGTATGCTGTCCAAGGGAGGAGGGCTCTGCTCTGGCTGTGCGCGGAGGCATGGTTTTGGAGAGCGTTCTGAAGGGAGGGTGGGATCTCATGCCTTCAAAGCTATCTTGGTATTTCTAGCCTCTCTGAAATTGCCTACCCTACCTTTAACATATTTAATTATTGCAGGTTTGAGTAATATTCTGAGTTTGCATTTCACTGTTTTTAGTCATTTCGAGGAATACTGAATCTGTTTTATGCTAGTTAAACCATGGAAAGGAATTTTTTTTCCAGGGACTAGGGCGTTTGGGGTAGTACTCTGTCCCCCGGTTTCACAGACAAGGCTTTAGTTAGTCCTAGACTAAAATCTATTTTTGAGCTGTTTTAACTGGAAGTAATTTGCATCTAAATATCTTAAAATATGTCAGTGTCACATTTTGTCTCAAGATGCACACCAGTAATATATTTTTTTTCTAGTGAACATTTATAAAAGTACTTAAATGCCTTAATTGAAATAAGGCCTAATCCTGACTTAGGCTAAATCCTGTCTGTGAAACCGGGCCTGTGTGTTTTGACTGTATAGGGACCAAGGTCTAAATGAAGTTCCGGTTAAAAATTCAGAAAGTCATTGCTTGCTAGAGACACATTTCCACCGCAGGAACTTTGCCCAGGAACTAGGGACTTTGGGGTGGTACTCTGTGTTTGGACTGCAGGGACCAGGGTCTAAATGAATTTCCACCTCAAAGTCCCTTCTTTTTCAAAGTTCAGAAACTTTCGGGGGTGGGACTGAACAAGCTGACTGGTTGAGTTCATGCAGCATTTTGATTGGTTGACTCCGCACAGCATTTTCTTTCAACTTCCATTTTTAAAAGTCTGTTGCAGTATGTGCAGTAAGAGTTGTTTGCTATTCAAAAAAGTTCATGGGACAAATTGGTGCAGGTAATTTTGGTGGAAATGAAGCTTTAGATAATAAATGCATGCTCACCTGTACTTTAGAACTACAATCATGTATACACAGTGCACACACCTCACTCACGATTTCTCTCAACATGGGGACAGGACAGGTGTCAGTCAATAAATGGGAAAACAAAGTAACGTGCATTACTTATTTGAAAAAAATAACTCCGATATTTAGTTGTAAATTTAAAAAAAGTAATGTTACTTTACTCGCTACTAGAAAGTAATCTGGTTGTATAACTTATACTTGTAATGCATTACCTCCAACACTGGCTATAAGGCTGTTGTAGTTCATTTTAGCAAGCATCTTTGCAGAAAATCTGAAAGCTCATGGGAATTCAGAAAGTTCAGGCAAGTTCACTACTTCTGCGAGATTCTTCTGGTGCAGTATGTCTGAACAAAGTGTCTCTTAGGCTGCTGTTATCATGTAGTGTTCTTATGAGGGTTTGGAAACGGGAAATTGTTTGGCAGAATTTTGTTAGCACATTTGTCACTTACACACATACACACACATGCTCTTAGCTTTAAACTCTAAGTCCATTTATCACACGCTAAGTCAAACTAACATTTACTCACACTTCAAAGCCACTTCATGGGATTGGAAAGACCTGGACGAAGTGAACCCAGGTCACATTATTTTGAAATTCTTTTAAATGTGACACTCCATTAGAATACTGGCATTATACTGTCTGTCAGTGTGTTTATTTTGAAGATGTTAAAGATTGACTTGCTTTAAGGGCAAAATGTGATTGCTTAACCGAATTGTGATGATGCCATTGGCTATGTTTGAAATGGAATACTAACTTTGTGCAGCATGTATGTTGCTTGCTATTTATTTTCCAAAACTTTAAACAGAAATAAATATGCAATGATATAAACAATAGTACAGTACATTTTTAGTTCATTGCATGTTTTATTTCAGTGGCATAGATATCTGGAAATAAACAGTGACTCTTATTTGCAGTGCAAACAAATATGTCAAGAAAGAGATGTTTCAGAATCACAGCTGACATAACTTCATGTTCATTTGTCATACTATAAATGGAAGATCAAATTGAGTGCATTGCATTGTTGCATACAATTCCCAATTGCCATCTTCTACAATTGTATATCATTCCAGGGCAGTGGTAGTGTAAGAGTTAAAAGTTTTGCACATTGTTAAAAGATGAAAGCTGATGTTATATTTGAATATTTGTTCATTCAGCAGTATCTATTCAATGTTAAAGTGGACTTTTATTATGACGGGTGATATGAAAAAAGGATATATAAGTCCCGTGAACACCCACAATATTACCGTATAAGCTAATAAAGTAGACTAAGTGGCGAGGGATATGCTAGTAGGCTAATTAGTTGGTATATTCTAATCTCAAGTAGAAAGTTTGCTGATTAGCTTTCAAATGTTTAATCTGAATGTTCAATTTAATACGAATTTGACTTATAATTTAAAATGCGTTGAGTGTTTGTTTTCGAAAGAAGTCTGTTATGCTCACAATCACCAAGGCTGCATTTATTTGATCCAAAACACAGTAAAACTGACTGAAATATTGTGAGAATATTATTACATTTTTAAACAGAAAATTATTTTAAATGGTCATTTATTTCTGTGATGCAAAGCTGAATTTTTTGCATCATTACTCCAGTCTTCAGTGTCGCATGATCCTTCAGAAATTATTTTGTTAAATGCCTTTTATTGTCACTTTTGTTCAATTTAATATTTTTAAATTCTTTCTGACCCTTTTGAGTAATGTACATCAAAAAGCGATTTTGTAGTCTTTCTAATCGGGCACTGAATGGATTCCTTCAGCCAGTAAAATTGTTTTTGGGATTCCAAATTCTGTGGGGGATAGAATCTTGCATTAAACTATGGAAAAGGCTTGGAGATTGTTTCTGGCAGGCCATTTCTGTTTTCCTCTGCTGCTGTGTGTAAATCTCCACTGTTTTCTTTACACTAACCAATGAGTTTGAGAGAAAATAGTGAGACTGAAACCTATAGGACTACCATCCTGATAACAGACTCTACCCATCAATCCCCTGCTTCTATTATCTGTGTGTTTTTTTTTTTTTATCTCCTGATTAAGCTGCATTCAGTTCTGTTAAAATCATGCACAACATTTTTCCACCTCTTTCATTTTTGTATTCTCCTTCCAAAGATCATAAACTGTAGATTTCTCTACTCTCTGCGAATGTGTGTGTGTGAAGCTGAGATGTTATTAGAGGAATTATAGCAATGGTTTGATTTTCACTGGGATACTTTCCCAAACGGATTGCGGTTGGCATGCTGTCCGATCATGTGTGCTGCCTGAGAGGGCATGCTGTGTGTGTGTGTGTGTGTGTGTGTTTTCTGGGATCAGGTTTTTAGAGGTCTGTCGAGACACTGTAGGTGCTGACAGCACTGGCTGCCCCCATGCATGTCTGAAAGAGTTCTATTGACCAGCACTGTATGACTGGGACGAAGGGAGTGAGAGTAAATCGAGAAGTTTTTAAAAGAGGACTGGAGTGTCTTTTTACATCTCTGTGGTCTTAGTGTGTGTGGTTTTAAATCCCTGACGATCAGGTGTCATACACATGTACCATTAGGTTTAGGTGATGCAGGGTTGTGATACCAGTTGAACTTAGGTAATGACGTGTATGTGTATGTGTGTCTTGGATGCAATGCACATTCCTTTCATTGTCTTTTTAAATTCTGGACTGCCAGTGCTGGTTATACAATTAGAGACCTCAACTTTCCTCTTGTTTCTTTTCTTCCCTTTTTCGGATGTAGATCTGCCCACTTAGACAGTAGGGGGCCATATGACTGACAGGTAAAGTGACCAACCATGCAATATGGATTCTTTATGTGACGCTTAGAGGAAGGTAAATTGGAAATCGAATATAACCTTAAGACCCAAAGAGTAATATATACAGTAGGTGTGATCAAGGATATCATGTTTACTTGCCACTAAATCTATGTTCACCCTGCATATATATATATATAAACTATATATAAAAAACTGTTATTTTAAATTGTAATGCTATTTAATAATATTACTGTTTTAAAGCTCAGTATTCTGATCGTAACACATTATACTTTCTCCTATCCCTCGCTTTTAGTCATTTTGTCTTTTTAACTCTTTTTTTTTTTTTTTAAATTCTTTCTCTCATCTCCACTGATTTCCTCCACATTTGGAGGGTTTTCATAGTGATTGTTTTATACTTCAACAGGTTTAAGGTCCATTAACTGCTGAACGGAGCGACAGGATTTACACCGCAATGTTATTTCCCAACTGGAGAAGGAAAGGAATCGTAGTCGTGAGGTCAGAGTTCACTTGAGGTGTTGTGATATCTCAATGTTGCTAGCGTGGATGTAGACGGTCTTTCTATGACCCGTGAGTGCTGTGCTTAAAAGTGGCTGCTGCCAACTATGAGTGCATATCAGACAAAAACGAGAAAAATGTAATAACTCATTATACGCCGTCCTGAGCATTTAATGTGCTGCTCTACCTTATTTCCTCCGAGGTTTAACTGAGGGCTCTAATTACAGTCTTAAACAGGAATTTTAATAGTAGCTTGTGCTTTTAGATAATGGAAACAAGGCCCCTGGGATTAGAAAAGATTTCCAAAGCCCAGAACACAGACAGCGATGAGAGAGGGGTCAGTAAAAGAGTCATACGTCTCTCTCTCTCTCTCTCTCTTTCTCTGTGTCTAATTTACCTAATTGCTTCATTTCACCTTTTTTTCATTGTGGTATGAACTTAGCAGAAAGGGATATCTTTTTAAATTTTGTTTTATTATTTTCTTTTCATTTTTATCAGTGTTTTAAGCGTACATTTTGAACTTTGTACAAATTTGGAAACCTCACAAAACAACAGAATGCATTTAATAGTTGTAATATTTATTTTGACCCCTACGAGTACTATACCCTACTTTATACGGGGCCTATTTTGTACCATGTTCATGGAAAGTGCCTTATCACACTATCCCTCCTCCACTAATTCATCTTCCCGATGAGTGAAAAGTGAGGAATCAATTACCTCACCAAGTTTATACTCTCGGCAGAACAATTTATTTTACGTTCTGACGCAGAGAATGACTGTAGTGAAAGAGAAAGCCCCCCACTTATTTTTTTTTCTCTCATTCTTGTTCATTACCCTTGCTGAGTGTGCAGTATTCGTTCTCTTGGTACCATATAATCATTCTTGTGAACACAAATTTATGAATACAGGAAATTATTATGTGCATTGATGCACTACAACTTTATGGACTTAGGGTCCATTTGATATGAGTAATTAGGAGGAAATGAGAATCTGTCTAGAAATGTTTGGATTATAAATATGGGAGGAGATATTTTAAGAATTTTTAAATTTAAACATTCAGTTTGAGTTTTGGCAAGAAGAGTTTAATATCGGAATAGCTTTATGGGTCTGGAAAAGGTGGTGGTTCTGGGAATCGGGAGGAAAGGGGAATCCGCTCTGGTCCTGATTCATGCAGATCTTCACTGACAACCAAATGGCTCACATGACGTTTTACGTAAATGCACTCTTTGTTAATATGTGGTATTAGACCAGTGCTGCTAACTTCAACAGCCAGAAGAGAAAATGATCCATATTTGACAGGAACTTAAGCCTAATATTAGTATATCAATATGCCTGATAAATACAATTCGCACAAGTGTTTATATACATTTATTTTTATTCATCAGGAATATAATAGCAAATTATATCAGTAATGACTATATGCCATTTATTTTACACAACAGCTTAATTATCCGGCACAGAAACAAGGAGAATTTCAATTTTATTTTAAGGTTTTGCTTCACATTTCACTTCACTTCACTTCACTTCACTTCACACTTAACTTCACAGTTAACGTCACACTTCACTTCAAATTTCACTTCAGACTTCATTTCACTTCACATTTTACATTTCACTTCACTTCTTCACTTTATTTCACACTTCAATTCACATTTCACTTCAGATTTCATTTCACTTCACTTTACACTTCACTTCACACTTCACTTCACATTTCACTTTACACTTCACTTCTTCACTGTACTTTACACTTCAATTCACATTTCACTTCAGACTTCATTTCACTTCACATTTCACTTCACTTCACTTCACTTCACACTTAACTTCACAGTTAACGTCACACTTCACTTCAAATTTCACTTCAGACTTCATTTCACTTCACATTTTACATTTCACTTCACTTCTTCACTTTATTTCACACTTCAATTCACATTTCACTTCAGATTTCACTTCACTTTACACTTCACTTCACACTTCACTTCACATTTCACTTCACATTTCACTTTACACTTCACTTCTTCACTGTACTTTACACTTCAATTCACATTTCACTTCAGACTTCATTTCACTTCACATTTCACTTCACTTCAGACTTCATTTCACTTCACATTTCACTTCACTTCAGACTTCACTTTACACTTCACTTCACATTTCACTTCACACTTCACTTTACACTTCAGACTTCATTTCACTTCACATTTCACTTCACTTCAGACTTCATTTTACACTTCACTTCATTTCACTTCACACTTCACTTTACACTTCACTTCACTTCACATTTTACATTTCGCTTCACACTTCACTTCTTCACTTTACTTCACACTTCAATTCACATTTCACTTCAGACTTCATTTCACTTCACATTTCACTTCACTTTACACTTCACTTCACATTTCACTTCACATTTCACTTTACACTTCACTTCTTCACTGTACTTTACACTTCAATTCACATTTCACTTCAGACTTCATTTCACTTCACATTTCACTTCACTTCAGACTTCACTTTACACTTCACTTCACATTTCACTTCACACTTCACTTTACACTTCACTTCACTTCACATTTTACATTTCACTTCACACTTCACTTCTTCACTTTACTTCACACTTCAATTCACATTTCACTTCAGACTTCATTTCACTTCACATTTCACTTCACTTTACATTTCACTTCACATTTCACTTTACACTTCACTTCTTCACTGTACTTTACACTTCAGACTTAATTTCACTTCACATTTCACTTCACTTTACACTTCACTTCACACTTCACTTCTTCACTTTACTTCACACTTCAATTCACATTTCACTTCAGACTTCATTTCACTTCACATTTCACTTCACTTTACACTTCACTTCACATTTCACTTCACATTTCACTTTACACTTCACTTCTTCACTGTACTTTACACTTCAATTCACATTTCACTTCAGACTTCATTTCACTTCACATTTCACTTCACTTCAGACTTCACTTTACACTTCACTTCACATTTCACTTCACACTTCACTTTACACTTCACTTCACTTCACATTTTACATTTCACTTCACACTTCACTTCTTCACTTTACTTCACACTTCAATTCACATTTCACTTCAGACTTCATTTCACTTCACATTTCACTTCACTTTACATTTCACTTCACATTTCACTTTACACTTCACTTCTTCACTGTACTTTACACTTCAGACTTAATTTCACTTCACATTTCACTTCACTTTACACTTCACTTCACACTTAACTTCACATTTCACTTTACACTTCACTTCTTCACTGTACTTTACACTTCAGACTTCATTTCACTTCACATTTCACTTCACTTCAGACTTCACTTTACACTTCACTTCACACTTCACTTTACATTTCACTTCACATTTCACATTACACTTCACCTCAAGAAAATTTCTAGAAAGCTATTCTATTTTGAAAGCTGTTGAGCTTACTAGTAAATGTAAGTATGTTTGTTAACGCCCTCCAACATTGGTTTCAAATTTAACCAGTACTGTATCATTACACTATCCGTCAGATATTGACTTAGATAGTAATGTAACTGAATTAATGTCATGACTGAAGAATGACTTTTAGAAGAATTTCCTTATTTTTCTTTTTATGCTCATGAACATTTTATGGTTCCTAAACAACAGAGTTCCGTCTGATTTGGTTTCCCAGTGCATCGTCTTTCAAAATGTTGTTTACACTGATGTTTTGGAGATGCAGCAACATTAGAGGCTGGCAACATCCGTTTGCTGGGAAACCAGATTGCAAATCATGTGTGAGTGATTATGAAAAACTGTCGAGAAACTCAAATATGCTCGTAAACAGAATATTTACAGTTTAGAGTGAAGTATGGAGAGAGCAAAGGAGATCTGAGAGGATAGCAGAAGAGACGGACGGGACGAGGAAATTGAGCGTAACAGTCGCTGAGTCAGCCAGTCTGGGGTCAGATCCTCAGCACCCTTATGTTAGTGAAGAGAAGTGCGAGAGAGAGAGAGGATGATTTAAATCTGGGAAGCTCTTTGAGGTGGAGCATATGTGTCCAGACCACAAACTTGGCTGAGACGGAGTGACGAGAGGGATAGAAAACATAAAGGAAACTAATACTGCCATGCACAGCTTTGAAACGTTCATTTTGACAGACAATGTGTTTGTTGTTTGTTCGTTTGGTGGTTGTAAATTCCTTTTACAGCTTCCAGTTAGAACTTCCAGCAATCTTCACATGCAAAACATAAAATGTTGGATGTGCCACAATTTGAGTCTTGCTGCTGATTTCTGTCTCTCCCACTTTTCCTGAGGGTGTTGTGGGTTAGTAGTTAATGATCTGGGCTGGTGACTGAAATTACTGTAGAATAAAATCCAGATGATGCATGAAACAAAATTACTGCAAAAAGTATTAATTGGACCAGATTATTATAGAACAGCAGTTTGTGTGTTTCCGATGACCTAATATGCTTATCTTCAACCAGTTGTGGTTGGATTTGTTGAAGTGAGGATCTCTCTCTTACTTTTTAAATATAGTTTTATTTTAATAATTAAGAAAAAAAATATGCCTAGTAAATTAAAGTTACACAAATTGGGTAAAGTAACAAAAACGTTTGTTAGATAACCATTAATTGTTCCAGCTTTTTGTGTGATATGAGCTTAATATCAAAAATTATGATACCAGTTTTTTATTTCTTCGCTGATTTTAAGTACTGCATGATATTGAAATGTAGGCTTTGCAAAAACTTCTGTCTTTCCTCATTTAAGTAGAGAGGTGCTGACAAACTTGACATAACAGACTGCACAAACACTTTTTTCGAATTAGGAAAGGGAAATAATGAATGCATTCTTATAGTTGTTTTCCCTAAATAAATGTTTGAAAAGGTTTGAAGGGGACCAATTGTGCCTCTTTTCACAAGATGTAAGATGCTTTAACAGCTCACACTTCAGTTGCTCAACAACAACAAAGCTGGAGAATCTCACGCAGCCAAAATAAGGATTGTCAGTAACAGTGTTCAGCCTTATATTGTTCAAAAACCGGAGTCGGACACTAATGGAGAGACTCAGGAAGAAGTTACAACTTTTAGAATGCTGTACGTTTCTGAATGGTTAGTGAATAAGTTTATGTAGATGCTGTTGAGTTGATTCAACTCATTGACTAACGTGTACCGTCATGTTAATCTTTTGTTCAAATCCAGCGTTGAATTGACCCTTGTTTGTGAAGCAGTCAGGCGTAAAATGACAGCATAGCAACAACACTCTACAACTCTTCTTCTTCTCTAAAGCAGCCCAACATGGCCTCACCCCCTTTGTTGCATGTTCTCAGGGCAGGGTTTATGTAAATTTTGAGGTTTGTGATGTCACCAACTCAGGAAAAACCTTGTTGTAGTCCCTACCAGCCATTTGTTGTAGTCCTTAAAAAGCAATTTCTTTAAAAGAAAATATCTCCCTTTGTATTGAACTTTGAAAACATTACTTTGAAGCATTACACACTAACTAAAGTTAAAACAGTGAAATCATGATCAAGGACCCCTTTAAGTTTTTCACGCCTGTAAATATGGGTTTTATCATTGGAGATTCTCAGAACTGTGCCACTGATGTATGGCACATGTAATAAAGTCAGTAGTTCAATGGGTTTAAACTGCTTCACTGTTACATTGAATGCATGTGGAGGTGTAGAGTTCACAAATAGATCACACACACAGACATAGATCATTAATCAGTTGATTATGTATGTGTGAGTATCAGCGTGGCAACAATGAAGCAAAATAAAGCAGCCAGAGAATCACAGTTCAAGCACACACTCAAAGCCAGATCTATACATAAAAACAACCCGCTAACTAAACAGTGGAACTGGCTTCCCCTCCCATGCTGGCACAGCCACAGGCCTCGTTCTGAACATTGTTTAATTCAACACCACTGAGATGTATTGTGATGTTATTCACACAGCACTGGCGTTTGAGAAGTCATTTTGGCATTTCCCCTTTTAAAATGTGTAAGAAAAGGGTTAGATCTGTTTTAAAATGTGTGTGTGTGCATATGTGTGTGTGTGTGTGTGTGTGTTTGTATATATATATATATATATATATATATATATATATATATATATATATATATATATAATATATCCCAAATACTCCCGTCGAATCCCAAATACTCCCGACTAATCCCAACGAATCCCGACAAATCCCAAATAATCCCGGCAAATCCCGAATAATCCAGACGAATCCCAACGAATCCCAAATAATCCCGACGAATCCCAAATAATCCCGGCGAATCCAGACGAATCCCAAATAATCCCGAAGAATCCCAACGAATCCCAAATAATCCCGACGAATCCCAAATAATCCCGGCGAATCCAGACGAATCCCAAATAATCCCGAAGAATCCCGAATAATCCCGGCGAATCCCGACGAATCCCAAATAATCCCGACGAATCCCAAATACTCCCGACGAATCCCAAATTATCCCGACGAATCCTAAATGATCCTGACTAATCCCAACAAATCCCAAATAATCCTAAATACTCCCGACAAATCCCAAATAATCCCAACGAATCCCGACAAATCCCAAATAATCCCAACTAATCCCGACGAATCCCAAATAATCCCGACGAATCCCGAATAATCCCGACGAATCCCAAATAATCCCGACGAATCCCAAATAATCCCAACGAATCCCAAATAATCCCGGCGAATCCCAAATACTCCCGACAAATCCCAAATACTCCCAAATAATCCCGACGAATCCCAAATAATCCCGACGAATTCCAAATTATCCTGACGAATCCCAAATTATCCCGACTAATCCCAACGAATCCCAAATAATCCTAAATACTCCCGACGAATCCCAAATAATCCCAACGAATCCCAAATAATCCCAAATAATCCCAACGAATCCCGACGAATCCCAAATAATCCCAACGAATCCCAAATAATCCCAAATAATCCCAACGAATCCCGACGAATCCCAAATAATCCCGGCGAATCCCAAATAATCCCAAATAATCCCGATGAATTCCAAATTATCCTGACGAATCCTAAATGATCCCGACGAATCCCAAATAATCCCAACAAATCCCAAATAATCCCAAATACTCCTGACGAATCCCAAATAATCCAGACGAATCCCAAATACTCCAGACGAATCCCAAAATAATCCCGACGAATCCCAAATAATCCCGACGAATCCCGACGAATCCCAACTAATCTCGACGAATCCCGAATAATCCCGACGAATCCCAACTAATCCCGACGAATCCCGAATAATCCCGACGAATCCCGAATAATCCCGACGAATCCCGACGAATCCCAAATAATCCCGACGAATTCCAAATAATCCCGACGAATCCCAAATAATCCCGGCGAATCCCAAATACTCCCGACAAATCCCAAATACTTCCAAATAATCCCGACGAATCCCAAATAATCCCGACGAATTCCAAATTATCCTGACGAATCCCAAATTATCCCGACTAATCCCAACGAATCCCAAATAATCCTAAATACTCCCGACGAATCCCAAATAATCCCAACGAATCCCAAATAATCCCAAATAATCCCAACGAATCCCGACGAATCCCAAATAATCCCGGCGAATCCCAAATAATCCCAAATAATCCCGATGAATTCCAAATTATCCTGACGAATCCTAAATGATCCCGACGAATCCCAAATAATCCCAACAAATCCCAAATAATCCCAAATACTCCTGACGAATCCCAAATAATCCAGACGAATCCCAAATACTCCAGACGAATCCCAAAATAATCCCGACGAATCCCAAATAATCCCGACGAATCCCGACGAATCCCAACTAATCTCGACGAATCCCGAATAATCCCGACGAATCCCAAATAATCCCGACGAATTCCAAATTATCCTGACGAATCCTAAATGATCCCGACTAATCCCAACGAATCCCAAATAATCCCGACGAATCCCGAATAATCCCGACGAATCCCAAATAATCCCGACGAATTCCAAATTATCCTGACGAATCCCAAATAATCCCAACGAATCCCGACAAATCCCAAATAATCCCAACGAATCCCGAATAATCCCGACGAATCCCAACTAATCCCGACGAATCCCGAATAATCCCGACGAATCCCGAATAATCCCGACGAATCCCGACGAATCCCAAATAATCCCGACGAATTCCAAATTATCCTGACGAATCCCAAATTATCCCGACGAATCCTAAATGATCCCGACTAATCCCAACGAATCCCAAATAATCCTAAATACTCCCGAGGAATCCCAAATAATCCCAACGAATCCCGACAAATCCCAAATAATCCCAACGAATCCCGACGAATCCCAAATAATCCCGGCGAATCCCAAATAATCCCAAATAATCCCGACGAATTCCAAATTATCCTGACGAATCCTAAATGATCCCGTCGAATCCCGACGAATCCTAAATGATCCCGACTAATCCCAACGAATCCCAAATAATCCTAAATACTCCCGACGAATCCCAAATAATCCCAACGAATCCCGACAAATCCCAAATAATCCCGACGAATCCCGACGAATCCTAAATGATCCCGTCGAATCTCGACGAATCCCAAATAATCCCAACAAATCCCAAATAATCCAGACGAATCCTAAATAATCCAGACAAATCCCAAATAATCCCGACGAATCCCGAATAATCCCGGCGAATCCCGACGAATCCCAAATAATCCCGACGAATCCCAAATACTCCCGACGAATCCCAAATTATCCCGACGAATCCTAAATGATCCTGACTAATCCCAACAAATCCCAAATAATCCTAAATACTCCCGACAAATCCCAAATAATCCCAACGAATCCCGACAAATCCCAAATAATCCTAAATACTCCCGACAAATCCCAAATAATCCCAACGAATCCCGACAAATCCCAAATAATCCCAACTAATCCCGACGAATCCCAAATAATCCCGACGAATCCCGAATAATCCCGACGAATCCCAAATAATCCCGACGAATCCCAAATAATCCCAACGAATCCCAAATAATCCCGACGAATCCCAAATAATCCCAACGAATCCCAAATAATCCCAACGAATCCCGACAAATCCCAAATAATCCCAACTAATCCCGACGAATCCCAAATAATCCCGACGAATCCCGAATAATCCCGACGAATCCCAAATAATCCCGACGAATCCCAAATAATCCCAACGAATCCCAAATAATCCCGACGAATCCCAAATAATCCCAACGAATCCCAAATAATCCCGGCGAATCCCAAATAC
This sequence comes from Opsariichthys bidens, assembly GCA_037194245.1. NCBI lineage: Eukaryota > Metazoa > Chordata > Actinopteri > Cypriniformes > Xenocyprididae > Opsariichthys > Opsariichthys bidens. Next base: position 7,965,792 of record CM074303.1, read on the forward strand.
TCCCAAATAATCCCGACGAATCCCAAATAATCCCGACGAATTCCAAATTATCCTGACGAATCCCAAATTATCCCGACTAATCCCAACGAATCCCAAATAATCCTAAATACTCCCGACGAATCCCAAATAATCCCAACGAATCCCAAATAATCCCAAATAATCCCAACGAATCCCGACGAATCCCAAATAATCCCGGCGAATCCCAAATAATCCAAATAATCCCGATGAATTCCAAATCATCCTGACGAATCCTAAATGATCCCGACGAATCCCAAATAATCCCAACAAATCCCAAATAATCCCAAATACTCCCGACGAATCCCAACTAATCCCGACGAATCCCGAATAATCCCGACGAATCCCAAATAATCCCGACGAATTCCAAATTATCCTGACGAATCCCAAATTATCCCGATGAATCCTAAATGATCCCGACTAATCCCAACGAATCCCAAATAATCCTAAATACTCCCGACGAATCCCAAATAATCCCAACGAATCCTGAATAATCCCGACGAATCCCAACTAATCCCGACGAATCCCGAATAATCCCGACGAATCCCGAATAATCCCGACGAATCCCGACGAATCCCAAATAATCCCGACGAATTCCAAATTATCCTGACGAATCCCAAATTATCCTGACGAATCCTAAATGATCCCGTTGAATCCCGACGAATCCTAAATGATCCCGACTAATCCCAACGAATCCCAAATAGTCCTAAATACTCCCGACGAATCCCAAATAATCCCAACGAATCCCGACAAATCCCAAATAATCCCGACGAATCCCGACGAATCCTAAATGATCCCGTCGAATCTCGACGAATCCCAAATAATCCCAACAAATCCCAAATAATCCAGACGAATCCTAAATAATCCAGACAAATCCCAAATAATCCCGACGAATCCCAGTGAATCCCAACGAGTCCCAAATCCCAAAGAATCCCAAATCTCAACGAATCCATGGTGGAGAATTTGGGTTTATAATTAGTTTATAAAACCACAATTGTTGGGTCCATTTATTACCAAGAAAGCATTGTATTTGGGGCAAAAGAGCACAGATGAAGTTGCTCTGCTTCTGGAGTGGATTATTACACCAACACCAATCCATTTAACTCAATATTCCCCCAGAGAGAGACTTGCACAACTCTGTTGTGTAACTCTGTTACAAACTCTGTTATTCAAACAGATAGTCCTCTGAAAGAGATATTAGCTTGAGTGGTGGGCACATATAAAGATCAGATGCCTTAAATTGTCCTTCGTCATTGCACAGTGTAGTAAAACTGAAGCCAAACGTCCACCACCAACCACAAATAAACAGTCAGCCTGTAGCTCAAGGGCAGGCGATCACAGCTCCCGCATGTGTCTTCCTCTGAGACTCATGGGATAAAGCACCGTTCAGACCCTGTCTAATCACACCCAGAATGTTTCACACACTGGCATTTCCCAGATATTACAAGGACGGCAGGTGCACACATACTCGCCAGACAAGAGCAAACCTCTGCTTTCAACAGTAGGTAATTGAGTAACAGTTGACCAGTGGAATGACCCATTGTGCTTGGAGTCACAGATCAGTGTGTCGCTGGGGTCAGTTCTGCCTCTCTCTCACATACACATGTGTCATGCCTATTTTTGCATTCCTTTGAATCTTATTAAAAATCTGTTTTCGTTTAAGACTTTCACTGTAATGTGGTATTAAGAAGTGGTGGGCCATTATGCAAGATGACTATGAGTATTTGTTTAAATATTGTTTTATCCCAAGTAGCAGATTATTCTGAAAATGACTCCATTATTAAAGGGTTAGTTCATCCAAAAATAAAAATTCTGGCATTAATTACTCACCGGTTCCACACTGGTAAGACATTCATTCATCTTTGGAACACAAATTAAGATATTTTGATGAAATCCGAGAGGTATATAACGCCTCCATAGACAGCATTTTAATCACTACTTTCAAGATCCAGAGAGATACTAAAGTTATTGTTAAAAAAGTCAAGAAGACTGCAGTGGTTCAATCTTAGTGTGAGTTCACACAGGTGGTTTGGTTTGTTTGGTCCGGACCAAAAAACAAAAACAAAACATATAGTCCTGGTCCGCTTAGCGTTCACACTGACATTTTTAACAGCGAACCTTAAGTTACCGAACCAAAGGCATAGGGATACGGTCACAACCTGATTGGTCGGCTTTTATGACGTATATTTCGCGACGGAGCTTGCTTACCTAACATTCAAAACAATGCTGTGTGCTGGATTAAACGCCATCATTGTATGCGTGTACATATGCTTTATTTTTACCAGCTGAGAACTCACGAAGAGCTCATAAACTGTTCAAAACATTCTAAACAGCAGCAGGATTTCCTCCGTTGTATGCAGAAACAAATATTGATGAGGCACTACATCTCCTCGTTGCTCCACGTTTGACTTCTATTAATTTTGGATACACCGATCTTTCCGCGTCGTCAAATCAGCTGACTTGTAGCGTTGCATCTTGTGACATCACGTCCTGTTTTTGGTTCGTTTACATGTCTTTGGTCCATGTTGCGTTCATATATCAATCGAACCGCACCAGAGTTCGTTTGGAAGTGGACCGAGACCCTTCTTTTTAGCGGTCTCGATCTGCTTGTTTGGTGCGCATCAGGGTTCGGATGGCAGCGTTCACATATGTTCAAACGAACCACACTAACTGAGCAATCGCAACAGGGTTCGTTTTAATTACACCAAACATGACAAGTGTGAACGCACCCTTAATGTTATGAAGTGATGAGAATACTTTTTTGTGCAAAAACAAAACGAAAATAATAACTTTATTCAACAATATCTTCTTTTCTGTGCCATTCTCCTATGCCGTTTATGTTCAATGCTTCCTGGTTCTACTTTATTAATATAGAATATATAGATATATATGAAATAGTGTGTGTGTGTGTGTGTGTGTATATATATATATATATATATATATATATATATATATATATATATATATATATATATATATATATATATACACACCCCCTTAAATTTTACACTCTTTGTTATATTACAGCCATTTGCTAAAATCATTTAAGTTAATTTTTTTCCTCATTAATATATACACAGCACCCCATATTGACAGAAAAACACAGAATTCTTGACATCTTTGCAGATTTATTAAAAAAGAAAAACTGAAATATCACATGGTCCTAAGTATTCAGACCCTTTGCTGTGACACTCATATTTAACTCAGGTGCTGTCCATTTCTTCTGCTCATCCTTGAGATGGATCTACACCTTCATTTGAGTCCAGCTGTGTTTGATTATACTGATTGGACTTGATTAGGAAAGCCACACACCTTACAGCTCACAGTGCATGTCAGAGCAAATGAGAATCATGAGGTTAAAGGAGCTGCCTGAAGATCTCAGAGACAGAATTGTGGCAAGGTACAGATCTGGCCAAGGTTACAAAAACATTTCTGCTGCACTTAAGGTTCTTAAGAGCACAGTGGCCTCCATAATCCTAAAATGGAAGACGTTTGGGATGACCAGAACCCTTCCTAGAGCTGGCCGTCCGGCCAAACTGAGCTATTGGGGGAGAAGAGCCTTGGTGAGAGAGGTAAAGAAGAACCCAAAAATCACTGTGGCTGAGCTCCAGAGATGCAGTTGGAAGATCTTGATCATGAGGAAGGTGAGGGATCAGCCCAGAACTACACGGCAGGACCTGATCAATGACCTGAAGAGAGCTGGGACCACTGTCTCAAAGAAAAATATTAGTAACCCACTACGCCGTCATGGATTAAATTCCTGCAGCGCACGCAAGGTCCCCCTGCTCAAGCCAGCGCATGTCCAGGCCCGTCTGAAGTTTGCCAATGACCATCTGGATGATCCAGAAGAGGAATGGGAGAAGTTCATGTGGTGTGATGAGACAAAGATAGAGCTTTTTGGTCTAAACTCCACTTGCCGTGTTCGGAGGAAGAAGAAGGATGAATACAACCCCAAGAACATCATCCCAACTGTGAAGCATGGAGGTCTCAAACACAGTCTTTGAGGATGTTTTTCTGCAAAGGGGATAGGACGACTGCACCGTATTGAGGGGAGGATGGATGGGGCCATGTATCATGAGATCTTGGCCAACAACCTCCTTCCCTCAGTGAAGATGGGTCGTGGCTGGGTCTTCCAGCATGACAACGACCCGAAACACACAGCCAGGGCCACTAAGGAGTGGCTCCTTAAGAAGCATCTTAAGGTCCTGGAGTGGCCTAGACAGTCTTCAGACCTGAACCCAATAGAAAATCTTTGAAGGGAAATCTGTATTTAATCAAACTACTCAACTAACTATACTAATCAAATAATTAAAGTTGCACATAACTGTTTTACATTGGAAGATTGAGAGGTGAGCTAATGGTGAAAGAATGCTACTTGTTGGTCAATCGTTCACTGTTAAAACAAGGGTTTTCATAATAAAATACTGGTTACGCTAAAAATGCATTTTTGGTCAACTCTGAATGTTGATGAAATTAACGAATCTAAAAAACATTTTGGACCCAATTTACACCTCTATTTAGCATAATCCGGTTTCGATTGGATCAGTGACACAGATGCTGCAGGTTCACAGGTTAAATGTGGAGAGAAAGAAATACAGAGATTCCAAGGAGTGGGAGATCAGGAGAGTGTTGTTGGGTTCAGACATTTTGATTTTACAAATAAATAGTCTCTTATGATTGGAGAGAAGATTTTCAGGGGTTTATTGATTTTTTAATTTTTTTTTTTATTAATTTATACAATTAGCAAAGATTCACAGGAAAACGAAATCCCAGACTTTCCAAATGGAAAATAATTTGATACTGGACCGGATAGAAATTAGTCTGAGACATAAATTCTTAGATTGTTAGGACATCAAAACAAGTTTCTTTACCCCCTTTATTTATTTATTTTTTAAATGTACTGTGTCCGATCTGCAGCTGATTTCTATCCTGAATTACTAGAATGCAGAAATTACCCATGGAACACAATAAAATGCATGACGGTTAAAAGGTAACGGTTTTATATTTGAGATCTTGGTCCAAAATCCACCGCTGGGTTTATTTACGGGGAAACGATGGTTCCCATGCTGTTAGTCAAAAAAGAGGAGGAAAAATATTTACAATAGAGGGTAAATCAATAAACTTCACAGAATACAACAAAATCAAAACACAAATATTTTCCCAGCACTCCCACATTTTTGGCTGATATCCATAATGCCTCATCGCCTTCAGGCTTGAAGGGTTCTAAAAGTAAAAGAATGACATCGATTCGGTTTATTATTATTCATTAAAGCTGATATTTAACACATGTCAGTGATTAATAATGTTTACACAAGGTCTTAAGTATATTAAACTGTACTTATATCAGATATCATACATTTACTGTAGTTTAATAAATATTTTAAGCGTTCTTTTCCTTTACTTTGGTATGGTGACTCTTATAGACTCTGCGTGTGTTTTTAGAGAGGTGCATTTATGAATTTTGCTATAAAAATATATGTATGTTACTAAATTGCAGTGAACTGTGAACACACGCACATTTCAGTCATTAGAAAAAAGCTAAAAAATAAAGTTTGCATATATAGTTACGTTTTCTTTCATCTTGGGTCTCGATCAAAGGTAAAGGCCCATCTCAAGCCTAATAATGCACAAGGTGTTTTACACATTTTTTTTTTCAGTGACAATTGTTCCCTTAAACTAAATCCAAATTTTATTTTCAGTGCACCTTGTTTTTCATTCAGGTTGTAAACCGAATGACAGAGCAAAGACTTTTTCCTGTCCTCCAACCTTGGCCCAAGCTCCCAGAGCAATGACAAATGATGCAGGAGATAAGGATTTATTAATGCCAAATAAAATTGTCATTATTAAAAGTGACTGATGGGAGAGGGCAGAAACTGAGGGTAATCATTTGGATCGCTGTAGTCGGGCCTGCTTTGACTAATGGACTGGTGACGTCTGCCGGAGCTTTTAGTGGGATGAAACGCCATTGATTAAATGTGTGTGTAAGAATGAGGAAGAGACAGAGGTGAAGGAGGTGTAGATATAAAAGCAAGTGCAGATTGAGATCCTGTTGCAGCAATAGTCTCTAATGAGATTAACTGGTTTATACACACACACACACATTTGTTTTGTCATCATGGTGGGGACTTTCCATTGACTTTTATTGTTATTATACTGAACTAATGATATGTTCTGACCCCTAACCCTACACGCAACCCTCTCAGAATCCTTTCTACGTTTTTAGATTTTCATTGAGACGTTATTTAATTTGTTTTATTAAGCTGTTTTCCGCTTGGAGACTGTTGGCTGATTCCCACCATGTAGCTTATTTCAGGTTTTACTTTGCTTATGAGGACATTCGATCCCCATAATATTGGCAAAACCAGAGCCAGACACACGCTATCTGTCTTTCTGACTAATTCAGTCATTCATGGCTTTAATGTGATCTGTTACCGTCTGCTTTTCCATTAGAGTTTCATTATCACAAAGACAAAACACACGCTTATATCAGCCGTTGTGTCTTCCCGAAGGAACAGAACATCGGCACTCTCTCATCTCTGTTTCTCTATATGTCTCTCTGTTTTTCAGGTGGATAAAGTATGTGGTCACTCTTCAAATGCATCTTCAAGCACAGTAGGGGCGTTTCCTCCGATTTCAGTCACACCTCCACCTGCCAACATCTCGCAGGACGTTCCAGGGGCCGATAAGATTGGCGTGTTGGCACACCTTCACAGGTTAGGCTGGATCTCAAGTTTTGTCACAAAGATTTATTTTTGAAAAACACATTCAAAAGTGTTAATTGTTATATATTTGTTTATTTTAGTCAGTATATATATGTATATATATATATATATATATATATATATATATATATATATATATATATATATATATATATATATATATATATATATATATATATATATATAATATCAATATTATATACACACATTACCATTAAAAAATTTGGGGTTGGTAAGATTTTTTTATAAATATTTTTGAAAGACTTTTATGCTCGTCAAGACTGCATTTATGTGATCAAAAATATATATAAAAAAAACAGTAATATTATGAAATATTATTACAATTTAATATAACAGTTTTTTTTTATTGTAATATATTTTAAAATGTATTTTATTCTCATGATGGCAAAGCTGAATTTTCAGCAGCCATTAACTCCAGTTTTCAGTGTCACATTATCTTAATAAAAAGATAATTAAAAGCATTTAATTTAATTAAAAAAATAAATCAATTACTGATCCCTAGCTTTTGAATGGTAGTGTATATATGCCATACACTTTTTATATTGTTTTATAGTTATTTTATATATACTTGTGGGCATATAATTTAGTGTAATATGAACACTTTACAGTAAGGCTCATTAATTAAACATTAGTTAATGTAGTAACTAACATGAACTAACCATGAGGAACACATTTGTTACTGTATTTACTAATCTTTGTTAACATTAGTTAATGAAAGTGCAGTTGTTCATTGTTTGTTCATGTTAGTTCACAGTGCATTAACTAATGTTAACAAGATTTTAATTACGTATTATGAATGTTGAATTTATTTTTTATCATATTAGACACTGTTTGCCATATCATCATCAAATGATTAGCTAACTATTTCTTTTTTAATAGTCCAATATTGAATAAAAATTATGATCTTTTAATCAGTTTAATCTGACCGATTCCAATAATAAAAGCACATGTTCACCGATATGGCTATGACCATCGTGCATCTGTATTATCAACTCCTCTGTTAGGCTCACGATTTCTTGCTGTGGGATATGAGCTCATTTAGGGTCTAAATATCTATGTATAGCCACAACCTTTGGTCAAACAGACACATTGACACATTCAGCTAGTGTCTCTAAAGACCCTGACTAAAAATATGCTACTGGACATTTAACTAAGTGTCTTCAGACTCAGATCTTTAAGGCCCACATTTTGCAGATACCCATCACTAAGTGGTAGGCTGGCAAGGACAGTGCTGTAACTGGCACTGAGACTGTTTCCTGCAGGAACACAGAGAGATAAATGGATTAGAGGGAGTGCAGGAGTCAGTGGAGGAGACGACAGTAAACACTCATCACCAATGACATCATCTCTGCACCAAGAGTCATGGATATGCTCTGACCAGCAAGCCAGGAGATTTATAAATTAATAATGTAAAATTATTTTCAATCGGTAGCTGGAGTGCTCCGTCATTAAGAGAGGTCAGAGGTCAGAAAATTATGTTATGTTCAGTAAAATTTTTTAAAATGTTACGTCCATGTTGAACCTCCAACGATATGTGTAATGGAACTCAACAGCAGTGTTCTGGAAGTAAAAATGCCTTTCAAAATCTCCAAAGCGAAACGGACTTCATCAATAATGTGTAAAACGTTTGAGCTCTGAGGTTGAATAAATTTTCCACTGGAAAAAAAATACATCATTTTCTTACCATCAGTTCGTTCCCACTCTAAAGCCATAATATAACCTTGTGTGAGGAACAGACCAAACACGAAACTTATTTTAAAGTACTAGACCACTTACAATCCACCGATCAAATTAGGTTGTAGGATCGTATCAGTCACCAGCCATTGTTTTGCAAGCAATTGAAGGCTAACTGGATAACATTAAGAAGCTAATATTCAGTTAATATTATGGATGGATTTATAAAGACATTAGTGGTGTTTTCTGAAGCATTTAAGTGCCCATATTATGCTATTTTAAAGATTCCTAACAATAGGTATACAAACATTCAAGGTCAAAAAACACAATTTCCTCATAATATAGATTGCACTTCAGCTCATTTCTCAGAGTGTCTGAACATGGTTTGTTCGAAGATTCAGTCTCTCTAAACCCCTCCTTTCTGAGATCCTACACTGCTCTGATTGGTCAGGCAGCCCAGTCTGTTCTGGTCTACCACTTGCAGCACGTTCCGGAAACGAAGCCCCTTTTACCATATGGGAATTTCAGCTCTGGGTGCTTTCTCAGCCCTTGATACAATGTGATACCAACAGTAATGACAGCATCAAATTTGTGTGTGTTTTCAATGTGTTTTCATATAGTGGACAGCACAAACCAAACTTCTCCAAGCCTCAGCTATAACTAGGGTCAAAGTAGACTCTGTTTGCGGGACCATAAGACCATAAGTTGGTATTATGCAAATTTGTGACATTATTGCGTAGACGACTCATTTCTACAATTCAGAATCTATTCTTTCTTTTAAGTGACTTGCATAACTTTATTTGTTGTGCACTTTGAGCTTTAAAACTTTGTAGACCTTTTATATTCACAAACAGCTATATTGCACACTGCATGAAAGGTAATATTCGAAAAAGCATAATAATAAGGGCACTTTAAAGCAACATAAAACTCAGACTAATTCAATTTCATAATTGGCATTGCTTGCAGTTAATTCCATCAAAATGTTAAATACACCTATTTTTTAAAATTTCAAATACTTTTGTTGTAATCTCAGAGCTTGGTTGTAACCCTTGACAGTTTTCTGAAATGGAAACTGGGTAAAAAGTACTTCCGGGAGGTTGCTGTTGAGTTTTGTTAGTGTGACGTAACCCATCTGGCAGGTTCTGGTTTGCATGTGCATGAGTGTTTTTTAATTTTCTCCATGGTCATGATTTTTCTCTTCCTCTCTCACCATCATCCCCTCCCCCTGTTTTGTTGCCCTTTGGTTTCTTCCATCACTCTCTGTCCTCCCCTCCAAACTGCTTGCCTCATCCTCCTCTGGACTGTTCCATTGTCTTGTACTGGGGGGGTTTGACCATTCTCAGTTCAGTCCCTCTGAAAACCTCCAAGAGCGATAGAAGTAGAACTCTGAAAAAGGTTGCACGGTAAGCATGAATGCATTTACTAAAAATTGCATTTATTTATTACCTTTCTTTAAAATGTGTGTGCTTATCTTGGGTAATATAGGTTAGCTCCGCCTCTTTTCTGCACACTTACTACCTTACTAGTTAGGGTGTTTTCACACGATTACTTTTAATACTGATATTTTAGAATTTGGTTTGTTTGTTTGCTGTGAAACCTGAAAGGTTGTACCCAAGTCTGCTTGAAAAGGCTCTGGACTGTGGTTCATTTGGTACGAATGCAGTATGGTCTAATTATTGCATGTAAATCACTAACGTTAACATTGTTGTTTGATGTCGACTCTGGATGACAGAAACGTGGGCTGAAGGGAGAGGGATGGATTTAACCTTTGGTTAGATCAAGCAAACAAATCAAAGTTTGTCTTTGTAATTATAAATTTAGAATGCCTGATTGGTTCCGTACTTAGCATGTGACCTGTAATGACCTGTCACCTCCATGCTGCTGCCTTTGGACAGTCTATTTTATATTATTGTTCATAGACTCAATTAATATAATATTTTATAATTAAATGCCTCAAAACAGATGCCTAAAGCTGTTGTTAGTGATAGAATTACTCTTTCTCTGAGTTTTTAAAAACCTGAATATCTCAATATCATGTATTGTGTATCATCTATACGCGTTGTTTATTTGTTGATTTGTGTTATAGGGAGTTTACGGGCTTCATCTCCCGATATAAGTCCTTCTTCGCCATACTTCCGGAGGCGTTGTGCGAAGGAGAGATGGGCGTCGACGAGCTCACGTGTTGGAGTGGAGATGACGTGGTCAAAAGGTGAGACATTCAGGGTGTATAAACAGCTTTGCACTGGAAAGTTGTCACTTAAATGTTAAATTTAGAACTAAATATTTCTATTTTTCCTTTAACCGCCGTAAAATAATAACTTTGCTGGTCTCCCTTAGGCTGGGCATGGTGGTGTCCATTTTAGAGGGTTTTTTTTGCCTCTTTCAGCTTCGGCCAGTAGCATGAATTTAGCCACTATGTTAAGTCTTAAAAACTAGTTTGACCAACTTGTAGTTAATTAAGCGGTAAACAGTTTGACTTTTACAATTCCAATTAGACCACTGAAAATGAAAAAAATTAGATAACTAACTTTTATGCTAGTTTATGTAACCAGCCACAAATTAGGCGGGTTTTTCAGTTGGGGTAAACCCGAAGTTATACATTCAGTGGTTTGCCGGGTCCCATCTGGCTCGGGTCTGGTATGTGCATCTGGGCTCTCAAGAACAAAGAAACACATCATTGCAAATAATCACTCAGGAAAGTACAGATGGAAAAGCCAAACACACCCACAGAGCTCCTCCATTAACGAGAAATTACCTTTGGGCCGCACTGACTGACTCCTAATAGATTTATAACAAATCTGTTGCCCCTCAGAGAGAAGTGTTTACTTTGAGAATGGATGTCTGGCTCCAATTTCGTGCCTCAAAAGATAACTCACCCTAACTACCAATGACAAACGACTTAACCAATGTAAGGTAACATATGGGATTGCTGTCGCATTAACAGCCAGGAGATGTTGAAGATGCCAGGTTTTGATTTCTTTGTTTTTTTCCCCTTTATTTATCGCTCTCTCTCTCCCAACAAATTCTTTGTCACAGATTGATTTGGGGTGGTTGTATAGCGCCAAGGCTGTTTTGTGGTGTTTGTGGCCCAAGGAAAGTCTTATTCTCTCACATCTATCACACTCTTGTTCTCAGAGAGGTCACGTGGCAAACAACGATCTGTATTTTATTTCCCTGTTGGCTTCACTTCTTAAGCACCATCAGCAGAACATGCAATTATGACAATATTCTCTCTCTTTCTCTCCCTCACGCACACTTGTTCCCTCCCCTCGTACCCAAAATGTGGTTCGCCTCCCAAATGTGGTCTCTATAGCAACCAACCAAATCCTGGTCATCAACAATACCGTGCGAGAGAGAGAAAAATACAGAGATGGATAGAAATAATCCATATATGGCTCTACTGCATATCACTGCCATTATTAAAAGTGCTGGTGTGGAACCATAGTGTTAGATGTTGGTACTTTGATATGAAGTATACTATGGTATTGAATTATTTGTGTACTCTGGTTTTCAGGGCTTGACATTAACATTTTTTGCTCACCAGCCACTGTGGCTAGTGGTTTTCCAAAGTTATTAGCCACTCAGCATTTTCAGTGGCCACAATTTTGACATCGATACCAAGGAAAAAAAAACTGCCATATAGATATTTTTAATATTATCTCATTATTTGGCAGCAGATTTATTAGGCTGCGGTCACTTTAAGACCTGACACACAGATCCATTATACTGTTACACATGCATTTTCCTTCTCAATTGTTTAGGTTCATTTATAACATAACTGACTGTGTTTATGTGAATACTCGCCAAGACTGGCATTTTTACATTATTTTGTGTGTATTTGACTGTTTATGCAGAGAAAAAGAACTCAATTTAGAACTGAGAGTCGGCTTTATGTGCACGCACTTTTGGTGCGGGAATGAGTAATACGTGCAATCCCTCTCCGAAATTCAAGCCCCGTTACACCAACAATATTTATCCAGAGCAAATAAAAATAGTGAGTGACAGGAGGTGGGTTTGTGTGTCAACTCGCTGTTGGAGAGATGAGAGGGCGTGAAAGCAAGAAAGCGGAGCTGGTATCGTATATCAATTCTGAGGAAAATTAGTATTGGATTTTTGACAACATTGCAATTATTTTATTATTTCAGATGTCTTTTTAAAAGACTATAATTGAAAAAAATGTATATTAGATTATAGGCCTATATGTATATTATATATAAAATGCAACCCACCAAAATGGCTATAGGAGTGACTGCATTACGCGCCACTGCTGAGTGGGTGTTAATGTCAACGTCTGCTGGCATTAGTCTAAAGTATTACAGCATTATGGGTTAGTGGAGAAGGTATTTCTAAGGTGAAGCAAATTATTACATTTTAATGTAAAATTACAAACAAAAGTTAATATATATATATTTGGAAAATCATTCACTAGTGAATCATTCCCATAAGACCAGGAATGTGTATTTAAGTGAACAGGGTCGATTAAGTTTTCATGTTGACTTTAAACAGCATGTACGGATTGTGATCTCCAGTAAAACACACACTCTCTACTGCAGTCCCCACAAAAAAGTTATTTTCTTCATCCTTGTTTCTGCCTGTCTCTCTCTCACTTTTTTTTTTATTTCCACAATTAATCAGTGTATGAAATTTGGCTGAACAATTATTTTCCAATAGTACAGTTTGTCTGTCAGATGCAGAACAGATATAATACCAAAAATATTTGCAGCATTTTTTGACTATTTAGAATGAATGTTTGAATATGAATGTCTAGATTCATTTAGACTAGTTAGAAATCAAATAAAACCACTTTGCAGCGGTTTTAGCTGTATTTTTCAGTAGGGTGCTTAATGAATCATCCAGAGTCTCTCTCTCTTTGACTCCACTGGATGCTCTTTCACATTTGGGTTGGTGTTACTCCAAGCTCTCTGTCTCCAAGAGTCTAACTTTGTATCCTTTTAAAAATGCTTATGTTTTTCACCACAACTCTTGCTTAGTTCACTGGTGTGGTGTACTGGCTAAACATCTGAGCTGAGAAGCAAAAGGCTGTTGGTTCAAATCACTCGAGGGACGATCCATAAGCCATCACCGTGGTGCGGTTTAGCACACTTTGTTCAAGTGATTTTGTCCCAGAGCCATTTGGATAAAAAATATGTTACAGGACTGCTACTCAACGGTTTATACCAGAGCTTTTCTCTCCACTGTGGACACCAAACCACACCTGCCAATGGATTTATTGATAATCTTACATTCCAGTTTAGATTTAGCTAGGTCCTTTAATCTAAGATTTAATCCCCACTGGTCCCACAACTCAAATCCAAACTGAATAACCTCCTGAAGTAGATGATTTGAAATCTTCCATGTTTGTACACGAGCACTCAGTTCTGGACACAATTGTCAAAGGTCAACTGTAATGCTGAGCACTGGTAAAATATCTACTTTTCAGTTTATACTACAATACTTCACCATACTATTGTAATATGTAGTCCACTGAGGGCAGGTTGAATGTAGAACCCATGTGCAGTTTATTGATACTGTATAATCCAAGGTGAACAAAAGACAATGACTGAAATAAGCTTGACTGAGAACATAACATAGACTTGAGTATTAATACATTTACATTTACATTTAGTCATTTAGCAGACGCTTTTATCCAAAGCGACTTACAAGTGAGGAAAACAAACAAGCGATTCTTCATGACAAACAAGCGATTCTTCATTAATGTGATCTTAACCTGAATTGACAACACTGGACTCACTTATAGCGGCTTACATCATCAATACACAACAAGGAACAATGGGAACAAGAGGGCTACAAACACACACAAGGACTAATGACTAATAAGAAACACCTGAATTCAATGAACCATTGAGAATGTAACATAAAACAAGGACACCAATCAGAACATGATACATGAGACTAGGGAAGCACATGACAGGATCACATGACAAAAGCAGGAAACAAAGGACCCATGACTACAAAAAATATATTTACAGTGCTGGTAGTAACTGATTACATGAATCAGTAATGACTATTTTAACTTTTGACTTTTCAGCAAAATCGAGTGATGGCTGATTTCAAAACACTGCTTCGAAGCATTACGAATCTTTTGTTTTGATTCAGTGGTTCGGAGCACCAAAGTCATGTGATTTCAGTAAACGAGGCTTCGTCACACCATAAGTGATTTGAAATTTCAATGCCTCACGTGACTTTGGCAGTTTGATACACAATTGAACCACTGATTCGAAACAAACGATTCATAAAGTTTCGAAGCAGTGTTTTGAAATCGGCCAACACTAGGTATTGATGAAAAGTCATTATTTTGTGTTTTTGGAGCACAACAAGTATTCTCGTCACTATAATATTGAGCTTGAACCACTGTACTCACATGAACAGTTTTAAATATGTTTTAGTTGCTTTCTGGGCATTGAAATGGTTGATTGTCTTGCTGGCAATGAAGACTCACTGAGCCATCAGATTTCAAACTGAGCATTCAGATAATTTGTGTTCCAATCTTATGGGTGTAGACGACACAAATTAATGACAGAATTTTCATTTTTAAATGAATTAACCCTTTAATACACTTTATGTTGTTGATAAAGAATGGAATCTATTTACTTTCTCTTTGTATTTTTATATTAATATGGTTCAGGATTATCCTAATCAAATCAATGTGATAAACTAGTTAGGTCAAAAGTAATCTAAAATGAATCAACAAGTAGATAGATTATATTACCATATGTAGTGGATTACTTTACTAATTACAATTTTTGTCATGTAATTTGGAATAAGTAAATGATTACAATTTGTAAGTAATATACCCAGCACTGTCAATGGATAAACATGAATTTTGTTAGTAGGGATTTCTTTCTTATTGGTTTTTGCAGTTATAGCCGGTTAGAATAAAAAGAACAGAGATGTGATTAATGACTTTTTTGCATCATGCCTGGTTAGGAGTTTGGAGTTTGCATCATGTTATGTTTCTAGAAAGTGGACGAGTGATAGTTCACACAAAAATGAAAGTTCATTCATTATCACCCTCATGTCTTTTCAAACATGTTTGACTTAATTATGTGAAACAAAAAGATATTATGGATTTGTTTTTGTGAGTAAATGAAGGCAAAATGTTCAATTTTTCAGTACACAATCCTTTTAAGTTTTATTCACACTGACAGTGATTTCTTCACTGTAGATCACTTTAGTAAGTCTCTGCCTCTTTTTGTAAACCGTAGAAAGAGGTGAACTCCACGGTCTGCACTTCCAATTGTAGTCATTGCATCATGTCACTGCTCATTTGTATGCACAAAATCAGTCACTCATGTTGTTTCAAATCACCAAGACGCCTTGAAACAAATCGCTGTCGGTGTGAAACCGTGCTAGCCAGAGAGAGGTAGTCAGTATAATAAGACAAGACTCAAAGACGAGTGATTCCTGGCGTTACAATGCAGTGACAAGCTCTGAAGGTGAGGTATGGATGGGGTTGTCCTGCAGAAGAATGCAGGGAGGTCCCTCTAGGGCCGCTGTACTGAATCTGGGTCCCCCGCGGCCTGGAGCCGGAACAAAGGGCCTCCTGTGAGCTCTGTGTGGGAAACAGTGGAGGAGAGAATCCCAACGCCCAGCCTGGGAATGTGCCCTCTAAATACATGGAGCAAAACCCATACAGAGAGAATAAATATTGCACACACACACGGATGTTAGACTGTCTCTTTCTCTGCAATGGTGTCACATCGCTTCATCAGTCAAATCTCTGTACGTGAAGGTTCATGTTCATGCACAGATCACTTCAAAGCATGTCAGAGGGGATGGTGATTTGATTTCTCATTTGTTTTCAACTCTTTCATGCTAGGCTTCTGGAAATACTCAGCAGTCGATATCAGACATGAAACGATTGTGTGTTTGCGTGTATGTGAGTGTCTGTCCATGCGTGTCCGTTCTCTGGTCATGGTTCTGCAGGATTTGGGGATGTTTGGTCAGAGATTCTGAATGCCACAGATTTTTATGCCCTCACGACAAACCAGTTGTTTACCATTCACACATCTGGAAGCTATTCAGTCCCCCTGATCTGCTCTCTTTCTTTCTCTCTCTGCTTCGTTCTTTTCTCTTACTGACTATCTCGGTTCCTTGTTCTGTGTCTTCCTCTGTGTGTGGCCCTCATCCACAGATCACACACCAGAGACTCATTTAAAGTCATCTTCGGTGAAGACTAAAATGGTGTCGATAATTCTGATTTGTTTGTGGGTTGAAAGAAATTCTGGATATGGTGATTGTGACTGGGTTAGCAGATATTTATTTTATTTTGTTTTGTTTTTTAGTTAAAAAAAAAAAAATCTTTGGTACCAGTGACTGACAAGTGCCTGCTTTCAAACCCTTAAATAATTCCTTATATATATATATATATATATATATATATATATATATATATATATACTAATAATAATATAAATATAAAACTTATATATATTATTTATATATATAAATTTTATATTATCTATTTTATATTTATATATAAATATAAACTTACTTAACCTTGCTTTTTTTTCTATTTTGCGTGTTTGTTAGAAATGCTATAAATTGCTATTCTCAAAAAGCAGCTTTAATAATTAAAGTCCTTCCTTTTAGAAAAAAAATCTAAAGGAAGAAAAAAAATCCATTTCCTTTTAGATGGAGATTTTATATGATTTATTTATTTACAGAATTTCCATTGGTTTATTTTATTTTTATTATTTTATTTTCATTATTTTAATTGAGTTAAATTTTTTTATTGAATTTTTATTTTAAATTAAATTAAATTTAAAGATTTTTTATTTTTTTATTTATCCGTGACTGACAGATGCCTCCTTTCGAACACTGCAAATACTTGAAGACCACATGCTTTTTTTAAATTTAGCTCATATTAATATCAGTATGCAACTTTCAAGAATTACTTTTTTAAATTGAAAAGAGTATTTTTGATTCGAGGTTGTAATTGTCATTAACCTTTTTTTTTTTTTTAAACAGTAGAAGTCTTTGGTATGTCCTCACTCAGATAACTAATTATTGTGTGTATGATTGTGTAATAAATGGTCATATTGAATAATGTAAGTCAAGTCAGCTCAGTGCACACTGGGATAGATGACACCCGACCCATTCCCATGACCCACTTTTATACTGTGGACCAGAACACACACGCACAAGCAAGCTTTGAGTAGGTTGTTGTCTCCGGTCACTACAGTCACATTGGCAAATGGAGAGAAAGAGAGTGAAACTTTGCTTTTCATCACATTTTTAGACAGTTTTGTAGAGACAGGATGTAAAATTAACTTTAATTGGTTGTTTTTCTAGTTGATTAGCCCAGAAGAGTGTGTTTGCAGTTCCCTATCGGTGCTTGTTGCTTTTTTCTTGGGTTTTATATTTGCTTTGTTCCAATTAACAACACTGTTCTCACATCTTTGTTATGCTCTGCGTTCTGGAACCCGTGAGACAAGCACGTTCTGGAACGTGCTTCTGGCGAAAGGACAAAAACAATCCTCCCCTTATATAAGATCCTGAATTTAATTATCTGAATCAATCCGGGGAGTGACTCAGACAATTCTATTCCACATTTCATTCCAGAGACGCATGGCTGAATCAGATCTGATAACATCACCTCTGGGCCCTTCGGATGCGATCCACACAAGGTGTTGAAAATCAGAAGTTCGTACAAGAGAAGGGCGAGACATTATGGACTAATCAGCGACAGGGCTGTAGTACAGACGCTGAGTTCATTTGGGAGTTGGTCAGTTTGGTTGGATTTTTGACCTCGTAGTGAGAAAGAGAAAAACAAGTGGAAAATCTGTTGAATGTAATGTGGCAAGACCGAAGAATTTCAAAAATGTTATCGTTTTTCATTTGCCCTGACCAGAAACATTTCCCCCCGCTGGATATTGGCCACATGTTGTTGTCGTGTTAGCAATTATTGGATGAATGTTTTGTTTTTATCTGAATATATTTGTGAGGCGAATTCTCATAGTCCTGATGAACAGACTTAAAGTGTAATTCATTCCTGTGATGGCAAAGATGAATTTATTTATACAGCGCTTTATAGAATACAGATTGTTTCAAAGCGGCTTTACAGGGATAAACAGGAAACAAACAAACAAAAAAATGACTCAATGATGCATACAGAGTTAAGTTCTGTTGTAAAGCAGCTCAAATAAAAAAAAGTGTCATTGATCAGCTGAAGTAAGTTCAGTGTTTATTCAGTTTTTTTTAAAATAACTAAAGATAATCAAATATGAAAGTTCAATTCAGCTAAAAATTCTAATTATTGTAAAATATTTAAAGTGTCGCAGGATCCTTCAGAAATCATTTTATTTGATGCTCAAAAACATTTTTTCTTATTATTATCAATGTTGGAAACAAATGTGATGCTTAATATATTGTGGTTAATTTTTTCAGGATTATTTGATGAATAGAAAAGTTGAGAGAGAACAGCATTTATTTGAAATATCAATCTTTATACATACACCGACACACAAAACACACACACACACACACAGACACACACTGTTGCTGTCAAAGTGAGGACATTCTGTAGGCAAAATGGTTTTTATACTGTACAAAACTGTACATTCTCTCCCCCTACACTACCTCTACCCCTAAACCTACCCATCTACCCATCACACAAAACATTCTGCATTTTTACATTTTTAATCAAACGTGTTTAGTATGTTTTTAAAGCTATTTGAAATATGAGGACTCATGAAATGTCCTCATATTTCATGTTTAAGTTGTCATACCAGTGTAATACCCATGTCATTATACAAATTTGTGTCCTCATAAATCACAAACACACACACACACACACATATATATATGAACCTAGATTAATAAATGCTGCAGAATTTTTCATGATAATGCATTAAGTAACGTTAATGAATTAAACCTTATTATAAAGTGTTCTCAATAATCAACTAATCAACTCTTAAACGAGATGTAAATAAGAATAGTTGTAGAATTGGAGCTCTGTTCTAATACATTTCTCTCTGCTGTGCTTGCAAATCAACATTGTTTACCATTATTGTGAAACCAAGTAAATACATTTATGGCGCCAGTATATTTGCAGCTTAGATGTGGCCTCTGTTCTGTGTAAAAACAGCTCTAAATAGGCTCCCAGTTTTGTGAAGGGTCCCCCACATAGTGTCAAGTACACGGTTGTTATCCTGGGAAGGAAATTTTGAGGTTAGACCTCTAAGAACTTCAATTGAATTCCCCTTTGACTTTTGTAATTGAAATGCATGTTGGAATCACATGCTGAGCACTGTGATTTTTTTTTCCCCCATTTATTTTTCATAATAATGGACCAGTAAATTCAAATACATTACATCATCTGGTCCACTTTTCTCGAGAAGTCACATGGAACTCTCCCCTTTTGCACAGGACAGTGCAGCTATGAATCAAAGGAGTGATGATGCAGTGAGAAAAGAGAGAGATGAACAGCAAACAGTGAACTGGACGGCAGAGACTCTGAGTCATCAAACAGCGTCTTGGAAATCAAATAAATACTAGAGACAGGGATCAGAAGGGAGCCCTGGAGGAGATGAAAGGGATCAATTTTCTGACACTCTCCCCGTGGGCAGATCAGAGAGCCAGAGGAGCAGGACCTGAGAGGGGACCGTCTCTCTGGGAGAAACTCATAGGCCTCCTCCAGAGCACTGACCTTAAAGACGCTTCCTGTTCCTGCTTCTGCTCGCTTCATTAGCTTAGAGAATACTGGAAAGAAAGAATGAGAGGATAGTGGAGAAAAGGAAGATAGTCTTGCTGAAAAGACCATTGAGCAGAATGAATGTCGAGTATGGTTTGTTCTGGTTTCATCACGTTTTGCGGTCCAGCATCCACATGTTGATGACCAACAAGTTGCCTTCTTAGTTAAGCAAATTAAGAAGCCTGGTGGTGTGCCAGCTTCTTGTGTAATACTAGTCTAGACAGAGTTTCAACTTGACTGTTTTCTTTTTTTCCTTCTCTTCTTTCCCTTCCTTTCTCAACGTAGCTAATGAAACTAAATTTAGATGTTGAAACATGTTGACCCTGGTAACCACGCACTAGTTAGCTAGCTTCACAATAGCTTTACATTCAGTAGTAGTCCAATATCTTTCTCTTTTCTCTCTTCTCATCCTTTTCTTCTTTTTCCTTCTCTCCTTTTCATAACTAATGAAGCTGGTGAAGCAGGTTTACTAATATAGTCATGTTTGGCAACAAGCCTGGAAAGGACACTGGAATACCATCGTCACGTTTTTGCGTCCAGCATCCAAAAAAAACATTGTTGATGGCCAACTAAGTAACTTTCTGGTAAAGCTAGTTAAGACACCTGGTGGAATACTAGCTACTTGTGTAAAACTAGTCTAGACAAAGTTAGTCTCAGCCATCGATCGTTGGCCGAACATCTCATGCATATTGTACACAAAATTGGAAACACTTCAGGAGTTTCGAAGTCGTCATCTGATTGGTTGAATTTTACAGTATTTCCGGGAGACACTTTCTTTAATAGCCACCTGGAAACAAAGATTCCGAGACACCAAACCCCCTTGTGAAAGAAAAAAGCCATTGTGTTCATAACTGACAATGAGCACTTATCAGGATCAACCAAACGCTGGATTTTCAAAAGTATGTGAATTTCACGGCTCCTTTTTTTGCAGTAAACTTGCACAACGTTCTTGAATGACATTTATTAGATGCATGCCTAAACATGATGCAGATCAAAACAAACTGATTGGTTGTGTTACATGTCAGTCAGATGGCCTCGGTGGTCCTTGGCCAATGAAAGCTGCAGTGGAGTCCGGACCTTCAGCCATCAGTCTGAAGGTCTGGCTATGCGAGACTGAGACAAAGTTGGTAATTTTAACACGACTATCTACTTTTTACTCCTCTTCTTTCTTTTCACTTTCTTTCTCCTCATGGCTAATTAAGCATAATTTGGTTTGTGAAACAGGTTGACTAGCATAGCCTTGCTTGTTTTGCTAGTCAAATATCCTGATGGGGACACTAGCTTTCCATTTAGTGGTAGTCTAAACTGGTCATTTTTGTTCATTTCTGTTCTTTTTTTTCCCTCTCTCCTCATAGCTAATTAAGCTAGTGAAGCACTTTGACCATAGTAGCCATACAGTGCATTCGGAAAATATTCATAGCACTTCACTTTTTCCAGATTTCATGTTACAGCCTTATTCCAAAATGGATTAAATTCATTATTGCAAACAATAACATAACAATGTGAAAGAAGTTCAAATCAAATTTATTAAAAATAACAAAAACAATCACATGTACATAAGTATTCACAGCCCTGAACACCTAAAAATTGAGCTCAGATGCATCCTGTTTACTCTGATCATCCTTGAGATGTTTCTACAACTTGATTGCAGTCCACCTGTGGTAAATTCAGTTGACTAGACATGATTTAGAAGGCACACACCTGTCTATATAAGGTCCCACAGTTAACAGTGCATTTCAGAGCACAAACCAAGCCATGGAGTCCGAGACAGGATTGTATCAAGATCCTGGTAAGGGTACAGAAAACTTCTGCAGCACAGAATGTCACAGTAGCTGCCATCATTCTTAAATGGAAGAAGTTTGGAACCACCAGGACTCTTCCTAGAGCGGGCCACCTGGCCAAACTGAGCGATTGGGGAATAGGGCCTTCGTCAGGAAGGTGACCAAGAACCCGATGGTCACTCTTACAGAGCTTCAGCGTTATTCTGTAGAGAGAGGAGAACCTTCCAGAAGAACAACCATCTCTGCAGCACTCCTCCAATCAGGCCTGTATGGTAGCGTAGCCAGACGTAAGCCACTCCTCTGTAAAAGGCACATGACAGCACCTGAAGGACTCTCGGACCATAGGAAGCAAAATTCTCTGGTCTGATGAAACAAAAATGTAACTCTTTGGCCTCAATAGCAAGCGTCATGTCTGCAGGAAACCAGGCACCACTCTTCCCTACAGTGAAGCATGGTGGTGGCAGCATCATGCTGTGGGGATGTTTTTCAGCAGCAGGAACTGGGAAACTGAGAAACTAGCCAGGATCGAGGGAAAGATGAATGCAGCAATGCTCAAAAACACCCTTAATGAAAACCTGCTCCAGAGCAGACCTCAGACTGGGGTGAAGGTTCATCTTCCAACAGGACAACGAACCTAAGCACACACCCAAAATAACAAATGAGTGGCTATGGGACAACTCTGTGAATGTCCTTGAGTGGCCCAGACAGAGCCCAGACTTGAACCCGATCGAACATCTCTGGAAAGATCTGAAAATGGCTGTGTGTCGATGCTCCCCATCCAACCTGACGATGCTTGAGAGGTCCTACAAAGAAGAATGGAAGGAAATGCCCAAAAATAGGTATGCCAAGCTTGTACTCAAAAAGACTTGAGGCTCTAATTGGTGCTAATTGGTCTAATAAGGTGCTTCAACAAAGTACTGAGCGAAGGCTGTGAATACTTATGTAAATGTGATTTTTGTTTTTCATTTCATAAATTTGCAAAGATTTCAAACAAACTACTTTCACGTTGTCATTTTGGGGTATAGTTTGTAGAGTTGTGAGGAAAATAATGAATTTTAATCCATTTTGGATTAAGGCCGTAACATAACAAAATGTGGAAAAAGTGAAGCGCTGTGAATACTTTCCAGATGCACTGTATTGATTAAGGTAGTAAAGAAGCCTTGTTAGGGCACCAAAATCCTATGCTGGCCTCCAGCGTCTTAAACACAGCAGGTCTTTTCAGCTTGGAGGTGAGGGAAAGAGGGTGAATCAAGGGAAGAGAATGTAGTAGAGGAGACGTTATGAAACAAAAGCTCATATTTGTTTTCGTAGGGTAAATGAAAGGCCCTTCCCAGCGGTGTCCTTGACCCCCACCTCCGCCCTTCTTTGTATGACTCAAATGCTGGTGTCATCTCACCGCCTGTTTAAGCCTGAATCTTTCTCCAGACAGCTTCACCCCGACACACACCATCCCCCAGATGGGCTCCAGAAACACCATCTTGCCGCCCCGTCCGATGACACATTGCTTTATTTCACAAGAGTTACAACTCTAAGGATACTCTGCAGGTCTGTCCTCCTTCCTGCACGCCTCCGTTTATCCTGAGTAATTAACGATGGCAGACCAAACGTGATTCTTTTCTCTCTCTGTGGATTTAGTGAAGCAGAGCAGATCTTTCCCACACACAGGGATTTGAGATGATCACACACACAGACGGTCTTCAGTTTTTTTTTTTCTGTGAGGGAGTACATTTATTGGTACTTGCTAAGGCGAGCATCACTATTTTATAGCTGTCCAACCTCCCAGAACACCCTATACAATGGCAGTGACTTTTGCATGAACAAACATACACATTTTTTCCCAAATATAAATGTTTTTAATGCTGTGATAATTCTTTCTTTATATATATATATATATATATATATATCGTTTCTTTTTAATTTACCCAAATTTATTTCTTTTCCTCTGAATTTGTTCATGGCTCCCCAGTCTAGAAAACCCCTGGTCTAAGGTTGGAGGTGGAGAAATTTGGGTGTGTACACCTGCCTGTAAGTGCAGCCAGCTGTCTGTGAGCTCCATGTGGCATTCGTCATGCGTGTCCTGTTATTCTCAGAGTTTATGTTCAGTCGCTCACATGTACAGAAATAGCTGAATAGTGTGTGGCCTTGTAATCTTGGAACCACATTCTCTCTGTTTGGATCAAAGAGAAAGTTCTCAAGGTTTGTATGCATATTTGTATACAATATTTACTGTGCTTTTGGGTCACAGGAAATGTCAATGGGTAGATTTATAGCTATTGGTACCTGCAGATTCAACAAATAGACAAAATATTAGATCTTAACTTGAACGCGCACAAAAATTTATGACTCCATTACCCACAATACACGCAGTGAACCACATGTCTTGGAGGAATTTTCCAGACCTGAAAGCAATTAAACTAATTCTTTCCCACTTTCCCACAAATACCGTTGCACACCACACAATTCATTTCATCTTTACGAATTCAAGAATTATTCGATGATCTTCTGCAGACCAGATTCTTTTAAAAGTTGTCTCACTGCTGATATTAATTTTCATGAATGTTCCTAGCCTCCTTTTTTCCCTGTAGAAACTAAATTATTTGATGCTTTTTCTGTAGTCATTGAAGAATAAAGAGTTAAAAAGAACAGCATTTATTCAAAATAGAAATATTTTCTAACAATATCTATTTTTATCAATTTAACACATCCTTGCTGAGTAAAAGTATTACCGGTAATTTCTTTCAAAATAATAATAATAAAAAACTAAAAAAATACTGACCCCAATATATTGTTACAAAAGATTTCTACTTTAAATAAATGCTGATCTTTATTTCCTTTTTATTCGTTAAAGAATTCAAAAACTGATGAAAATTCAGCTTTGCATCACAGAAATATCACAGAATATTTTAACATATTAAAAGAGAAAACCATTATTTTAAATTGTTATAATATTTCACAATATCGCTGTTATTTTCTGTATTTTTGATCAAATAAATGAAGGCTTTATGAGCATACAGGACTTCTTTGCAAAACATTTAAAATAGTAATGTGTCCAAACTTTTGACCAGTACTGTATACCTTCATGTATTCATAAATGTATATATAAATAAGTGTGGTTAGTTCAAACCAGCTTATTATCATATCTAGTCCAATTTAATACCTTTTGCATTCCTATCCTATCCTTACTCAAGCTCAATTTGTTGGACTATTTTCTGCTCGCATATGGGTTCTGTATTCTAAATCTGTCATATTTTTCATGTTTACATTTTTAACACAACATCCATTACATAAAGCCGCCTCCATAATGGGGTAGTGCCAGAATTTACCCTTCGCCAGCAGTTTGATTGACAGGTGATCTAACCAATCATAACCCCGAATCTGCCATTTTGTCTGACAAAGCAGTCAGGGGAGTTAGTAGATTAACGTTGGGGAACTTGAACTTGAAAAATTGTGTGTGCTCAAGTCTTTCCGCGGTTGAAACAACATTCCTTCTGATGTCCATTCATGTTTATTTGATGCTTATGAATGAACTAGTATGAAGAGATGATCGGTTCACGAGCCGCTTGAAGGAACTACACCGATCTGTCACGACACATTAAAGAGCCACTATATGGTATTTATTGTTTAAACTTCTTTAAAAAATTACAATATTTGAAATTTGAAAGTTTGTTTCATTTCAAAAGTAACAGGCTCTGTCTCGTCTGTCAATGAGTTGTCAGTGTCCTCTTTGCTCCGCGGTTCACTGCCTGAGAACATGATGTGTGGCGTGAGAACGGCATGGCATGTCGGACATAGCAACAGTAACTTAAGGGGGCGGGTCTTTGCGAACGGTCAATTGTCCCCAAGTCACTATGTTAACAGTTTGAGAGTCGACCTAGAACAGATTAGCTACCTTTTTTATTATATACAGATAGATGGTCTCAAAGCTAACACACATGGATTACAAGTCACAAAACTCTACTTTGAATGGGCTTGAATTTATGGGGTCTTTAAATACTTGTGATGTCAATAGACTTGCCATCTGTTGATGTGTTAAAGTTTGTCTTGGAAAGTGTGGATGTCTATTTCTCTTAACAGTGAGATAGGCAGTTTTGTCTGAGAGTGTGTTTTGTGCTGGTTTTACTGTTTTGAGAACTGAGATAACAGAGGCACATTGGTCCAAACAAGAGACTACATTCATACAACAGAGTATAGGTGTGTCACACAGTTTTAGTTGTAAATTGTGACAACTTCATTTTACTAATGAACTGACTCCCTTAAATTTTTAGGACTCACAAGTGAATTTTGAGAGTTCAGGAAATTAGGAATAATAGGGGATCTAGGACAGAACCTTGAGGGACACCACAGCTAACAGAAGAAGGTTGGGTTTGAAATTTTTTTTAGTTGTACAAATTGTGTATGGTTTGAAAGGTATGAAGTGAACCAGGCTTAAGAAATACCAGTGATACCAATAGCGGATAAACGGTTCAAAAGAATATTGCGTTATGTAACAATTCAGCAAAGTGGGCTCAGAAATGTGCTTAATTGTTGTAGTCTGGAATTTTTTTGATGTTATTGAAAGATACATGCTCCCCAAGGCTCCATTTGTTGGATCAAACATGCAGTAATATTATGAAATATTATTACAATTTACAATTTTAATATCTTTTAAAATGTCACACACACACACACACACACACACACACACACAGCAAGGCAGTGGTCGTCTTGGTCGTCAGTGGACAGAGGATTTATGGTGTTAATAGTCACTCCAAACCGCACATACTGTATCCTTTGTTTTGATGGAGATGGAGAAATGAGCTGTGTGTCATCTGGGAGTTTAGGTCCATTTCATTGGAGCTGCTCCCATCAGTGGTTCTGACATAATTTGAGAAAAAAAAAAAAAATCAGCTTTTGGTCAATAAATATTTGCCGAATGAATCTGACCCTTGGTTGGAATCATTTATTGAATGAGATAATGTCATTTGTGATCAGATTTTCCAGTGTTATGGAAGTTGCAATCTTTTATTCATCATCTCTATGGTTATAGATGTTATTTCATGAATAGAAAGAGGCTTGACATCTATTATTGGTTCACATTGATAGTATTCTAGCTGCTGTTGTTTTGAATGGTTTAAGAGTCACAATTTTCTGTGTGAGTAAATATGGTTGTCAATCCCTGTCAGTGGTCTGGAGTTTAAAACGTGTCACCTACTCCTTCATTAATGTTGTTCTCTAACTGAGTTCAAAACAGGACTTGATCTCTCCGAACATCTACTTGTTCAGATACAGAGCTAGTCTAGTCTAGAATGGGCCTATGTCTGAAAACAAAGCCTATACTGCCATCCACAGGCTAAATACACTTACCCCCAAAAAGCCACAAAAATTCTTATCAATGTTGAAAATATTTGTGCAGCTTAATATTTGTGTGGAAATAGTGATAGTTTGTTCAGGATTCTAGAAAGTTCAATACAACAGCATTATTTGAAATAGAAATTTTATGGACCATGTTTTTACTGTCAATTTTGATCAGTTTAATCAATCCTTACTGAATGAAAGTATTAATTTCTTTCTTTCCAATGAAATCTTCTGCATGTTCTTTCTCTCATACATAATCCCACAATTTGTTAATGTTCACACACCTGTAAGTATATCTTGATCCCTGTATTTGCTGTATCTGCAAAACTTTGCAATAACCTTATTAACCACTAGGTGGCAGGATAGCTCCTTTATACAATTACAAAGTACTTTGCATGGTTTTTGGGATACTTTTTGACAGTAAAACTTGTTGGAGTGGTGGTCTTGCATTTAACACATTTACTTTAAATGTTGTCTTGGTGCTCATGCCAGAGATGCCAGGATCCTTTCTGACCTGTTTCCTCTCTCTATCCAATACAAATACAAATATATATATATATATTTTTGTTACCAGACAAACTGCACCTATGTATTGTCTAAGTTTTGGGCAGCTTATCTGTATTGATTGTATATTTTTTTACATGTTTGTTTTTGTTTGGCAATACATGCCGACCTGTCCGTTGTTGCCTCAGACAGTCATTTCTGAACTTCAGAAATGCTAGCATGCATATGTCCATGTATTTAATTTAACGGCATTCTGCCAAATTTGCCCTCAGTCATAACATTTTGGCCACTCAGCGTCTGGCATCGGCCAGTGCCAGCTCGAAGCCACTGGCATCACTTTGATGCTGGCACAAGCTGTGCACATCTGGCCTGTTGTTACTAAAAGGACACAGTCAGACAAAAAGGCATTCACCCTCCCTGTCATCATTTCTTTTTGTGCGAATAACAAATTGCAAAGCAGTGAACATGTTGAGGTGTAAATGCAGGTGAAAATGTCATGGATATTCAGTGTGATTTTGTTGACTTGGAGTTTAACACTGTACTAAAGTTAGTTTTCATTATACAGATATTTTTGCATTCAAATCAACTGCATGCACTGATATAGTAGTTTGTTATTGATCTATGACTTTGGTGGAAAGCCTACTGGATAAGAGGTTGAACAACCTTAATAATGCAAGCATTACAAAGACTTCTATTGTGTTCTTTTGATGTTGTTTTTTTAGAGTTCTACTGAAGCGCCGATATACCGTCTGTACTTAGAATGTACAGCTGGAGCACAGTGAAAATTATTACATTTAGTATAGTGGACTGTTTCTGTTTTGTGTTTCCCAGTATTCTGAATACATTGAAATCCAGATGTGCACATGGAGACAAGCTCTTACATAAGTGTTTTTAACATTGTGTGTATTTGTTTGTGTCTCAGACAAGAAAGAATAGTAAGAATGTGTGTAGCTTTTCCTGTATTAAACAACCATGTAGGACGACGAAAGTAAATTCGAAAAAATGGTTCAGAGAACATGAAGAATCATTTTCACACATGAATTGATGCTTCTGAGTCCTGACCTTAACCTCAGTGTGAGTCTTTGGGATGTGCTGGAGGAGACTTTACAGAGTGCTCACCTCTTACATTGTCAATACAAGATCTTGACCCAAAACTAATGCACCTCTTAATGTAAATAACATTACAACATTTATTTCCATCAAAAGGTAATCACAGTAATCATGAAGGATAAGCTATTCTGAATGAATGAGTTTTAAGTGTAACTTTAAATTGATATAAAGAGTCTGAAGATTGTTGACTGGGAGAGAATTCTAAAGGCAAGGAGAAGCATGGCTAAAGGGCCAATGTCCCATGGTGTTATAGATGAGTAGAAGGAGAGTTCGAGAAGGAATGTAGGGCAGTAAGAGATCTGAAAGGTAAGGTGGAGAGAGGTTATGAGGAGTTTGTAAGTGAGGAGAGGAATTTTAAATTCAATCTGGAATTTGATAGGAAGCCAATGAAGCTGTTGAAGTGATGGGGTAATATGTTGTACAGAGAGTCCGGGTTATGCGAGCAGCAGAATTCTGAATCAGTAGGAGTTCATGAAGAGATTTTTTTGGTAAACCAGAAAAAAGAGAATTACTTTTGTCAATGCGAGGTGACAAGCGAATGTATAAGAATAGCAGAACTACGCAGAGTGAGAAATGTACGGAGGCAAGCAATATTATGGAGATGAAAATAACAAGACCTAGTTATGTTGTTAATGTGAGCTTCAAATGAGAGGGTGCTGTCGAAGATGACCCCCAACTTGCTAACCTGGCGGGAAGGTAAGAAAGGCAGGATCTAGAGAGAGGTGAAAGAATGGAATCAGGGTTTGTAGATGCATAAAGTTGTGTATCATCAGCTTAACAGAGGAATTTAATACTGTATTTGGAGAAAATATTACAAAGTGGGAGAAGGTAAATTAGGAATAATAGGGGATCTAGGACAGAACCTTGGGGGACACCACAGCTAACAGAAGAAGCTATTTTTTTTTAGTTGTACAAACTGTGTATGGTTTGAAAGGTATGAAGTGAACCAGGCTTAAGAAATACCAGTGAGACCAATAGCGGATAAATGGTTCAACAGAATAGTGCACACTTGTCTTTGTACTCCTCACCTGTCTGCCGCCGCACACGCTTGATGCCATCTGAAACACAACCTCTGGATATGACGCTGAGCACGTGCACTCAACTTCTTTGGTAGACCATGGCGAGGCCTGTTCTGAGTGGAACCTGTCCTGTTAAACTGCTGTATGGTCTTGGCCACCCTGCTGCGGCTCATCTTCGTATAGCCTACACCATCTTTATGTAGAGCAACAATTCTTTTTTTCAGATCCTCAGAGAGTTCTTTGCCATGAGGTGGCATGTTGAACTTCCAGTGAGCAGTATAAGAGAGTGAGAGCGAAAACACCAAATTTAACATACCTGCTCCCAATTCACACCTGAGACTAACAAGTCACATGATACCAGGAAGGGAAAATGGCTAATTGGGCCCAATTTGGACATTTTCACTTAAGGGTGTACTCACTTTTGTAACCAGTGGATTAGACATTAATGGCTGTGTGTTGAGTTATTTTGAGGGGACAGCAAATTTACACTGTTATACGAGCTGTACACTCACTTCTTTAGATTGTAGCAAAGTGTCATTTCTTCAGTGTTGTCACATAAAAAGATATAATAAAATATTTACAAAAATGTGAAGGGTGTACTCACTTCTGTGAGATACTGTATATGTGTGTGTGTGTGTGTGTGTGTGTAAGTAATAAGTTTCTTTGTGTTTCTCTCTTTCTCTCTCTGCCCATCTCTTGCTGTAGGGAGTGAGCTTAAAAGTTCCCTAGCTTTGTCCATGCATACTCAGGAATGTGTTTTAAATCCAGTGCTGGAAATAGTGCAGCGGAATGACTATAGATAGAACGAGAGGGATGCAATCTCAGGCAGTGACATCATCCCCTTTTTCTAAATGATTAGTGTGTATACAGTGTGTGTGTGTGTGTGTGTGTGTGTGTGAGAGAGAGTAAGTGATGGTGTGTGTCAGCCCGCAAATGGGAGGTCTGGGTTTCGCTTCCGAAATTCCGAAATAATTGAGAACACATCTCAGTGGATTTTCACCTCCACACACACCCTCATTACAGTGTTATCTGGAGCTCATTGACTGCTGTATGCCACTGACCTGTGCAACATTATGAGGGAAACGGTGAAAGTGTAAGAGACGTTAAAAACACCAGTTTGAGTTCAAAGAACAGGAAGTTCCCTGCATGGGGCGTCACCGCTGACCAATTATTGCCACATTCACAGGGTCACACACTCTAGGATGGGCTTTAGTGTGTGTGTGTAAAATTGGTTTCTCGGCCAACCAGGGAACCACGCTTCAGGGAAGAGCCTTTAATAGTGACCAGGCAGAACTAGTGACCATGTTTAAGAGACTGGGGCAGATTTACCAGTAAATGTTCCCATAAACAGCCACTTCCTTCAGTTAATTTAGAGCTATAACAGGCTCATCCAGGAATCTCATGTTTTTTACTCTCTTCCTGTACTCTCATTCGCTCGTTCATTTTGTTTAACTGCTTTACTGTTTACAGAGGGTTTCTTTTTATCTTTGCTGAAATCATCAAGGAGTGGGTACGTTTCTTTTTGTCTCATACTCAACAACGCTGCATTTATTTAATAAATACAGTAAAAACAGCAATACCGTGAAACATTATATTACAATTTAACATAACTGTTTAATTTTAATACATTTTAAAAATGTAATTTTTCCAGTCATGCGAAGCGGAATTTTCAGCATCATTACTCCAGTCTTCTGTCACTTCATGTCACAAATCATTCTAATATGCTGATTTGCAGTAACATTTCTTCTCAACGTTGAAAACTGTTGTGCTGATTAATATTTTTGTGGAAATCGTGCAGAATTTGAATCAACACAACATTCAAATTAGGCAAGTTGATGGGTTTCCTCAATGATCGGTTGACTAATTGGTCTAAGGAATAATTCACCCAAAAATGAAATTTCTGTCATTATTTACTTACCCACATGACATCACTGTATGATTTACTTTCTTCCGCTGAGCACAAAAAATGTTTTGAATAATGTTTGTGTTTATTGTCCGTACAAAAGTCTAAGTCAGTAAACCTCACTGACTTCCATATATGGACAAAAACAGGTAAACCATTCTTTAAAATATCTTCTTTTGTGTCCCACAGAAGAATGAAAATCATACAGGTTTGGAACGACGTGGCGGGGTGTAATTTATGACAGAGTTTTCATTTCTGGGTGAAAGTATTTTTAAAAATTGGGCTATTTTTTTAACTTTGTCACATCATCTTAACTCTCAATATTCGTAGCTAGATTTGCGCTTGATTACAGTGCCGTTCTTCTTCATTTGCTCCTCATTGGATGAATAACCACAGCCACGCCCTGAACCACAACACAACACAAATCTGATTTATTTCTGAATTTTCTACTTCCACTGAAGGAGATGCACCCATAATGATAGTATTTAAAAACTACATGAAGAAATCCAATTCGCATTAGTGCTAAATAATGTCTTGTTTCCTATAGTTTAGGAATAGAGTATAGTAATCATAATTGTTTCAACAGAGGCCAGTTGGAGGTCTTAATCCTGCTAAATCCTGCTGTGTGAGTGTGTGACAGAGAGAGAGAGAGAAAGAGAGAGAGAGAGTGTGTGTGTGCCAGGTCTGTTAAGGGTGACTTGTAAAGATCCCCAACATAATAACAGACCGAATCTGCCTTATCTTACCTCAGATAAACTCTCCACCCTTCAGTCACCCTCTCCATCTGTTTTATCCCATCATGCTCAGTGTGTGTATGTGAGTGTTTGCATAACATTAATGGAGAGAGTTATTGATATTGCACTCAATAACACACAAAACACATATCTGCTGCTGTTCAGTACGGAAACATTGACGCCTTGGAGCTCTCTCTCTCTCTCTCTGTGTGTGTGTGTGTGTGTGTGTGTGTGTAATGGACTGACCTCAGTGCCATATCCTTTTCTCCTGAAGAACAAGACACACACGCACACACACACACACACACATGATGCAGCTGTTGGCCACATGGGCATCTGTCCCTGCCACTGGCAGCCACAGTCTGCTTTCCCATCATCCCTTAGGGCGGCAAGCTTGGCTTTGGCTCTGTTCTGTGGTTTATCTCCACCATTTGCTCATCCTCTCACACTCCCTGATCTTCCCATCTCTATAGGATTCTTTTCTTCACCTCTCTGTCTATTTTAAGCATTGTACGTCTTGTTTTATTTGGCTCGTCTCCCATCTGTATTGATTGGCATCCGTTCTCGGTGCAGATGCGCTTTTGGCTCTGCCTGCAGGTCTGTCTCCGTGTTATTTATGGATTTAAACAGACATTTTTAATTCAAACATCAAACACTTGACATTTTCTGATCCGGTTGGTTTATCTTACCAGTTTTTCTTCATCAGAGACTGACTGGTCCAGAGGTGAACTCACCAAATGTCTTGAGTTTCTCCTGTGAGTCTGGGCTTGACTCAAGAGATTGGATCCAAACAACCTTCCAGTAACCAGATGGTCACATTAAAAAACACAACAACTGAGTCATTTGCAGACATCGAGCTAACTATGAGCCTCAGCCTGAGATCAGGGCATTTTCTTTGTGAAAATTAAAATGAGGCGTAGAGTCTTTAATTGGATTCTTGATAACAATAATTGCTCTCAAGATCATATACACATTAATCTGAGTCGCTTGACCTGTGAATATGGAGTTCCTGTATAATTCAGTGCTATGGTAAAATTACCTCACTTGCCGTGTTTCCCAGATGCTTTCTCAGTTTAACCTGAGGCTGTGTTTGTATTTTCTTGGACAAAAGCTATGGCATGAAAATGGGAACTGATTTCCAGTTGGTTACGTGGTGTTGAATTGCAATGAAACTTGTTTGCGCATGGATAAAAACAAAATACCATGCTGATTCTTATAAATCTTTGATTGTCAAGTGGTTGGTGATGTAATAATGGAACATATTTAAACTTAGAAAGAAAGAAGGAACCAACCAACCCACCAACCAAGTTGAGTTGAAAATGGAGACCCAGCGATAGGGTTGTTTTAACCCAGTGGTTGGGTCAAATATTTACCCAATGTGCTGGCCTGTTTTATTTAACCCAACTATTGTTTAAAATTACTATATTGCTGGCTTAAAATGAACCCAAAATAGGGTTGAAATGAAAAATCAGACACATAATTACTAGCAACAATAATAATGAAAAGGTGAACATTTATAAATAATGAGAAATTATTATTCATTACACTTATAAATAAATGTTAATTTCCAACATATTTTGGGTTCATTTTAATAGCGATACAGTAATTTTTGAACAATAGTTAAAATAAAACTATACCCAACAGTTTGGTTTGGCCATTTTCAACCCAACTTGGATTGTTCTTATCCCAGCATTTTTTTTTTTTAGAATGTAGGTAAAGATGGTTAGTTGATGATTAGATAGACGGTTAGATAAATGGATGGATGGATGAATAGGATGGTTTGGTAGATGTTAGGTACAGTAGATGATTACATGATCAGATCGATGGTTAGATAATATCAGGATGGGTGGATGGATATATATGTAAAGATGGATACTGTGGATGATTAGTTAGATGTTAGAGATGGATGGATAGTAAGATATGCAGACAAAAATGTTAAGATTGATGAATAGGTATATTTTGACTCTTTATTCTGCTATAAAGACTTGGCTTTGACATCTCACTTCAGATGAATGACACCCTCTCTTAAGCACAAAAAAAGCAGCTCATCCTTGGCAGTGTGTGATTGCTGTTTTCTGTCTGGTGCGTCCCCATGAAGGCAGGCGTCCATTGTGTCTCTGTTCTGAGAAAGATGTAAGGAGGACAATGGAGCTGTCCATTCCACAGGCAGCAAAGGAGCGTATTCTGAGAAAGTTAGAGAACTCCGAGCTTGTAATTTACATGTCTGTGTCACGGCCCTCTCTGCCAGTTTATCGCGCTCCAAACCTCTAATTTATACAGATCAGATTTGCACATTCTTGTGGTTCTCATTCACTCTCTGCCGCCCCATTAATTACAGAGCAGCTCTGCTGTTTGCAATCTAAGATCTTGTTTCTGTGTCTCTTCCCTCTCTCACACAAATGCTGTCACGTTGGGACAATTCTTTTTACATTTTTTTTTTGTAAAACATATGAGAAGAAGGATTTAATGGTTATTTGCAGGATTTTGGGTTCTGTTATCAAGAACAATGCTTCGCTTTATAGAGTTCTTGATTTGGCCGTTTAGTTCTTTTAAGATTAAAAAAGGTTCCTGAAATTACGTTTTTCAGATCAGCAAAGGAATTCTTCTATAACATCATAGGAACTATTCTTGTGGCATCAGGCTATTAAAACATTTAGACCGTTCATTTTTAAGAATGCAAATGAATCTACAACATAATTCGCAAAATATTTTATAATACCAGAAGCATTTACATATGCTTTTCTTGCTCAACCATCATAATATTCAAAGCTTTTTGAATCTCTAGGAACGCTGAGATTATGGGATGTTTCCTGGATTGATGCTGGGAACCAGACAGCATCCTGTCAGAGATTCTTTTAATGTTTATTTTCTGCTGCTTTATTGAAAGTTTGTTTTTGTTTGCATCATTGTTTGTATGTATTCATATAATTATGTATATACGGCCATCTGAGCCGTTTATTTCGATTTCATTAATTTTCACTCTATGATTGTTCATTTCTATGGTGTTTTAGTTTAGTCTTAGTTTTTCAATATATTTAGTTGTTTTAGTTATTCAGGGCTGCCAATTACTTTAAATGGTAACACTTTTCAATAAGGTTCATTAGTTAACATTAGTTAACTACGTTAGTTAACATGAGCTTGTCATCTTCAGCATTTATATGAGTGTTAATTTTAACATTATTTTTAATTAATTTTTTATTATTATTTTTTGCAATGTTTCATGGTCTGAGTAGTTCATTGCCTCATAAAACACATTAAGTACACACTCTTTTACCTTTATTCTTTTTGCTGGTGTGTGTGTGTGTGTGTGTGCGCGTTTTTGTGACATATCAGGACACAACTGTGTATAATGACATGGGTATGACACTGGTATTACAACTTCAACGTGAAATATGAGGACATTTCATATGTCCCCACTTTTCAAACAGCTTTAAAAACATACTAAACAAGGTTTAATTAAAAATGTAAAAATTCAGAATGTTTTCTGTGAGGGTTAAGTTTAGGGGTGGGGGTGGGGGGACAGAATGTACAGTTTGTACAGTATAAAAACCATTACGCCTATGGAATGTCCTCACTTTGATAGCAAAACGAGCGTGTGTGTGTGTGTGTGTGTGTTCAGTAAGGAGGATTCTTGGATTTTTGCTGTTCTAACTCTCTCTTCTGGGTCACACCCAGGGATTATAGGCTTTCTTAGTACACCATCATTAAGAGAGAGAAAGTGAGCCTTTTTCTTTGAGACATCGTATTAAAGCAGCAGATGATTGCCTGTGTATGTCACTGCATGTCTACTGTATGTCAGACTTGATGAGTATTTTGTTGTGAGTGTGTTTGGAATATGAGGTAAATGTCTAGATTCTCTCTGCAGTGTCTCTTTGCGGTCAGGTGAAATTAATTTTCAAATGGAAAGACCATACAAGGATGAGTTTTAGTTTTCTAGAGCTTTTTATTTGTGAAGGTTTCTGAGCTGCTACACTTATAGATGGTTTTTATAATATTAAGATTATCAGCACATCAGGGATATGTTTCCATATTTTTCACAAGATGTCAAAGTCCGGGGATAGTTGTAAAACGATAATCAGATGAGACAATACATGAGTCTGAGAGGTATAATATTAGATACAACATTATAGTTGACAACCAGCAATTTTATGTAATAAATGCATGTAGGAATCAAATAAATTTTGGATTGCATGTTTACAGCACTGAAATAGATTTATTGAAAAACTTTGAGTGGTCGAGTGGAACCAGTTACATTTGGTGCCGTGACCCGGGTGGGAACGAGGTTTAGGGGGGTAAGTGTAATGGCAGGCTAGTAAGACCTGTGCATGTAAACCTCACTCCTCGTCCTTGTTAGCGTGCCCGCCTCACATGCCGGAGATATCGGTTCGAGTCCCGCTCAGAGCGGGTCAAGTAGGACTGGCAACACAGACATAAAGATTTTACAAAAAACTCAAATCTAATATTCAGATTCTTCCACTGTGCATAATGTGACCTAAATATTGTTGCAACATTAATTAACAAGCCATAGGTAAATGCTATGCTTATACTATACTTCTTTAATGGAAGTATTTGTGTCTTTTAAGTTGTAAGGCTGATTCATGATCAACCTCCACTGTGCCCTTGGGTAAGGCACTTTAATGTTAGTTTGTGTGGAGCTGGACCATAACATGGGTTAATTTCATGCATTTGGAATCATTTTAATCATATTTACCCCTGTAATCCAATATTGAAAATAAGAGCACCCACACAAAATTCAGTTAACGTTCACAGTCACACACAACCCCATATGCATATTTCTTCATTTTGTGTTTGTGTGTTCTCATCACATCTTAAAATTGGGCGATAAATAATGTATTTTTAGTGTGTGGGTTGAAAATTCACGCTTTCAGAAATAATATTGGCAAATTTTTTGTAACAGCATGATAATGAGGGAGCGAGAAAGAGGTGTACTGTGCTTGTAATTAGATGGCTTCTGTGTGAGAGTGTGCAGGTGTTTAGGACTTCACTGTTGAGAAAGCAGTGAACTTTCCATTATGAACTGATGATCTTTTTCTGTCACTCAAACTTTCCTCTCCATCTTTGTCCACCTTTCTCTCTCTTCTACTCATCCCATGGCTTGTCCATTGCAGTAATTGAGTACTGAATGGACAGTTCATTAGTGCAGTAGCTACTGCTCCAGAACCCAGAGGTGCCAGGAATAAATGTATCTGCTCACTCAGCATTTCAGTTTATCCTTCGGTCTGGTCTTCAAACACAACTGCCCAATAGATAACATGCAGCTTTAGCTTCAATTTACTTCAGAACTGATCATGCTGACTCAAAACATGCTTTAATGCAAATCCTCAGGAGCAACATACCTCAATGCAAACCCTCAGGATCAATGTGCCTCATCAGAAACCCTCAAGAACAGCGTTCTTCAACATAGACCCTCGGGAACAATGTCCCTCAAAGCAAACCCTCAAGAAAAATGCATCTCAACCTTAACATAAACCCTTAAGGCCCTTATACACTCATGGCGAAGTTCTTTTTCGCTCTTCGCTTAGGGGTAAAACAAAATACGTGACCAGCGATATACTGTTATTGAACATCCAACACCGCCCACTCTGCTGAGAGTGTCGTTTAGATGAATATGTTATTATGGCCAGCACGCTTTCCTCTCAATAACAAAATTGAGAAAACAGCCGGCATTTTTTTTAATAAAGCATAATAAGAAAAGCATCTGATCATGGCAACGTTGATATGTTTGCTCGAGCTCTGCAATTTGGCACTCTAGTAGTCCCGTCACATTTATTTATATAGCACTTTATACAATAGATTGCTTAAAATCAATCAGCTTTACCTTATTAAACATGAAAAACTGTGTCAGTGTACCATTTCATCAGAAGTACATCTGCATTTTCAACTATAAAGCAGATTTCCATTGTGTTTGTGTTTTCTCTCACGGATGTCTGACGTCTACTTTCTGAATAGAGGAAATAAACAAGAGAAGATTTCCATGTCAAAGAAGGCGGAGCCTCAGAGCCACACCTACCTATTACGTATTCGCAATGGACCAATGGGTAGTACAAAGGTTTTTACCAGCGGTAGCTAAGTTTTCCGGAAAGTTCACTTTGGCAAGCTGTTTCGAACTCCAAACAAACTTTGTTATTAGCCTGATTTTGTTCAAAATGACGTCACATCAGTTCAATCTTCTATTTCACTTGAAGTATATACTTTAAGTGTATAAAAAGCTTTATGTCCCGAGACATATTAAAACGCGGATTAACCAACTCATCAACTTACAATGTAAGGCTTGTCAAATGCCTTCCGTTGGCATTTGCACTCGTTCCTGTTGCGTGTCCTCAACCTGGCAACCCGTGTGAGTGTCGAGTCTGAGGAGGAGTGGGCGGGAGAAACAACCCTCTCCAATATTTTGAATTTGCACTGCAGTACCCATTTCAACAACTAGCTGTCAATATTACATACTGCACCTTTAAGCAGTTCAGAAACATATCGCTATGGCCTCTTACAAGACTCTAATTAGCCTTTCTTCTCTTTTTATTATTCCAAAGCAGTGTCTCATCAATACCCTCACATACTTCCAACCGACACCTCTGACAGCACACACACCAACAATTAGACTTTATAATGCATCATTTCTGTCAGGGGATCTAGAAGTCCAAGCCATATTGATCTCCTAAGCTGTCAAGACAGAATGCCGTACATATCAGGGAAAGCCAAACAGTAGATTGAAGATTTAAGCTTCCAAGGGACCTCAACCAAAGGTTGATTTCTGCTGGGGCTTCATGGTGCAAATAACAGCTGACCATCTCGTAATGTTTTTGTCTTTTTCTCTCTTTCGCTCAGTTATACTGCAAGAGTGGTGGGCAATGGAGTTCGCGCTCAAAGACAGAATCCAGAAGTAAGGGTCAGAAGTGCTGATCCTGTGCTTATGGATGTCAAAAACAAACTCGAGCTCTTCAACATGGTAAGTAATATTATGATTTGGTAATGGTACTGCACATATCTGCCATATCTTAAATTGATGGTTATAATGATAAAAAGCCATCATTTACTTACCATCGTGCCATTTTAA
Source organism: Opsariichthys bidens (assembly GCA_037194245.1). Lineage (NCBI taxonomy): Eukaryota > Metazoa > Chordata > Actinopteri > Cypriniformes > Xenocyprididae > Opsariichthys > Opsariichthys bidens. The sequence continues at coordinate 8,005,400 of CM074303.1, forward strand.
AGCTGTTTGCGGAACACCAAAGAAGATATTTTAAACTATCAAATTTTAAAATACCTTCTTTTTGCAATCCACAGAAAAAAAAAAGTCATACAGGTAGTGTTGCAGTACTTGAGATCGGTCTTGGTCTCGAGACCAGTCATTCTTTAGACCATTTTTTTGAAGGTCTTGGTCTCGGCTGCATTTGGTCTCAGTCTTGTCTTTCTTTGTTAACATCCTTAATTTGATTGGATGTAAAACTTTCTGCTTCAAATGCAATCAATAACTTATTTCTAAATTAATTTCTAGGTCAGAAATCAAGAAGGGATTGTATCAAAAATGTCACCAAAATTCATTTCTTTTTGCGTTTTTCATATATAAAAAACTTTTATAAGAAAAGAAATCTCAACTTTCCCAATGATAAACACATCAGACAGTGTTGACGGCATTGAAGAAATGTGCTGATGTCTTCAGAAACTTCTTGCTGTTGTTTTGTTGTGATTTTCTGTTCTCATTCTGATAGACCTGATGGAGCAGTCATGCATTAACGTTGTGGCAGGAAAACAAGGGCAGATGGTTCTTTTTCAGACGTGAATTAAACAGCTCATGAAAGTGATCCTGATGTTCTTCAAAATTAACAAACAGATGAAACTTCCACCTAATTAACGGCACCCGGTACAGAGTCCGAGACGTGTTTTACAGCTTTGTCTGTAGGAAGGGAGTGTTACATGTCACATGTGGAAGTAAGGCTGATTCTGATGGGAATTAGCGGATTAAAGAGAAGAAATGTGAACCGGCAGGGGCTGTAGATTGATTCTGTACTGACTGACCTAGCAGAGGAGTCATCTGACTGCCTCGTGAACCGGTGGCATCAGTAAACAAATGTGAGAACATCATGGACTAATACACAACTGCTTTATAACACATGCATATTTGTATTCTTTTTGAATTACATTCTCTTGCATATATGAAAAATATCGTGTAGGAATGGAAAATGGTATTATTTTTGTTAAAAAGCAGCTGCAAGTAATAATAAGGTAAAGTCCTTTTTACTGTTCTAGGTTTGACTGCTTTGTTCCATTTCAACTGATATTTGTAATATCCGATAGCCATCAGATCACTTATTTCCGACTTGCCTTTAAACTAACAGAGAAATGAAAGAATTTATGAGAAATTACTGATAAGGGAAGACCATTACGATTATTGTGTGTGTGTCTCTCTCATATTCACCCCTGTTTCACCCTGATAAATTTATAAATGTCTTTTTCCCAGATGGTGAGAGAATTTCTCAACAGAAATATTTGATTTCCTATTCTGATTATGAATACTAAAAACCACCAGAGGAATCTTCTGTGTTCCAGTCTCAGTGTAGAGAAAGAGAATGGATATATTGATCCTGTGTACTTTGGAGGTTTGAATGGGGAAGTATGTGGTTAAAGAAACCGAGAGAGTGACAGAGAGAACGAGAGAGTTGAAAAGAGCAGAGGTTCGGAAAACAGGGCATTTTGGATGGCAAAGTGCTGTTTTTGTCATGCTAATAGCTGGACGGACACTGAAAGACTTTCAGAATAAAAGATGATTTTCCCAGAATCCCCTGAGGTGCAGTGTGGCAACAGTCTGTACAGCCTCTCCCTCTGCCACTGTCCCTCTGAAACATGACCTTTCTTTCATTCTTTCTTTCATTCTTTCTTTCTTTCTTTTTCTTTCTTTCTTTCTTTCTTTCTCTATTTTGCTCTCATTTTCATTCGCTCTTTTTTCTTTCGCTTTTTCTTTCTTTCACTCACACTTTGTTTCTTTCGCTCGCTCTTTCACTCTGATTTTTTTAATCTTTCTTTTTCTTTTGCTCTTTCTTTCGCTCGCTTGCATTTTTTTCTTTCTTTTTCTTTCGCTCCCTCGTTTTCTTTCACTGTTTTTTTCTTTCTTTTTCTTTCGCACGCTCTTTCTTTTCTTCTTTATCTTTCACTCTTTCCTTTTCTCTTTCATTCATTCTTTCACTCTTTCTTTTGCTTCCACACTTCTTTTTTGCTTTCCTCATTCATTCAATATTTCTTTCTTTTGGATTATATTTGAGTATATATTTCTTTTTCTTTTGTTCTTTCTTTCAGTTTTTTCACTCTTTCATTTCCTTTTTTTTTTCTCGCTTTTTCTTTCACTCTTTTCATCTTTACTTCTTTTGCTATGTTTCATTAACTCTATCCATTGTGTTTGCTTTTTCTTGTACTATTTATTCTTTATTTAAAGGGCACCTATTATGCAAAATTCACTTTTACATGGTGTTTAAACATAAATGTGTGTTGGCATTGTGTGTTTTAATTGCCATAAATCATAAGCAGTCTTTCAGAACAAGCCGTTTGCAGATTCAGGGCAAAGTAATGTCACTTTGCACAGGCCCAGTGAAGACTCACTGGATTAGTTATTTTTGGAAAAATAAGGAAATGCGCCCCCATACACCTAAATTTGTTTATGTCTGCATGAATCATTTGCAAATTTGCAAATGCAATTTATAACATAATTAAACTAAACCATACCTGATCTCCATGCAGCATATCTCTGGCTCGGTGGGCATTATTGTATGAATCCAGTTCAGACTGAACTTCGCTACTGACAGTTTCTGACATTATTAGTGCGACCTGACTCCTGACAGTGGAGAATGAGCTCTTGAAGCTCCGCCCTCTTAGCCCGAGAGCAGCAGCTCGTTTGCATTTAAAGGGACACACACTAAAACGACGAATTTTAACATGCTATAAAAAATTATCTGTGGGGTTTTTTTGAGCTAAAACTTCACATACACACTCTGGGGATATCCGAGAGTTATTTTAAAACTTGTAAAAAAAGGGGCATAATAGGTGTTTTCTCTTTGATTCTTTCTAATGCACTTTGTTCTTTAACTATTTAATTTCACTCATTCTTTCTTTTGCAGTTTCCGTCTCACTTTCTTTTTCCTTCATTCATTCCTACGTTCTTTTGTGCTTTTAGTCATTCTTTACCTTTTCTTTGGTGTCTTTTGGAGTGATAGTAAAATTGAGTGCATAAGAGCATGCTTTCAGACGATTTAGCCTTCCTCATACACACATACTGTAGACTCTCTCACACTCTCATATAATGGCCATAAGAGTGACTTAGTTCACACTTGTCATGTTTGGTTCGACTAAAACAAACCCTGGTGCAATTGCTCAGTTAGTGTGGTTCGTTTGAACATATGTGAACGCTGCCATCCGAACCCTGGTGCGGACCAAACAAGCGGACCGAGAACGCTAAAAAGAAGGGTCTCAGTCTGCTTCCAAACGAACTCTGGTGGTTTGATTGATATATGAACGCAACACGGACCAAAGACATGTAAACGAACCAAAAACAGGACGTGATGTCACAAGATGCGACGCTACAAGTCAGCTGATTTGACGACGCGGAAAGATCGGTGTATCCAAAATGAGTAGAGGGCAAACGTGGAGCAACGAGGAGGTGAAGTGCCTCATCAATATTTGTTTCTGCATACAACGGAGGAAATCCTAGTGCTGTTTTGAATGTTTTGAATATTTTATGAGCTCTTCGTGAGTTCTCAGCTGGTAAAAATAAAGCATATGTACACGCATACAATGATTGTGTTTAATCCAGCACACAGCATTGTTTTGAATGTTCGGGAATGAAGCTCCGTCGTGAAATATACGTCATAAAAGCCGACCAATCAGGTCGTGACCGTATCCCTATGCCTTTGGTTCGGTACCTTAAAGTTCGCTGTTATAAATGCCAGTGTGAACACTAAGCGGACCAGGACTATATGTTTTGTTTTGTTTTTTTGGTCCAGACTAAACGAACCAAACCAACCGAACTACAAGTGTGAACGCACCCTAAATGTGTGTATAAAAGTAGCCTCTGTCCAGAGGCTGTAAATGTTGTGATTGACACTTACTAGAAAACTATCAGGGAAGGTGTTTTCACACTTTTGTTGTAGCTCAAAACCATTGATAGCAGTGTATTCTTTGCATCTCTTGTGTTTCCCCTCCCATTAAAGCTTAATAAATAGATCTTATTCCCCATATATATCCCTGTCTGAAATCTGGAGGACAGGCCAGCGCCACAGCTGCTTTTGGGTGTGGAGACACAATAGCATCTCTGTGCTTGTGGTGTGTGTTTTTCAACACACATACGCTATGTCATGACACACATGAGTGTACATGTGAACTATAGGGAGAAGAGGTTTTCACTTTTAGAGTCAGAATGGACCTGTGTTGACCTGCGGCACTACTGTTCTCTAACCCCTGCTTTACAAAAAGTCTGCTCTACTGCAGTAAACTCATTTATTAGCCATCGTGTTTGGACTGCTAGTACATTTGGGTGTATTTTGCTCTGGAGCTACCACATCCATTATATGAATGGTTCACCCAAATATGAAAATTCTGTTTTTCACTCTCATGCTGTTCCAAACCTGTCTGCCATGGAACATGAAAGGAGAAGTTTAGCAAGAGGCTCTTTTCCAAACAATGAAAGGAAAAAAGTCATCATAGAAGTGGTCCATGGAAAGCTTTGTGTGAGGTACAGTTATTAATAAAACTTTTAATATGCACCTATTAAAATGTTTTACATTTTTTAATTAAACATGAAAATTAGCCTCAACTTAACTTAAATTTTTGTCTTTCTCATAAACGAAATATCTTGTGATGTACAATATGACTTGAAACATTTTTTTTTTCTTCTTTATGTCTTTTTTTAGAGCTTGAAAACCCCTAATTGCATTGAATTTCATTGCAATTTAAAGAACTATAAATATGTGAACATCATCTTTGGTTTGCAATGACATAAGTGACTAGTAAATTATGAAAGATTTTTGATAATTTTTTATTAAATATAATATTTTATTAGCTGTTAGAGCATGCTCAAAAATGAATGGGAGCTTGGGGCTAAAATGCCACCAAAATGAACAAAAATGTTATGGCTGTCACGATTAAAATACAAATACGAATACAAATTTCCTGATAATTTACTCACTGCCATGTCATCCGAAATATTCATGTCTTTCCTTCTTCAGTCGAAAAGAAAGTTTTTGAGGAAAACATTCCAGGATTTTTCTCCATATAGTGGACTTCACTGGGGTACAATGAGTGGAGGGTCCAAATTGCAGTTACAATTATTAGATTAGAATGGTGTATAACTCTTATTTGTATGTCCAAAATTGACGGAGCATTTGGAGTCTCTTTCACACTGACAAGAAAAAAAACAAGGAGATCACACCGGCGTGACAGCCGACTCCAGAGAGTTAAAAGGACTCTGCACGATCCCAGATGAGGAATAAGGGTCATTTCTATCAAAACAATCGGTCATTTAAAAAAGAAAAATAATAATAATAATTAATATACATTTTAACCGCAAATGTTTTTCTTGCATTGCTCTGTCAAATATGGCACTCCCTTAAATACAGTGAGTTCTTTTTTTTTTTTTTCATTTTTGGAGCCTCTGATTGCATTAAATTTCAATTTCTGATTGCATTTGATTGCCTTACATCTTTTAAAGGAAGAAGTTTTGCAACAATGTGAGGGGTGAGTAAATTATATAAAAAAAACATTTGGGGTAAATTGTTCCTTTACGTTCCTTTTATTTATTTTTCTTTTTGTTCAGTCTGTTCTTTTTTTTTGACAAATTAATTTGTTACAAATACTCACCTCCGTACCACTCAGTGCTTACACTGACACACTGTGTGCAGTGTTAGTTGTTTCAGTCATCAGTCTGATTGGGGTCAACTGTGCGTGTTGATCATTTAGTCAGGTTATCACTTGATCTGTATTTTTCTTAACGGTTCCTTTTGTACCGGCAGGGTATCAGGTGTGTGTGTGTGACCGCAGAGTAGTCGTTTTCTGTATCAAAGGCTTGTCTCTTGTCTGAGGCCTCAGGGAGATCAGAACACACTGTTTGAAGTGAGTAGAGAGATCTGCTGCTCTATAAAGAGCTCACTGCACACTCACTACTGCCCGTCTGCTGTGCATCACATATATGAACATATCTGAGTTTACTTTGGGCATAATATCAATAACAGTCCAGTGAGGATAAAACAGTGATTAAATGAGCCGTATAATACATAGTGGTAGAGTTGTAGTAGTGGTAGTACGGTGATAATTATGGTCACTTTTAGCATAATTCTATTGCAGAAAAATTTAGTCCAAAAAAACCTGCCACTTATTTTCTTTTTAATCTGACGGCAAGTACAATGAAGATCAATAATAATTAATTAAAATAAATAACGTTTTTGCAATTTCTGAGGATAAAGTGAGTAACTATAGCCATTTAATCTATTTAAAGGCCATGATTTTAAACATTTTATTGACCTCTTTCAGAATTTTTACTCATTTAGATGGGCAGCGTGAGAAATCGCAGAGTTTACTTACCTGGTGACATCCATTGTGTAAGTTATGAAGGCTGTTTTTAGGCAATATTTTTGTTACACAATCTTTTGTTTTGTTTTTACATAGTTTGTGCTTGATGTTTTAAGCATAAATCTAACAAAATTGGTGATGTTTATGCCATTTGTCAGCGTGGTAAGAAAACAAATGATCTCAAAACAAGAATTATTATATTGTGCTATGTGCTTAAAGCTGCAGTCCGTAAGTTTTGACTCTTTGTCGCCATCTCTGTTTGAAACCTATAATTGCAGTTATATGCGGAATTATGGCATGACTCCTCAGTGCGGAATCTAATGTTTGCTGTCAGTCACTACATCGGTGTGGATACTGTACTTTGGAATTGCAAATTTTACGTCTTGGAAGTATGACCAAAATACGAATTCTCACCGAATTTCCTCTGGAAACCCACCAGTACCTCTCTTATTATAAAACATTATTACATGCTTACCTTTGTGAATTGAGCTAAGGTAAAGAGATAGTTTTGACACTGGCTGGTTATGTACTTGCTCAAAAATTTATTTTGGATAATTTTTAAGCAAAAAAAAAGTTACGGACTGCAGCTTTAAATATGTAGTTATTTGTTTTGGAAAACAAATCAAATGACTGATTTATAAAATAATTTTGGCGTGATGTGTCATGCCTAGCGGCACTCTTAACTGTATACTAGAAGTACTTTAATGCATGGCCTTTCATGGCTTACTGCTTTAAAACCAAGCTCTGAGTGTTTTGAATCTGTGAGCACTTAAATAATGAATGTTTTGCAGTTTCACCTCTGTTCTAGCCTGTACTGTCCTGATCAACTAATTTGTCACTTTAGATAAAAGCTTCTACTAAATTAATAGACATAAATGCAAATATGTTATTAATTTAGACTTGTTTTCTCTCTTGCATTTTCAAATTCATGGATGCTGTTTATTTATACTTTCTTCATAGCTTTAAATTCTGATTAGATTAATTGTTTTGTTTGTTTGTTTGTTTCAAAATCAAAACAACAGAATGCTGACCAATGTGCTCTACAATCATACATTTAAAAATATAAAGAAAATGACTTACTAAATGTAAAATCATTTATTTCATTGTATTGCTGTTTCCACTTTCAATTTATTGCTTTATATATGTGTGGATGTAGGTAAAGAGAGGCAAAAGAATTTAGAGGGACATCACTTTCCTAGTCTGTTTTGTAAAGTTATTCGCTGTTGTTCTGGACAGCAGTGTGACAAACCCTGAATCACACAAGCATGTGAACAGAACAGAATACTCTCATCTCACCTCCTCTCCTCTCATTGCATCTCATCTCTTCTCCTCTCACTGCATCTCCTCTCCTCTCCTCTCACTACATCTCATTTAATCTCTTCTCTACTCACTGCATCTCATCTCATCTATTGTCCTCTCACTGTATCTCACTGAATCTCATCTCTTCTCCTCTCCTCGCTGCATATCATCTCTTCTCTTCTCACTGCATCTCATCTCATCTATTGTCCTCTCACTGTATCTCACTGAATCTCATCTCTTCTCCTCTCCTCTCATTGCATCTCATCTCTTCTCCTCTCACTGCATCTCCTCTCCTCTCTCCTCTCACTACATCTCATTTAATCTCTTCTCTACTCACTGCATCTCATCTCATCTATTGTCCTCTCACTGTATCTCACTGAATCTCATCTCTTCTCCTCTCCTCGCTGCATATCATCTCTTCTCTTCTCACTGCATCTCATCTCATCTATTGTCCTCTCACTGTATCTCACTGAATCTCATCTCTTCTCCTCTCCTCGCTGCATATCATCTCTTCTCTTCTCACTGCATCTCATCTCATCTATTGTCCTCTCACTGTATCTCACTGAATCTCATCTCTTCTCCTCTCCTCGCTGCATATCATCTCTTCTCTTCTCACTGCATCTCATCTCATCTATTGTCCTCTCACTGTATCTCACTGAGTCTCATCTCTTCTCCTCTCCTCACTGCATATCATCTCTTCTCTTCTCTTCTCACTGCATCTCATCTCATCTATTGTCCTCTCACTGTATCTCACTGAATCTCATCTCTTCTCCTCTCCTCGCTGCATATCATCTCTTCTCTTCTCACTGCATCTCATCTCATCTATGGTCCCTCTCACTGTATCTCACTGAGTCTCATCTCTTCTCCTCTCCTCACTGCATATCATCTCTTCTCTTCTCTTCTCACTGCATCTCATCTCATCTATTGTCCTCTCACTGTATCTCACTGAATCTCATCTCTTCTCCTCTCCTCGCTGCATATCATCTCTTCTCTTCTCACTGCATCTCATCTCATCTATGGTCCTCTCACTGTATCTCACTGAGTCTCATCTCTTCTCCTCTCCTCACTGCATATCATCTCTTCTCTTCTCTTCTCACTGCATCTCATCTCATCTATTGTCCTCTCACTGTATCTCACTGAATCTCATCTCTTCTCCTCTCCTCGCTGCATATCATCTCTTCTCTTCTCACTGCATCTCATCTCATCTATTGTCCTCTCACTGTATCTCACTGAGTCTCATCTCTTCTCCTCTCCTCACTGCATATCATCTCTTCTCTTCTCTTCTCACTGCGTCTCATCTCATCTATTGTCCTCTCACTGTATCTCACTGCATCTCATCTCTTCTCCTCTCCTCACTGCATATCATCTCTTCTCTTCTCTTCTCACTGCATCTCATCTCTTCTCCTCTCACTGCATCTCATCTCTTGTCCTCTCACTGCATCTCATCTCTTCTCATCTCACTACATCTCATCTCTTCCCCTCTCCTCTCCTCTCATCGCGTCCCATCTCTTCTCCTCTCACTGCATTTCATCTCTCCTCTCACCACATCTCATCTCCACTCTTCTCACTGCATCTCATCTCATATCCTCTCATCTCACTGAATCTCAACTCTTGTCCTCTCACTGCATCTCATCTCTTCTCCTCTCACTGCATCTCATCTCTTCTCCTCTCACTGCATCTCATCTCTTCTCTTCTCACGGCATCTCATCTCTTCTCTTCTCACGGCATTTCATCTCATCTCTTGTCCTCTCACTGCATCTCATCTCATCTCTTCCCCTCTCCTCTCTTCTTACCGTATCCCATCTCTTCTCCTCTCACTGCATTTCATCTCTCCTCTCACCACATCTCATCTCTACTCTTCTCACTGTATCTCATCTCATATCCTCTCTTCTCACTGAATCTCATCTCTTGTCCTCTCACTACATCTCATCTCTTCTCTTCTCACTGCATCTCATCTCTTCTCTTCTCACGGCATTTCATCTCATCTCTTCTCATTTCATTGCATCTCATCTCATCTCTTCCCCTCTCCTCTCTTCTCACCGTATCCCATCTCTTCTTCTCTCACTACATTTCATCTCTCCTCTCACCGCATCTCATCTCTTCTCTTCTCACGGCATTTCATCTCATCTCTTCTCATTTCATTGCATCTCATCTCATCTCTTCCCCTCTCCTCTCTTCTCACCGTATCCCATCTCTTCTCCTCTCACTGCATCTCATCTCTTCTCTTCTCACTACATTTCATCTCATCTTTACTCTTCTCACTGCATCTCATCTGTTCTCCTCTCCTCTCACTGCATCTCATCTCATCTCAACTCTTGTCCTCTCACTGACTCTCAACTAATCTCTTCTCCTCCTCTCACTCCATCCCATCTGTTTTCCTCTCCTCTCTTTTCCTCTCACTGCATCTCATCTCTTTTCCTCTCACAGCATCTCTTACCCTCTCCTCTCACCGCATCCCATCTCTTCTCCTCACTTCTTGTCATCTCTCCTCTCACCACATCTCATCTCTACTCTTCTCATTGCATCTCATCTGTTCTCCTCTCCTCTCACTGCATCTCATCTCATCTCTTCTCCTCTCACTGCATCTAATATCCTCTTCTCTTGTTTCTGACCTTTTCTTCCTTAACTCCTCTGCAATAATCTCTCCTCTAAACTAATTTTGTCTTGTTATTTTTGTTCATTCCATACAGATTTATTCTATGTGTTTCTCAGATGATAATCTAATAAGATTATATGGCTGATGTTCAGCTCATGACCCACTGGCCGCTCGTGGCAGTGTTTCATCATGCTTTTTTACTGTCCGATGGACAATATTCCACAAAGCTGCATGTGAAACCATGACTCCCTAACAGCTCCATCAGAGCAGCACGTCCTTTGCATCCGCGGAAAATATGAGCACGTTTGCCAGGCGTTCTGATGCCTGTGAAATCCCTTTTCCTTCAGGAGGGAATCTCACTGACATGAGCAATGGAGACGTGAAGCTCAATGTGAAGGAATGCTTCTGAAAGAAGGGAAAAGAGGGCATTCTGTGGCCTTCTTACTCACTGCTGTTTGCCACTCCTTTCTTTCTTGCTTTCTCTTTTGCTTGCTCTTTATTTTGCTAACTTACTCTTTCTTTCTTTCTTTCTTTCTTTCTTTCTTTCTTTCTTTCTTTCTTTCTTTCTTTCTTTCTTTCTTTCTTTCGCTTTTACTTGCTTGCTTTCTTTTGCTTGCTCTTTCACTCACTTTTTGTTTGTTTGCTTCTTTCTTTCTTCCTTACTTTTTTTGCCCACTCTCGCTTTTTTCTTTCTTTCTTTCTTTCTTTCACTTTTTTTGCTTTCTTTCGTTCACTCTTTCACTCACTTTTTGTTTTTGTTTGTTTGTGTGTTTGTTTGTTTCTTTGTTTGTTTGTGTGTTTGTTTGTTTGTTTGTTTCTTTCTTTGTTTCTTTCTTTCTTTCTTTCTTTCTTTCTTTCTTTCTTTCTTTCTTTCTTTCTTTCTTTCTTTCTTTCTTTCTTTCGCTTTTACTTGCTTGCTTTCTTTTGCTTGCTCTTTCACTCACTTTTTGTTTGTTTGCTTCTTTCTTTCTTCCTTACTTTTTTTGCCCACTCTCGCTTTTTTCTTTCTTTCTTTCTTTCTTTCACTTTTTTTGCTTTCTTTCGTTCACTCTTTCACTCACTTTTTGTTTTTGTTTGTTTGTGTGTTTGTTTGTTTCTTTGTTTGTTTGTGTTTGTTTGTTTGTTTCTTTCTTTCTTTCTTTCTTTCTTTCTTTCTTTCTTTCTTTCTTTCTTTCTTTCTTTCTTTCTTTCTTTCTTTCTTTCTTTCTTTCTTTCTTTCTTTCTTTCTTTCTTTCTTTCTTTCCTCGCACTACCATACATATTCAGAAAGAAGTCTGTTATGCTCACCAAGGCTGCATTCATTACTTGTCTCTTTCTCTCTCTGTCTATGTAACCTTTTTCTGTCTATCTGTCTGTCTCTGCATTATTATGTCTGTCTCTTTCTCTTTCCATTCCTCCATCAGCAGTCTCTTGTACCGGTCCTCATGAGGTGGTGGAGTCTGGCTGTGTGAGGGTGGGTGGGTGTGTTCATGAGAGCGCAGAGCTCAACCTAAGCAGCAAAAACCCTCTTCAGGGAGTCGTGAGAAAGAAAGCTTGGCCTCACACATGCACACACTGCTGCTCTGTTGCCCTTTAATGTCTTAAGAATGTCTTCTTGCATGTTTGTCAGCTCTCTAGTGAGCTATTGTCCTGCTCTCACACAGATTTATAAACCCGATCACTTTCTCTCTCTCTCCCTCCTTCTGTCTTTCTCTCTTCCTTTTTCACTCCCTCTCTCTCGTTCCCTCACTGGATGCCAGGGTGTGGTATATATGTAATATTTTACCCTCATTTTGGTCATTAACTCCTGGAATGTGTTTTCTTGAACCCTGCTGGGGTTTGTTCAACAAACCAGCATGAACTATTAGCCACTTACACACACAGACACACACGCACACACACAAACCTCGACCTGCTCTTACGAGAGGATCGGTCACTTTGGAAACTTGGGCTTTGCAGTGAATAGAAAGTTTAGGGCACATGGGAAGGAATTTAATCTTGTGCATTCCACTGAACCTGTGTGTGTGAGCGTCTGGGGTCTTTTAAGGTTTCTGGTTAGTGGTTTATTGTATATTTTTAGGAGTTAGTGCTTTGAAAACATTTACAGAGTAAGTACCTGATTTGTTATTGGATGATTCCACAGTGGAAAAGAGAGACCTTATTTCAGTCCTCATACATCCAGTCACTGAACTCGGAACTTACAGATTACCTATTTTAGCACATTAAACATGACAAAAAGCTGGACAAACAAAACTTTTTACATTGGCTTTATTCAGACAGGCAGCAAAAATCAGATTTTTAAAAAAATGTATTTTAGTCTGAACAGCAGAAAACAACAACAAAAAGCAAAACATGAAATCTGACGTTTACAACTCTGATCCAAACCACATCTGTATGTGGTTTGAACTCCGATTAAAATCAGATTTGCAAAGTCTGAACCGTCGGATCACACGTTTTTTTTTTTTTCTCTCTCTCTGTCCGCTGCCCACACTGAAAGTAAAATAGTGTGTATAGCTAATATTGGCTTACAGTTTGATGGTTTGTTTGCTGTTTTTTTTTGTGGCTTTTTCCCATTTTATACATGGAGACAGGGAGCAGAAGCGTGATCAGGAAATGACAAACTGAATTCATATCACCCATGAGTACCGTTGCTCATTTTGGAGAACATGCCCCAATTGCTAGGCTATATCTCAGACATCTTAGTGTTTAATGAAAATCTTTGTATGGAAGTATTTTTAATCAAATATGCAGTGTAAACTATGGAACATACTTGGAAAAAATTACCACAGTTTTTTCCTCATTTCAGAGTAGAAAAATCTAAACATCTCCTGCAAGATCAATTTACTTGAGAACTTTTTGAAAGAAATGAATACTTTTACTCACTAAGGATGCAATAAATTGATCAAAAGTGAGAGTAAAGACGTTTACATCGTTACAAAAGATTTCTATTACAAATAAAGGCTGTTATTTTTAACTTTGTTCATCAAAAAATCCTGAAATAATGAAGGCTCCCACAGAAATACTAAGCATTGCGTTGTTTTGCATTCCCCTGAGATAATAATTTTTTGCACTGTTTTATGTAGTTATTTATGAAGATGTTCACATGAACTTGTATCAATAGTGACATTTGCAGGAACATTCCCCATTGTAATGTTTAACCTGGAGGCTGTCCGATCTCACTTTGGAAACATCTTCGAGCAGATGTCTGGGCTAGCTGTGATTGTTGCTCTCTTAGGACGTGAATTCTGGCTCCGATTGTTTGCGGACAGGAAAAGAGGGACACACACAGGCAATGAATTTTAGTTGCATATTGAACTCCCATTATAATCGCAGCCTTATGGAGTATATAGAGTGTGTTAGATGTCCCATGTGACTTCCCAGTTTGCACAGCTCTTTACTCAACAGGGTGGCCATACTAAGTGGGCTGTAAATCTTGGTCCGAAGTTAGTTGATCTTTAGTTCTGTAATAATTTAGATCTCCTATAGTCTAAGAGGCACAATTTCATTTAACTTTGCTGGCCGAGACTGTTATCTAAAGTGTAAATCGGAATCAAAATTTGATCTATTCCAGGTTCTGAAAGTTAAGCTCATATGTTGATTACCATAAAAAATATTTTTTTTACTCATTTTTCAATTTCTGAAGTTTAAACATATTCAATTAATCTCAGTCTAACATGTCAACCTTGGCAGTTCTAGTTCCAGTAATGCGTTTCTTTGTCATTCATAGAATTATAGATAAAGAGAGGCCAAGATAACTGGGCCTTCAGCCAGTTAATAAGCTGTAACCATGGTCACTGCAGTCTTTCATTCTTTAATTAATTCTTTATAGTGTGTCTAATTAGAGAGCTTTAGTGGGAACTGAGTTCAGAGCACTTTCTATTTAATGTGTTTTAGAGACTGTCCGTATTGGTTGAGATCTCCACAGGTTTGCTGACTCAGTCACGACACTGCCAGCCAGTCCATTTACACATGCATATGTAATTAAATTATTCATTTGACTACTTTGCATGATTGCAAGGTTAATTGGTCTATAAGGGCTTTGATCAAAAATACTCGTTTCTGAGACTTGTTTATAAGCAGTGGTTGACTTTTATTGGACCTAATGGAGTAACAGAAAGTGCAAATGCGGACATATGTTTATATAAAAGTTTTTTAGTTGTTCATTTAGAACATATAATCATGTATTTTGTAGGAAAGGTTACATTTACATTTAAAAGGCCATAATCTACGGTTTTTCAAGCGTTTTAAAGAGGACCTATTATGCAAAATTCACTTTTAGATAGTGTTTAAACATAAATGTGTGTTGGCAGAGTGTGTACACCACCACCCTGTAATGATAAAAATCCACCCTCTTCTTTTTTTTTAATCCTCAAAAAACCTTCTGAGCAATACTGTTTACTGTATGTGAACTTTGATTGTGATATAGATGATAATCAAAACAAAGCAGATGTCTTGTTAGTTTTTGGCAGATATGTCCAATGCAGGCAGGAGCTGTGATTTTTGAAAGGGGGTGGGGAGCAGCAGCTCATTTGCATTTAAAGGCGCATGCACAAAAACAGCTTGTTTTTGATTCCACTCAGAAATGATTACAACATGGATTTATAAAATATCTGTGAGGTATTTTGAGCTGAATCTTCACAGACACATTCTGGGGACACCTGGAACTTAAATTGCATAAAAAGAGGCATAATAGGTCCCCTTTAAGTCCGCCTCTATTCAGGCTGCAAGTTTTCTTGTGCCAAAAAAGACTTGATTTTGATCAGACCCTCTTCTGACCTTTTTTCTGTCTTTAAAACTTCTGTATATGACCTCTATTATAATAAATGCAGACACAGACTTTTTCCTATTGTTGTTTGGTAATTTGGGCAGTCATATGGTGAAATACTGTAGTTGCTAATAACTCATAGTTCTAAATGAAGCAATCTTGAGTGGAACAGGCAAAAGCAAATACTTTAGGTGTAAATAAAGATGAATTAGACCGAATTGATTATTTCTAAATAGTTTGGTTATTATTAAAACATTGAAGTACACACCATTTCATATTTACTGGCAACCCTGTGTCTGCATTTCTTCAACAAAAACTGTAGTGTTATATCAGGGGTGATTAAAATGATTTCAATATGAATATCATGAATATGTGCACTTTAAATCTGTTCTGTACCTTTAATTGGATCAATTCTTAGTTGTTGGAGAAACAGCATTTTCTTTTCGACAGCAGCTGCGTTCTTTCTGGTAATTAGCCATAGTAGTCTGATAAGGAGGAATTTTTAAAGAAATTGTTTGTATTGAGAATAGCTAACTTAAGCTTTGTTTGGGGACTTTCTGTTTAGAAATCTCTAAAAATAAAATGCAAGACGTGTGAAGACCCAGTCATCCTTCTCTTTTTGGTTAGCAAAAGTCTCCCAGGAAAAACTATGTAATATAGTTCTGTGTTGCACATTTCTTCATTCTGTGAAATCAGAATCAGTTCCCCTAAATCGGGTTGGCTGGAAAACATTGTGTTAGAGTATCTGTCTCTGTACTCTATTATTTCCACAGAGCTGAGAAAATCCAGTTTACATATCCATGATATGTTTCCATTATATGTTTCATTATGCTAAGGGTGAGGAGGTGTGTATCTGTACCAGGCTGAGCGAGTGTGTGTTTGTCTATTGATAGTGCGGCAGGGCATGTTCTCAATGCAGGAGTACTATGTACCTACCAATAAAATAGATTAGCCGACAGGAATAGATGAAAAGCATTTGTCATCATGACTGGGAGTTTCAGAGTAAGCATTATGAGAAGGATTGTACCTACAATTTGTACGCACCAGCTCTAGATTCCAAGTTCTTAACTGGTGGGGCATGACCCACAAAAGGGTCACAGGGTTTTTCTAATAATGGCATGAACAGCAGTGGAAAAAAATGGGTGTTAAATGACCAATGGCTCCAAGAAATTTATATTTTGTTGTTGATTTCAAAGGTTTTAAATCGGATCAAAATCTAATATAAAATGTCCTATCTGGCCTACGTCATATTAATAATTGTAATATTGTTGGGCCTATACAGTTCATTATTATATGTGTAATTTAATGGATATTTTATGCACATTTTGTATGATTAACAGTTATAGAACTTGAAATCCTGACGCAAAACCAGTTGATCCCCTGATCTATTGTACTTGATTGTAAACAATATGCAATGCATTGATTTAGAGAGTCCTCAAACTCTCACAAAAACAATTATTGATAAACTATTATAGTATTAATAACTTGACTTAGAGCTTATTTTCATATTTTCAGTATTCATTTAACATTTTGCTTTAGTAATCTTATGTGCCTTTGAGTTTAGTTATTAGTTGTAGATTTTTTTTTAATATTTCTATTTATTTTTAGTAAATTCACCCCAAAATGAAAATTATATAATTAATTATTCACCCTCATGTCATTGCAAACTCGTAAGACTTCCGTTCATCTTCGAAACACAAATGAAGATATTTTTGATGAAATCTAAGAGATGTAAGTTTATGAAATTTTTGAAGCGTCAAAGTGCAGTAAACTGTGCACTGTGAAAACCGTGTAGGAACTGACATCTGTCAGAATTCATCAAAAATATCTTCATTTGTGTTCTGAAGATGACAACATTTCTAATTTTCATAGTCTTCAGCTAATATTTATAGTTTATTTTATTTCTGCTTTATCTAAGTCATTGTAAATTATTTTTAATCATTTTAATTGTAACATTTCGCCCTCTAGTAACTCCCGTATGAATTTTGTGGAAGAACATCGTTTTGGTTGAGCTTCGGTTCCGAATGTCTCTGCGGATGAATATGGTTCTTTCTCATAACTAATAAAAGATAGAGAGATTATCCTACTGCTCATAAAACATTCACTACTAGACTTAAGAGATATAACCAGTTTAGATGGAAAGGATGTCAAGCTGACTAGCTGAAGTTATTGACATTGATAATTCCAATTAGAGAGCTACATTTGGCACTTTATCTGTTTAATAAATCACTTTCCTCACCCACTGAATATTAAAAACACCACCTCCGTGTCTCTTTTACAACATTTCAAATTAGTTCTCAGTTCTCGCCATCTCCGAAAAGCCAAGCCAATGTTGATTCTTGTTTCATTACGATGGTCTGCGTTTTTTAAAAACGGGTGATTCCCTGCGGGTTTGACATTTAGCTGTTCCATGTCAACCTTTCTCGCTCGTTGTGGCAACTAACCTATACCACTTCCTCACTATACTCGCGTCAAAGTATCCTGTTTACCAATATGACAAGACACGCATGGGCGAATGATATATGTATGTGTCTTCCCAGTGAAAACCAACCCGTTTTGTAAGAAAGATTGATGATGTATTGACCCTTTTAAATTTGAAAAAAAAAAAAAAAGGTTACAAGATTACCTTTAACAATAACAACACTGGTGCATATAGCCACATGGCACACGATGTGTATTGGGAAAAGTTGCTTCATTGGTTTTTGTCTTTGCAACTTGACCAAACTGGATAAAACCTAAAACAGTCTGATCTAAAAATATTAATGAAATCAGCGCTTCCATATGAGGTCATAAATAAGAAACAGAGTGAGTGTGTGCATGGTGGTGCATGTTGGTGCGTTTGCAGTGTTTTAAACACTTTCTCAAGAGTGCCAGTCATGAGTCATCGTCTATGTTTGAGTCAATCGGCACATGACCGTTTTTGAAAAGCATCCATGTGCTTTGTCAGGACAAAGTTAGAAATCCCAGCGGTAAGGGTTGAGCCATGTGTGGAGCCGTTGTCATTACTGTCCATTAATATCATCTATATATTTATCTGTCTGTCTAGCTCCTGGCCAACCTGCTATATTTATCTATAGCTTCACGTCTCTAGCTGACTCGTAAGCCCTGGGCAGGGGGTGAAAGGTCACGGTGAGCGTGTGCAGCCTGCCCGCTCCTGATAGTGCTGACACAAAAGTTAAAGGGTCATGTGAGTTTGACCTTTACATTGACATTTATTTCCCCAGTGGGCACTTCTGTGCAAAGTGACTTTCAAGGAATTGTATATAGCGTGTATGTTGTGACATTTAGTCCTCAGCAGGTAGTGAAAGATTGAAATTAAATGCTTTACCTTACTTATACTGAAAGAGAAGGAAAATCTAGAGTGAAATGTCAGTGGAAAGATTAAAATGGCAGTGGATTTGACTGGATGTAGGCCTGTAGTGTGCTCCAAAAGTGAAATTGCCTCTGATTGATGTATTTTTTTTTATATATTTCGAATAAAAAGTTTGAAAGTTGAGTGGAAAATGTAAAACTTTATTTCTATGTTGAAATGACAAATCCCAGATTTTGAACTCCACTGTATGTACAGTTTGTGTGTAAGTTAAAAATATCTTTGCTTGTGCTGTAGAAAACCAGTTTCACCTGACCTGTGGAGCATCTCTGGCCCGAGCTTGAGGTGTCCAGGGCTTGATTTAGAAATGCCAAACTCCCTCTGTTCGCAGATGTGCCTGGGCCAAACCTGTCGGTTAACTTAGCTATATTTTTAACCTCGTTTTTAAGTGGTTAACCTGGCTTATGCACTAGCTTCCCTGTTGAGTACTGCCAGCTGTCTTATAGAGAGCTAAGAAGTGACATACAACATATTTGTATTTCCATCATCAAAACATTTTTTTTTTCCTTTCAGAACTATTATTTGTTAATACATGCACAACTGTTCAAAAGATAAGTGTTTATAATGTTTTTTTAAATAAGTGTCTTATGAACTTATTTAAAAAATACTGTAAAAACAGTCATTTTGTTAAAAATATTATTTCAATTTAAAATAACTTTGCTATTTCAATAAATTTTGTCATGCAATTTATTCCTGGGATGGCAAAGCTGAATTTTCAGGATCATTATGCCAATCTTCAGTCACATGATCCTTCAGAAATCTGATTTTTGTGGAAACTGTGATGTATTTTTTTCAGGATTCTTTGATATATCAGCATATATCTGAAAAAGAAATATTTTGGAAAATTATAGTGTCCTTACTTTTGATCAATTAATACATCTGAAAAAATAAAAAAATAAAAACTTTTGAAGGGTAATGTGTGTATGTGTGTATGTGTATATACAGTGTATATATATATATATATATATATATATATACACACACACACACACACACACACACACACATCATCACCTGTTTGTTCCCACATATTATTGTAATTTGTTCACAATTGGATGTGTCAGATTTTGTTCTATATAGAATGCACAAGGATTTTATACTGATATGATGCATTTTTCTTTTTCCTTTTAGGAGATCCAAGAGGTCATGCCAGGAGTGGGACACAGGGAATCCTGGGATGACACGGGCAGTGGGGAGAGCAGTGGCGAATGTGATGATGAGGACGGTTGTGAAGGTTCTGGAGATTCTGTGACATCTCCCTGTGAGTTAACAACAAAAGCTCATCTACATCAGGGCTTCCATGGCTGGTTTGTGCTGTTTTAATGCTGGTCTATCAGGCAAGGTGAAGCTGTTTGATTGCTATATACTGGTTTAGATAGTTAATCATCCTGGTTGGGACACCAGTATAACAGTATAATTCGTTAGCTATCCCGGTTTTAGAATGAATGCTGGCACCATGTTTTCATTTATTTAAACCTCTAATGAGACTGTTGGAGGAAACAACTCATGTTTCATTTTGGTTGGTTGGCATGACGCAGTTAGCCAATGCTAGTAGATGGTCTATGTAACACAGTTCTTAAGAACGGGAAGAAGGAGGCGGGAACTGGCGAACATTCAACATAATTTTAATCAAATAAATAAATAAACAATAAAACGAAAGTAAAATGGTGGCAGTTCCTCACGGAGACTGGCGCCCACACAAACATAATAAAACAACATAAAATCCAGGCCTGGTCCTCTCTCGTCCTTCACTGTAGTCGCTCCTCTTTTATGCTTCCGGAGCTCCTCCATGAGAGATACGAGACCGGTGCAGCGCGCAGCTGACGCTCATTATCTCTCACGTCACCAGCCTCGTGCCGTTCCCTCACGGCTCTCGCCCGCCCTGCTCGTCACAGTCTAACTACACAAAAGTTTGGAGTTTGTAATATTTTTTTTTTTTTAAGTATTTTTTTATATAATTCAGCAAGGACACATTAAATTGATACAAAGTGACAGCAAAGAAAAAAAATCAAATGCTGTTTTTGATGTTTTTAATCATCAAGGTATCCTAAAAAAATGTATCACAGTTTCCACAAAATATTAAGCAGCACAACTTATTATTGATGTTTTCATCATCAATAATAAGAAGAAATGTTTCTTGAGCACCAAAACAGCATATTAGAATGATTTCTAATATGAGCAACTGCTATTGAGATGAATGGGAATGGTAATAGATATTTTTAGTGTTTAGTGTGTTATAGGCCTCCTTTTTAACTATTAATATCCAGGATATGTTAAGATTAGTAATGTTAGTGTTAGTAGTTGCATGGAAAAGAATTTTAGGTCCAAAACAAATGCCAAAGGGAAGCCTTTGAGACCTCACAAACAGTGTCACATTATGTCATCCGTATGTTCAGGTGTTGAAATGACCACAGAGACCACCCAGGGGTACAGAGAGATTGTATGACCTTCTCTGACTGTCTCAAATGCAGGTGCTGAGGTGGAACTTGCCTTTCCATCATCGGTAAAATGGCCACTAAATGGCCTCTTTTTCTGCTCTGAGCCATAACACATGACCCACGGCTCCACGCCCCTGTCTTTTTTTCCGGTGTTCACCGTAGACCTCGTCTCTGTAGCATTTCTCAACCACTTTGAAACCCAATCTTCACTCATCACTAAAATCACCCTGCTGGGCCCTCTGGCAGCCATCTTGCTCTCCCGCACCCATTTCCCCTAATCTGCAGTTAGCGCTCCAGGGTGCTACACATCAAAAAAACAGGGTACAGGAAGAGAAGAGGACATCCCTTTATCATGGGCTAAGCAACATTCCAGGGAAGAAAGAGACAAGGTCAATGAGAGCAAAAGTGTTTGGGAGGGGGAGTTGAGATATGAAGAATGATGCTCATCCATCATTCTGCATTTCAGCAAAGGCCCACAGGTCTGACTTTAAAATGTCTGATGCCTGTAGCATTGATCACATCGCTCAGACAGTAAGACCAGGTGTTGTGGCTGTGTACTTACAAGATTTGTAGCTCAACACACGTACTGGCCTTGTTCACACAGCAGCAGAATATAGTTGTCAGTCTGGTTTTTGAGTCCGTACTATGGTTACATTAACACACAATTCAGTTATTTATGGGAGGGACAACCGCATTCTCGGGTCGAGTAGGACCCGGGTAAAGGGGTTACATTGGTGCCGTGACCCGGATTGGAGTGAGGTTTAGGGGGGTGAGTGTAATGGAGGCCAGCTAGTAGTTGCTGTGCGAGTAAACCTCACTACTCTGACCTCAAGAGATGCTCTAGCGACAGACGCTAGAGGTTGCAGTCTTTAGCCTCCTTGTTAGACCGTCCAACTCCCATGCCAGAAGACCCGGGTTCGAGGCCCACTCGGAGCGGGTCGAGTAGGACCCGGGTAGAGGGGTTACATTGGTGCCGTGACCCGGATGGGAGTGAGGTTTAGGGGGGATAACGGAGTTAGGACGTGGGTAGAGTGGTTGCAACCGCTTTCTCAGAAAACAAACGCCGTGTGAACTGAACCGACCTGGACTCAACAACTAGCTGTCTGTCACCTCATACAGTATAAGAGAGCAACTCTGCTCTGAGGTCTACCATATGTGGTATTTGTGTCATCTAAAGGTTTAAATCACTTTTCTCCACCAGAGCTGTTCCCGTCAGTTTTGTGTTCTATGTACGACTCAAATACTCTACTCTCCACCCAGGTAAAAAAGCTGCTGTCGGTTAATTAAGACTTGACGGATTAACTCGCAGCTCGATTGGACTCTTTTCGTTTCAAAAGTAATAATACTTTTCCGTTCTATGTACATCGCCACCTTAGATATTATTTTCCTCACTGTTGCTATGGTTACTGGTAAGAGAATATGGGCTTGACTCCTGTTGTACGGTCATGCAGACGGGTTGAGGCGCTACTTGCTGTTTGAAGGGGACATTTCGAGTCTCACACCTGTAAGTAAATGCGCTTGTCAATCCCAAAAACGGACTGTAATGCAATTCGTAGATCAGGGAAGGACGAGGCAGGAACCAGCAAACATTCAACTTCAAAACAAAAGTGAAGGCACATAAACAAAACATAAAGTCCTGGCCTGGTCCTCTCTCTCGGTCAGGGACTATTTTTTTCCGGCGGAAGGAAGGCATTTACTGATTTTACTTCATGAAAGTAACATTGATACATATTTGTGGCTTTTTTTATTGTCTGGTAACCGTTTTATAAAAGCAATAAGGTACTCAAGGCTAGTGCTGTATCATGAATAAGTCATATTCCGCTTCGTGTCGTGCCTAACAATGCTTTTCAACTGTGACTTCTTCACGAAACAGCACAGCCTCTCGTACCGTATTGCTTACGCTTAGACAACTTTATTTCTTATAACGGGTGTTTTTGCAAGAGCTCAGTGAACTCTATTGACAGCTTCAAGAGTGAGCATTCTTTGCTTGCTTTCTGTTTATAACCCATTCACAATCTGAACAAAACATTTATTTCTCACTAGATACACACAAGAGAGTTTCTGGATTGACCTCCATATTTAAATAGGGGAATTAAGCTACAAATTAGATGATTGATGGCAGTGAATGGCACTAAAAAACTAAAAAATAATAATAAATAAATAATTAAAAAGTATGATATTGATATTGTATGTCAAAATAGAGCTTTTAAAAAGTCTTGGGGTGTAAATGCACACTAATGTACCTGCCACTTTTTCTATGTAATGTGAAAAATGTTCATTTTCTGACAATTAGAGAGTGAATCTGGCAAGTAGATAATACTGCGGTCTACCACAACAGAGCAACTGCAGCAGAAAACAACTGCTCAGGGCATAAAGAGCGAGAGAGAAGAGGGGTCAACGCGATTAGACCTCCAGTCTTGGAAATGCTTGTGGTACTACAGCTACTGCATCTGTTTTTTTTTCCAAGACAAAGCCAACTTCTCCTCTGTCTTGCCTTCCAGTTCCCTCTTGGTTTGCATTCTCCCTCTGTTTCTGGTTGCACATGCCGGGCCAAACACATGGCCAGTTTTGCCACGGTGCTTATCTGTAAATATGTAAACTTGTGGAACAAGAGCCCACCACAATTTCTCTGCTACTATCGTAAGAAGAGTAGCCTATACACTCATGTCCTTTTAATTATTTACCTCAGAAGCAAATCAACATGGGGGCTTTAACCTTAAGGTGTCTTTTGTTTCAGCACCTGGACGTAATACTCAAGTGAACCTGCTGACCAAAAGAAATAAGCTGTCTGTTTTTCCTCAAACTGTCTTTTGGAAGAAAACACACAGTTCTCAGGGTTAGATGTTATGATAGGTGCTCTGGACGTGTTGTTTGCCAGCAGAAGGTGTTTTCTTAGATTATGCTGAGACATCTTGATGTGCAGATGTGCTAAAGATGTTTGAGAGTTTCAAATTTTGAGAATTTCAACTCTTTGATTTGGGAAAAGTCTCATATTGTTATTTATATTATATACATTAATATTCTCTTATTATATATTTTATTGTATTTTTTATTTCATTTACATCTCACTATGTCTCATATAGTATATTCCCTTGGATAAATATCTAGATCAGTCATGAAACTTGAGGGTGCAGACTGATTGGTCCCTTACATGCAATCTGCAAGAAATCACATTATTGCTGCATGGCACAAGCTGGCTGGCCACTGCTGATCCTGCAGCCAATGAGATTGCTTGCTCAACATTTAAATAATCTGGTTCAATGTTTTTAGTCCCGCAGTGGGCTATCAGAGTTCCTCTGAAAGCCTCCACCTCCCCCAGCTCCACCTGCCTAGATCTGCTATGGGATTTATGTATTTGTTTTCATGCAGCAGCATATCTTACAGTGTGCCTGTGTATCTATTAGCAGTAGAAAGTCCATACTTGCCCTGCAGAAGTAATAATCAAGAGAAGCAGAAGCGAAAGACCAAATACATTAACATTTCCATATTCAATAACATTGTAAATCTATTCCGAGACTTGTCATGATTGAAATAAGAATGGAAATGCATCATTTGACCTTGATTCTTGAATATTTTTTCATTTTTTATTGAAAACTCCTGATTTGCTCTCAATAGCTATATTTTAAATCCACTTATTTGTATGCACATTTTGGGATATCGAATAAAAACAGCTGGATGGAAACACCAAAATGAGCATAAATTCTAAAAATGCACTTAAAAAAACTTGTGCTCTTAAATGAGTCAGATAAATGTTATTATGCAATACGAAAACATGCACATAAACTACCATAGAAACACTTTTACCCAATACATATCTTGACACGCATCAAAAAAGATTTGACTTTTCGATGGGCCGGCATAACTGGACCAAATGTTGTTTTGGCATTTTCATTCTGAAATGCCTGAGCAAAGTCTGTTGTTAAAGAAGTTTGGTATAAGTCCCTCCCAAAAGCGCCTTTCGTTTACAAACACCAGATATCTGTACGCAAGATAACATGACAATGTTTATTGGGGTTCATCTGCTCGTTCTGAGGCGCAAGTAAATGATTCTATAAAGTGGCTTCTACTGCAGCAACTTCTATTTTTCTTAATGATATTTAGCACCATTTTATCAGGAAGTGACAATTTTGGATGGAAACAGTGCTTTATTTGTTTATTATGTTTCATACAATATTCCAAATTTCCAAGTTGAATTCACAGCCTTGAATGGAAACATAGCTATTGAAATCTCACTGCTGTCCTGAGAAACAGTTGAGATATTAAAGAGATTTTATTTGTAATTCTTCTTCCTAGTTGAGAACACTTCCTGTAGTAGCAGTTTTTTGGAGCCGCTTTGCACTGTTGCATATAGACTGTGATCAACCACAGATGCTGTTTATCAACATAACTGCATTTTATCTGCAGTCACATCCTCTTCACACTCGCATTTCCCTCCCCCCTTTATGACACCATGTCCTGTTCCATCACGTACATGCCATTCAAGTTCCATGAATCCCGTTTCTCGCAGGGGTCAATATTTCACGAGATGGCCATCACGCCTCTCTTTTGACCCCTCGGCCCGTGCCCTGTGGTGCCGTCATCACGACGATGAGGCATTTAAATTGATGGAGGCATAGTTCGACAAGGCCATGGCACTAGCCCCATGGGCACAGTGTGATTAAATACTTTAACCTCTGATCTCTGTGTTGTTAATTCATTTGCAGATGCGTTCCACATTGAGGGTGTCAGAACAGGAGCTGAACATTAGGATCATTAAGTCACATCTCACTGTTTGATAGGAGCAGGGACCAGAGGTCACACCCCGAGCAGTATTTTATCATTGGATTTGGCTGACACTGCACACAGACACCATGTTATTTTTTTGTCCTGTAATTCTCAGTACTTAGAAGAAGCAGATAGTCATGGTAGTATCACATACCCCGTATCATAACGGGCTCAAACAGCTGTTCTGCTACATTTATCAGCAATGCCATGTTTATACAGTAATACCATCTTCTTGTTCCTTGTAAGTAGACTTTCCAGTCAAAGTGAACTCAACAAATACCCTGTTGATTTTGTTTTTTTAGGACACATTCCGGGTCTCATTGTGACTCATCCATCCGTTATTCCAAAGAAAAAAAAAAAGGTCTTTGTAATCATTTTTGCTCTGGCTCTGAAAACACTTTCTTTTTCAGCTGTATTTATGTAAGCCATATTCAAATATTATAATAATAAAATAATATTATCATTAAGTTAACTCACACACACATTGTGTTTTTGTGTTTTGTGGGGACTTTCCAGAGGCGTAATGGTTTTTATACTGTACAAACTGTATATTCTGTCCCCCTACCCCATCCCTACCTCTAAACTTAACCCTCACAGAAAATGTTCTGCTATTTTAGATTTTCAAAAAAGATAATTCTGTATGATTTATAAGCTTGTTTCCTTGTGGGGACCGACAAAAGGTCAAGATTTACTGGTTGTTGGAGCTAAAATAGGATCAATATAAATACTATGTTAAATAAGTATCTCATGTGAGCTATTGTTTGAGTTGCACCATCTAGGGGTTGAAGCTGGAGATGTAAGGCCTCTGGAAATAAAGGACCTGTGACTTCACCGGAGGGCGTGGCCAGAACGGGAAGTGACAGTCTTTGACCTCACGGCCTGACTCCATGCAAGACTTTCGAGAATCCACTTGTTATCTTTTCAATCCTTTATTTATTCTAGATTTTGATGTTTTTATTTTGCATACAGTAACTTTTTTTTTGTAATAAATTACGCTTCAGTTCTGGAAAATGGTGTGGTGGACAGTGGAATCCTTTGGTCAGTGAGCGTCAAGCCTTTTTTCTGTTTAGCCACCAAAGTGGACTATGTATCCGCTACAAAAAGTCAAAGACTTCTTCCTACCAGCCGAAAAGCAAATGTGCTTGCATATGAAGAAGTGAAGTGCATGGATATCGATTAGCACATGGTATGGACTGTTTGTTTGGACCACATGGTATGTACAGCTTTATGCATTTCTTGAGTCAAGTCCTTGAAATGATGAAGACGAAATAGAACAGAATTTCAAATGGTATGGAAATCTGCTAATGGAGTGTCCCTGAAACCATGCATTGGTAGAAGTCTACTATAGGAAGAGTAGATTATCGAATGATTTTATACCAGTTTGCCAGGCAACATCACAAGTCCATGCGTGTTGATTCCATGTGCTAACTTATCTAGCAAGTATGGAAGATACAGCTAATGAGTTTGGTGAAGAGAGAGGCAAGGGTGACCTCTCAAGCACGGTTATGGATCTAGAGGTTAATGGTCACGTGTCTAAGCTACGAAATGCTAGAAAAGGAAAGCTTGCCCACTTAACTAAAAGAAAAAACATAATGCTTGAACTTATGGAAGATGCTTCATGTGTGCCAGAAGTGAAGGAGAACTTAAATAAATTTGTGTGTCTATTGGATGATTTTAAATCTCTACAAGAAACATATCAAGAGTTGTTGTCAGAAGAGGGAGCAAAGCAAGATGAAACTGAATGGTTTAAACCTAAAATGGCAGACTTTAATGCTTTTCTCTCTTCTGTTTCTAAATGGCTGTCTGGAGTATCTATGGCTATGGAACCCCAGGAGATTGAAATTGCCGCAAAGGACAGCATTTCTCAAGTTTCCAGTCATGAGTCCAGATCAAAAGCATTCTCAGTTGCATCTGCAAGTCTACAGGCGGAAGTAGAAAGAGCGGCTATTTTAGCAAAGGTGGCTGCTCTCAGAGAAAAACATGACTTGGAGGATAGAGAGGAAGCACTAAACAGAGAGAGGCAAACACTAAAGAAGAGACGTGAAGTTCTGGAGCTGAAGGCACAGCTAGAAGCCTCATCAGCCAAACTTGCAGTTTTGATGTCCGCTGATAAATATCATGGAGCCTCAGCAACAACAGACTTAAAAGCTAACCGTCACGATGTGATGGGGCCAAGTGAAGGCCAAATTGACAGGAATGCAAATGCCTATCTTGCAGACTTGTCATCAAAGAGTTATGCTTCCGAGTGTGAATTCCTTTCTTTGGATAAGGCCTCTAAAGCTCTTTCTGTTGTGCAAACCCCAAGTGTTCGACCCAAGGATGTTCTACCCAGTCCTATCCCACAGCAGTCAAAAGTCCACAATGCAGTCAGGAAGAAAAGCGAAGAGGTTCAACCATCTGGTCCAGTTAACCTCCATGCACGAACAAACTCACTCAATTCATCTACTGTGTCCGAGCAGTCTTCAGAGAGCAGTAAGGCAAGTACGAGTTCTGGTGTACATTTGAACAGTTTAACAAATATCCTTCAACGCCAAAATGACATAACATCCCTTCTAGTGAAACAGCATCAGCTTTCAAGTCTTCCTCAGAGAGATATCCCAATCTTCGATGGTGATATTTTGAAGTACAGGCCATTCATAAGAGCTTTTGAGTATGGTATTGAGCAAAAAACTGATAACAGTGCTGACCGGCTGTACTTTCTTGATCAATATACCAGTGGCTTTCCCAGAGATCTGGTAAGAAGCTGTCTTCATATGACCCCAGATAAAGGTTATGAAAGGGCAAGAAATTTGCTGCAGAAACACTTCGGAGATGAATTCAATATGTGTTCTGCTTATATGAAGAAAGCGTTAGAATGGCCTGTGATTAGACCTGAGGATTTTAAATCACTGCAAGCCTACGCAATATTCTTAAGAAGTTGTTGTAATGCAATGGAGGACATGAATTACTCGCATGAAATTAACCTGTCATCCAACATGAAAGTCTTGGTCATGAAACTTCCTTACAAGCTGCGGGAAAGTTGGAGATCATACGTGTGGGAATTTCAAGAAAGCCATAACATTAGGCCTCAATTTAAAAATCTCGTCCTATTTGTTGAGAAGCAAGTAAAAGTGGCTTCAGACCCTGTGTTTGGGAATATTCAAGATCAGTCCACAAGCAGAGCTAAAGACAAGTTTCCCACGAAAGTCAAGCCCAAGTCTGGCGGAAGTACTTTTGCAACTAGTGTCTCTACTCCAAGTTGCCAGTCCACTCAGCCGTCCACTAACGACAACCATTTGAGCCACTTATGCCATTTGTGTAGCAGTAGTGAACACACATTGGAGCAGTGTAAGATATTTAAGAAAAAGAAACACCGGGATAAAATAGACTTCCTCAAAGGAAAGGGAATCTGTTTTGGTTGCTTACATCAAGGCCACCTCAGCAAATACTGTAAGAAGAGACTCACCTGTACATCATGTTCTAAACAGCACCCAAGTGTCCTCCACATTGAGCCAACAGAACAAAAGGTAAAGCAAGAAAAGAAAATGAACACAAAAGAAACTGTGAACTCTTCTGCTGTTACGCAACCAGCTAGTGGGCATATTGGGGCCGGTATACAGGATAATGTTCTATCAGTGATTCCGGTAAGAGTCAAAGCCATTAAGGGTGACAAGATTATCCCAGTCTACGCTTTCATTGATCCCGGAAGTTCCGCTACCTTTTGTACGGAACGTCTGATGTCTCAGTTGAACGTCAAAGGTAAAAGAACTAACATTCTGTTAAAGACATTGAGTCATGAGAAGTCCATGCCAACTTATGTAATCACAGGATTAGAGGTTTCTGGATTAGACAAAAACAATTTCATTCAATTGCCCAATGTATTCACACAAAAGGAGATGCCAGTCACCATGGAAAACATACCCACAAAAAAGGATCTTGCTAGATGGCCTTACCTGCAAAAGGTTGATATCCCCGAGATTGATGGCAACATTGAGCTACTAATAGGAACTAATGCCTCAAAGGTCATAGAACCATGGGAGATCATAAATAGTCAAGGTGAGGGCCCATATGCAGTCAGGACCTTAGTAGGATGGGTAGTTAATGGACCCTTAAGAGGAGGGGAATCCAGTGCAAGCCGTGACCGTCCATCTGCAACCATAAATAGAATCTCTGTAGAAAATTTGGAAAAGCTGCTGATTAGTCAGTACAATCATGACTTCAATGAAAAGACCTCAGATGAAAAACGTGAAATGTCATTTGATGACAAAAGGTTTCTTAAAATTGCAAATAAGTCAATCTCACTACTGGATGGACACTACACACTCAACTTACCATTTAGGAAAGATGATGTGCTAATGCCCAACAACCGCCACATGGCCATGCAACGTCTTCTGAGTCTTAAAAGGAAGTTCAAGAGAAATGATTCATTCCATAAAGAGTACACATTCTTTCTCAGTGACATGATAGATAAAGGATATGCTGAAGTGATCCCACAGGAAGAGGTAGATCAAGAGGAAGGAAGAGCCTGGTATATTCCACATCATGCAGTCTACCACCCCAAAAAGAATACACTTAGAGTTGTGTTTGACTGCGGCGCAACATATCAAGGCGTGTCCTTGAACACAGAATTGTTGCAAGGGCCTGATCTTACCAACTCACTGGTCGGAGTTCTGCTTAGGTTTTGTCAAGAACCCATTGCAATGATGGCAGACATAAAATCTATGTTTCACCAGGTAAGAGTCTCAAAGGCAAATGTAGACTTTCTACGCTTCTTGTGGTGGCCAGAAGGGGACATTGAGCAAAGTCCAATAGAGCATCGCATGTTAGTGCACCTTTTTGGAGCTGTCTCTTCTCCAAGCTGTGCAAGCTTTGCCTTGCGAAGAACCGCAGAAGACAATAGTCATTTTAGACCACAAGTAACCAACACATTAATGCATCATTTTTACGTTGATGATTGCCTAGTGTCTCTGCCCACAGCATCGGAAGCAATGCAACTGAGATCAGACTTGGTGGAGTTGTGCAGCTTGGGAGGATTTCAACTCACCAAATGGGTGAGCAATAGTAGAACCGTCTTGTCTGCCATTGAGAAGGAGCAAAGAGGAAAGAACATTAGGTCCTTGGATTTAGATAAAGACAAGTTACCAGTTGACCATGCCTTGGGACTCCAATGGAACGTAGAAGATGACACCTTTAGATTTACCATCACACTCAATGAAAGGCCCCATACTCGTAGAGGTATTCTCTCCATGGTTAGCTCTGTCTTTGATCCTCTTGGAATTTTGGCACCCCTAACTCTTCCAGCCAAACAATTTTTACAGCAGCTGTGCAAAGAAAATTATGGATGGGATAAGCCAATATCTATGTCTCAGTCTAGAAAATGGCTAAGTTGGATTCATGACCTCCCCAAGTTGACAGCTTTCAGTGTGCCACGCTGTAAGAAACCCAATGGATTTGGTAAGCCACAGTCCTTTCAGTTGCATCATTTTGCTGATGCCAGCGAACTTGGATATGGAACTGTAAGCTACATTAGAATGACCAATGAGCAAGGTAACATTCATGTGTCTTTTATGATTGGTAAAGCAAGAGTTGCCCCTCTAAAGCAGTTGACGATACCACGACTTGAGTTGGCAGCTGCTGTATTGTCTGTCAAAGTAGACAAGATGCTCCAGTCAGAAGTGCAGCTCCCATTGAAAAATTCACTTTTCTGGACAGATAGTCAGGCAGTGTTAAAATACATAGCCAATGACAGTGTAAGATTCCACACGTATGTTGCCAATAGAGTATCATTCATAAGAGAAAATACCAACACCCAGCAATGGAGGTATGTACCCAGTAATGACAATCCAGCAGATGACGCATCCAGAGGGCTGAGTATACCAGTGTTTCTGGAACGCAAAAGATGGATTTGTGGCCCCGAATTCCTCTGGCAACCAGAACTCAGTTGGCCAACTGAAGGGTATAAACAGGAGTCCCTAAGACAGGATGACCCAGAGGTTAAAGGTTTTACCATTGGGTGTAGCGTGGTTACTCAAAGTGCACGGAGTCCTACTCAAAAACTTCTTTCTTACTTCTCAGATTGGACCAGATTGCTTAAAGCTGTTGCTTGGTACCAAAAACTTGGAGATAATCTGTTGGCTATCGCTGCTAAAAGGAATGAACTTTCCACTCACGTCAGCACTCGTTCTAGCCATCAAAAACTGGCTTCCCAGCTGCATATCTTCAGATCAACACTTAGTGGTCAGTTCTTGTCTGTGAATGATCTTGGAAGAGCAGAGAAAGCTGTTGTATTCTATACTCAAAGACAAGCTTTCCCGAATGAATTTGAAAGGCTAAAAGTTACGCCACACAATGTTAAAAAAAGGAGTACCCTCTACAAACTAGACCCAGTGATTAAAGATGGATTACTAAGGGTAGGAGGACGACTGTCAAGGGCGACTATGTCAGAAAACATGAAGCACCCCATCATTCTTCCAAAACAATCTCACACCTCCTATCTGTTACTTCGCCACATTCATGAAAGGTACGGACATTGTGGAAGAAATTATATTCTTGCCCAGTTGCGTAGGAAATATTGGATCATTAGTGGCAACACTGCAGCAAGAAAAATAATCTCAAAGTGCGTAACATGCAGACGCTTGAAAGGCAAAACTGAGGAACAAAAGATGGCTAATTTGCCAAAAGAAAGAACGCAACCAGATCTCCCACCGTTCACAAATGTGGGAATGGACTATTTTGGCCCAATAGAAACAAAAAGAGGAAGAAGTTTTGTCAAAAGATATGGGGTACTCTTTACATGTATGTCATGTAGAGCCGTTCATCTTGAAATGGCCAGCTCTCTGGACACTGACTCCTGTATCCATGCATTAAGAAGATTCATATGTAGGAGGGGCCAGGTAAAACACGTCTGGTCTGACAATGGCACCAATCTAGTAGGTGCATACAGAGAACTCAAAAAAGCTTTCATCAATCTGAACAGCAGTAAGATTCAAAGGGCCATGCTCCAAAGGGGAATCGATTGGAGTTTCAACCCACCAGGGGCATCTCATCATGGAGGCGTGTGGGAGAGACTAATCAGGTCTGCAAGATGGATCTTAAATTCTCTCTTACACCAACAAGTTGTAGACGATGAAGGTCTTCAGACATTGTTTTGCGAAGTTGAGGCAATTCTCAACAACCGTCCAATCACCACTGCATCCTCTGACCCTTTTGACCTGGAGGCTCTTACACCTAACCACATTCTCTTGCAAAACTCACAACCTGTTCTACCTCCTGGTGAGTTTTCCAAATCTGACTCTTACACCAGGCGCCGGTGGAAACAAGTGCAATACTTGGCAGATTTGTTCTGGAGGAGGTGGACACAAGAGTACTTAACACTAATGCAAGAGAGACAGAAGTGGTCTAAAGCAAGAACCAATCTCAAGGTTGGAGACATTGTGTTAGTGGTTGACCCTACCTCTCCACGATCTTCATGGCCACTTGCAAGAATTATAGAAACAAAACCTGATTCAGATGGGATGGTCCGGTCAGTCAAACTGCAGACAAGGACAAGTATTATAGAGCGACCCATCACAAAACTGTGCTTACTATTGAAAGATGAGCACTAAAGCTCAGATAAATGGAAAGTATATTTCTTTATATTTCTTTTCTTTTCCTAATTTGATTACTTAGATTATTTATAGCTCCTTTTGTTTATGTATATAAATGTTTAACGTTATGCTTAAAACATTTAGGGGCCGGATATGTTGGAGCTAAAATAGGATCAATATAAATACTATGTTAAATAAGTATCTCATGTGAGCTATTGTTTGAGTTGCACCATCTAGGGGTTGAAGCTGGAGATGTAAGGCCTCTGGAAATAAAGGACCTGTGACTTCACCGGAGGGCGTGGCCAGAACGGGAAGTGACAGTCTTTGACCTCACGGCCTGACTCCATGCAAGACTTTCGAGAATCCACTTGTTATCTTTTCAATCCTTTATTTATTCTAGATTTTGATGTTTTTATTTTGCATACAGTAACTTTTTTTTTGTAATAAATTACGCTTCAGTTCTGGAAAATGGTGTGGTGGACAGTGGAATCCTTTGGTCAGTGAGCGTCAAGCCTTTTTTCTGTTTAGCCACCAAAGTGGACTATGTATCCGCTACACTGGTTTTACTTACGTTGTGGGGACATCCCCACAACGTAAGTAAAACAAGTACACACACACACACACACACACACATATATATGCATATAAAAAACTAAAAAAATACACACACACAGGTATAACATTTCTTTATATTGACATATATGTATACTATTATGTATGTGTGTGTGTATATATATACATACATACATACATACACATGCACAATAAAATATGTATCCGAAGAAAGAATACATTTTTAAAATATAATTGTTATAATAACTGTAATTGATCTTCATTTCGTCTCACATTCAAGCATGGCTTGGCTATTTTTAGTTATCTATTAATTCCTGGGGCCTTATTCACAACATTTTTTATCTTACCACTAAGAGTTCTCTTAAATGGCAGTAAAATTTCTTAGTTAAGCGTTTTCTCTTAAAACCTATTCACAAAGCTGCTGAGACAAACATTTACTAACGAATAGACAGAAGTCTTAAGCTAAGAGTAAGGCCAGGGTTGACCTCGTTGCTATGGATGATGTCAACACGCTTACTAACTATGCACACAGTGATTGGCTAATGTGAGAGAAGTCTCTGTCAGCGATTTAATCATAGAAATATTGTAGAATGAGGTGGCATGTTTCCATATTAAAATAAAG
The DNA here is from genome assembly GCA_037194245.1 of Opsariichthys bidens. Lineage (NCBI taxonomy): Eukaryota > Metazoa > Chordata > Actinopteri > Cypriniformes > Xenocyprididae > Opsariichthys > Opsariichthys bidens. The sequence continues at coordinate 8,039,709 of CM074303.1, forward strand.
TTTTAAAATACAAATGATCGATTTTGATTCAAATGTTATTGATGACCTCAACCCCAAACCTGAACCTGAATTGTTTGTTAGGAATGTTGTTGTAAATCACATTAAGCTTGTGGATACAATGATGCTAACACGTCAGGCGGTACAGAGTGTTCTAATTGAGGGGTGTTGTGATTCACTCCCAACAAAACCACAGTGGATGCACCATCCATTGGGTTGAGAAACAGAAGAACACATTGCTCTTTATTTACCTTCCTAATCCTTGCGTTTAGTATTCTGTGAGTGGTGAGGCGTCTCTTGTTTAATGGAGTTTTGTTTGTGTTGCGCAGGAACGGATGCCACATTTCAGACCCGTACTGATTTATAACTTCAGTGGAATTTGTGGACGAGCTCCAGCCAAAGCTTAACATCCGCCACCACTGACACACCACCAGTTTAGCAATTATTGGATAACCGCTGAGCATGACGTGATGAGAAACGTTCCATGACCAGAGATGGCATGTACTTTAGATAGCTTCATCATGGCTCTGCTATTGTTCTTCCATCTAAAAAAAAAAAAAAAAAAACCTTTTGATTAGACAACCAGCATTCAGAATTGGCTGTTGTGGACTGCTTTCTGCCAACTTTTTATTCTTGTGCAAGATTCTACCAGCTGAATTTCCAAGAAGCAATACGCAAACATTTTCAACGAGCAATGACTGTCGAAGTGCCTTGTTCTCTTCACTATTCCCAATCATTCTGGCTGTCTGGTTGCTTTTCAACTGTTTTATTACTTTGCTGGGCCAAAAGAAGGCCAGCGGCCATTTCGAACAGCTCATTATTGCTGATCACTCTTCATGTTGTCTTTGTTTATGGGCTTGACTATTTGGCTACCATGGCAGAAGATGGATTGTGGGATGTTTTCAGCTAAGAGTTCCTGCTTTCTCTCTCTCTCTCTCTCTCTCTCTCTCGTTCTGGTACTCTACTCTCCTCCAAAATACCAATTTCCTTCCCTCGGTAACCGAAGCTGGGAAAGCAGAACTCCATCTAAATGGCTGTGGGCTTGGATGGGGCACATGGGGATTCCGGAATCTTCGGGGTCTCTTAGCAACCGGCGTTAATGTGGCAACAGCGGTTCTGAGAGGACCTTAGTGACTGGATGTGGAAGTAGGGACTGAGTTTTGATGCTTTGGACAAAGTGAAATGAGATGGCATTGGAAGTGGACTAGGAATATGTCTAGGCGTAATACTGATTAACATTTATCAATTAAACAGATTATTTTATCCAATGTGACTTACAAATAAGGAAAATTTCTTTTACAGATACAGCCATTCCTATCCATCTTATTTTAACATTAACATTTAACGTGAATGTACAATAGACAATTATAAACCACATTTAGAAACATTGACACGTTATTGAATTATCTGTTATTTGAATTGAATATCATTAAGGAATAGTAATTGCAAATCAAATTTGAATGTTGGGAAGTAGAATTAAATGAATTGAAAGTTTGAAAGTTTTGAAAGCTTTTTTTGAAGATTTAAATGCCATACAAATCATTCAATTCCTCTTTCTGTCATTCCAGCACACAATGATAAACTGAACGGGAGTCAATTTTTTTTCCAGTTCCGCTTGGATAGAGAATCTCTTTTTTCTGAGATTCAAATGGACAGTGTTCACAGTTTACACAATTTGCCTGTATTTATTATTTTTTTGTTGGACAACATCCATGTTGGTATGAAATGAAATCTTGCGGAAGATTGGTGTGCAAACGATACCTCCAGTAGGTCAAAAGACACGAGGAGAAGAGTTAGGATAATACGATATCAGGAATCACAGACATTTGCATTCGGACAGGATTAGATTTCTCAGCTGAGACTGCTGAGTTTGTTGAAAAACAATAGGTAATTTGCTTTGAAAGTTTTACTGAGGTTGTGTAAGAAAAACACGGACGCGGTAGATTCGGACAGGATTAAAGTAGAAACTGTGAGAAACTAATTTCTCTAACGTCCCCCTGAGAAACTAGTTCTGTTCGAATAGGGCTAAAATGAAATATAAATGTAAGATTAAACATTTAAACATAAAAAAAAAAAATCCTAAGAAATGTTACCTTGGCAGCTAACTGAAATAAGTTTAAGTTGAAATGCTAAAAATACTTACATTAAAACTGAAATAAACACATGAAAAAAATTACAAAAGCAAACACAATTTAAAATGAATACTGCCAATTCAAAATATGAATAAATACTATAATAGTTAATGAATAATACTGAAATACCATGTACGTCACAGGATTTTATTTATTTATTTATTTATTTAATTGTTGGCAGTTTTGCCTTTTTATTGTGTAGACAGGAAGCAAAGTGGGAGAGAAAGAGGGGGACGGGATCAGGACTCGTACACCCGAATTGCAACTGCGCCACATGTCGTGTGCTACCCACAAGGCTATCGGCGTGGACTAAATTACTGCTTTCTAACCAAACTCCTTAACAAGAAACTTTTTTACAAAATGGCTTCCTAATAAACTCCATACTTTCTCAAAACAGATGGTGAGATGCTCTTTCTCTCTATGCTGTGTAGTGTGTGATGTGACAGGTGGCTTTGTTTCTGTCTGAACTACATCATTTTCAGGCTTCATCCATCACAAAAAGCAGCAGGTGTCTATGTACGTGTTTTGTATGTTCTATAAACTGTGTGTTTGAGTCTTCCTTCTAACCTGGGTCACCTTCACCTGCCACCTTCACACATTGCCAGTGTATCTCTCTGTTTCTCGCCGTCTGAGATTATCGATTCCTCCCTCACCAGCGGCATTCAACTCAGATCTGCCATCGGCTGCCCGCTGCGCGCCCGTGATTGACACCAGCTAACTGATAGGCCAATCCACTCCACATGCATCTCTTCCTTCCCACTGCTGCGTGATCCGTCCCACTCATTCTAATTGCGGTAAAGGCCATGTTTCTATGACAACCTTATTTATGTGATTGTGCTGTTGATGGGCTCAGAGCTCCATCAAAAGACACGAAGAAAAGCATGCACTGATATCTCCAAAGATTTCTGAAGACTGCTATCATCCTGTCAGTCAACAGGAATTTTCGGTGGGAATTTAGCCTGTTGCAACTTGTTTCAAAGTGCCTTTCTGATTCAGACTATAAGCATATATTTTCTTTATAGTTTGAAAATCCATATAAAACTAGCTTCTGATGGTAGTTAGATGATTGAAGCTGGTCCAAGTGGACCTAGATAGTTGATTAACTTCCTCTCTTTTGTGCATTTGATGGTCCTTCATGGTAGAACTATAGTGAATATATTTTATCGAAATGTATTTTTGTATACATGCTGTCACTGAATAGAAAAAGGTGTAAAATACGATGATAACATAATAATGTATATATATTTCCAAACTTGTGAAGGGTACACATATAAAAATCTACTATATAAATATAAATATATTTATAAAAAAAAATAATAATTTCCCACTTTGCCTAGAGTTTTTCCAAACTGTTCAAGGGAACTATTATATAAATATTGTGTAATGATAATATTAATAATAATTTTTGCTATATTATTATGGTTACATTTTAGTATAGGGTCCATTTCTCTCTATTAACTATGATTTTTGCCTCAATAAACTCCCAATTACTGCTTATTAATAGTTAGTGAGGTAGTTGTTAAGTTTAGGTATTGGGCATGATTATGGGATTTAGAATATGGTCATGTAGAATAGGGCAAATATGTGCTTTATAAATAATAATAAACAGCCCATACACTAGTAATATGTATGCTAATAAGCCACTGATTGATAGTGAGAATTGAACCCTAAACTAAATTGTTACCATTATTATTATTTTATAATTTTGTATATTTGTGTAATAGTTCACAAATGAAGTTATTTGTGATGAAATCTGAAATCTTTCTGTCCCTCCATATACAGCTACACAACTTACACTTTGACGCTTCAGAAAGTTCATAAAGAGATCGTAAAACGAATCCATAATTAATTTCCTACATTTTCTGAAGTGGCTTGATCACTTTATATGATGAACAGATTAAATTTGGGCTTTTATTCACATATAAACATTTATCAGCGAACATAAACAGAAGCTCAACCAAACCTGCTTGATACGCGTGAACAAACCTCTTGCGGAAGCTCAAACGTCCTGCGTAACACACAAGAAAACCACACCGGTTCTCGTATGTCAAGCGAACATGCTTGAGCTTCTGTTAACCACAACTGATATGTGCGTTGATGAATGTTTATATGTGAACATAAGCCTACATTCAGACTTTTCATCATATAAAGCGATCAAATCTTTTCAGAAAATTTGGACTGAACCACTCAATTCATATGGATTAGTTTTGCGATCTCTTTATGATTTTTTTTTTGAAGCGTCACCGTGTCAGTTGCGTAGCTGGAGGGACAGAAAGCTCTCAGATTTCATCAAAAAATCTTGTGTTCTGAAGATGAACAAGTCTTCCAGGTTTGGAATGTCATGAGGATATAGTAAATAATGGCAGAATTTTCATTTTTGGGTGAACTAACCCCATTAATGCAATCACGTTTTGAAAAGCATCATGGTCTAAGATCAACCTGAAAGGCCACTGGACGTGGCCCATTTGTGGATTCTATTTAATCATTATTTTTTATGTCTGGGAAAGTACTTAGTCATGTTCCCAAGTGAACAATTTAACGGGTCTTTAATTAGCCCAGACTGTGAATGAGATCCCACAGCGAGCTTAATGACCAATGAGCCCCTTAATGACCAGCGAGCCCTCATAATTACACACACACCTGTCTTTTTCTTGTCTGCGATCACACTACTACCTAGCAATGTGGAGTTATGACAAAAACTAAATTACAAAAACATACCATAGTACCTGTTTGATTTACACCCCATTGAGCTTTGTGTTAGCAGCCCTATGTTATGCCAAAGCCAACATCTTAGCTTTTTGCAGTCAATAATGCTGATTTGATTAGGGACTTGATAAATTCCTCTGTAGGCACTTATTAACAATATATGAAACCAAAAAAAAAAAATCACTGTAGAAACCACTAACTCATTGACACATTTACAAAACAAACTATGTTAATGTACAAATGCAGTCCTGTAAAGTACGTACAGTACATCCAGGTGACTGTACAGTAGGTGGACTGTCTCTACATAAGATGGTTGCAGTTTCAGGGTGATATTGTGCATTTGTTGTAAATTGGCCCTGGTCGTGTGGCACATAAAGGCTCTTTTTGCAACCCAAAACGTGCAAACTCAGGCTAACTAAAGAATCTGACGCCATGATTTGGCACATCTCATGTGAGAAACACTGACATGCTGACGTGGGCATGCAGTTGGACTGGTGCATTTTGCAGAATAGTCAGAAACATTAGTGTTATGTGATGTTGTGTAGTCACGCTCTGAGAGCCTACTTCCTCCTGTTGAGTCAGAAAATTCAGTCTTTTTTGACAGAAGTGCTGACCACTGTCATTTGTGGGTTAAAAAACACACATGGCAGCTGAAATTTTCCACAAAATATCCCTGCATTGACTAATCATGAGTTTTTAAGCTCTGCGTCTCTTAATCATTCCTCAGAATTATGCATGGCCTTGGTATGGGATTGATTAACCATGATTGTGCATATATTAGCTTGTGCCTATGGAACATAGTGCTAAGTTTTCTGCTCTTGATGTTAAGAACCTTCTCAAAGGCTACGTTCACACCACGTGCCTTAATGCTCAATTCCAATTTTTGCTCCGATCTGATTTTTTTGTACAGTTGTTCACATCGTTGTTTTCAATGTGGGCAATATCAGATGTCCAGTGTGAACAGATCATGGTTCTGAACTGACCTGTGTGCACAAAAAAACGATGCAAACGGGATTGCCAGGTTTTTATCGCAAAATCCACTCAACTGTTTCTCGGAACAGGTAAATATTGCGTTAGTGCCGTCGCAAAACAACCTACAGTGAAAAAGTAACTCAAATCTGTGTGAAAATCACAGACTTGGCAACACCAACAGCTCACTGTCATACGCAAGTAAACACAGAGGGCATTAAAGTATAGTTATAGTTTATTGTGTGATCTGTCGTGGAAGCCAGCGAAATTATGCACTGGCAATATGGAAAATAAAATAATTTTGATACTCATGATGCTTTGCTTGTATTACAGAGCTGTCTGACACATCACTGCCCTTCTACTGACTACCTTTCGCAACGGTCTTGAAAACGTTGGCTATGTGAAATCTTGGAATTGACTCCCTTGAGCGCAGAATCGTGGTTGATCTCAAGTGACGTAAAAATTGCATGAATTCTGATATGACTGTTCACACTGCGGTCGCATTACAAATCATCTGACCTGAATCGGATTTAGTACCACATAAGTGGCACAAATCGGAATTGATAAGATAAGATGTGGTTTGTGCTGTTCACATGTGGCCCAAAAATAAATAAAAATCAGATTTGGCCCACATTTACCTGCAGTGTGAACGAAGCCTTATTTTATTTGATCAAAAATACAGTAAATTAGTAAAATTCTGAAAAATGATCCATTATTTGAAATACTAATCTTTACATTATTAATCTTATCATTTAATTATAAATCAATTTAATGTGCCCTTGCTATATACAAGTCTTCATTTCCTAGAAACAAAACAAAACAGTGTGTGTCAGTATATTATATATAGTGAAGTGCCAAAAGTTAAATAATGACTATAATGACTATAATACTACTTTTGTGGTGTTTTATTATCCTATTTGGATTTTGACAGCCTTGGTTAGTAAATGAACAAATTTTCATTTTTTGCCAAACTATTTCTTTAAGGCAGTGTCCAGGGCCACCCTGGCCCAAGGTCCTGTTGAGTCTCTGCTGTTGATCACAGATGAAAGTGGGCCGGGAAATTGCTAAGACTGGTTGCAATATCCGTCCTTACTTGGGTCCACATCTGTCAAACAGGCCAGGCCAGGCCAGGCCAGGGGTCTTCCCCTTAAAATCACAGCACACGGTCAAACCCATTGTATAAGTTAAGAGTGTCTCTCTAGTCTGGCTCAATCCCCTCAGCCATTACCACACCAGATAATGAAACAGCGAACAACTTCTCTTTCTCATTCTTTATTTGTTGTCTTCGCATGGATTTAAAAACGTACGTGCGTGCAGGGGCGAGAGACCCGGGCGTAATCCGTGGGATTGGGACCTAAGCTCGGAAAGGCGGACGAGAGCTGCCCATATCCTGGACACAGCCCTGAATGTTCCCGGAATGTTCCCCTTCAGGCAGCCGCCACAGCTGGGAAGCACCTTCTCAGAAGTTGTGGATTATAGCAGAAAAACAACGGCTGGGTTTGAGAAAAACTCTCTCCCTTCGCACAAACACGCACGCACTGCCTGAAATCCCACAAGCCTATATATATGTTTTTGTTTTGTTTTTTCCTTAAAAAAAAAAAAAGAAAGAAAGAAACAGAAGAGTGGAGTGGTTCATTATGGACAAAGAGTGTTGTTTTGATGTTTGAAATATCTACATCCCTAATGGGATGTAGACATTTGCTGTAATGTTCTTCGAGTTTATCCAGAAACACACTCTCGAACGAAAACATTTGCCCACAAAGAGAAATGTTTATATGGGGTGTGAGTGATGGATCTGCTCTGGGTTTGTGACACAAATTCAACATGTTTTGTGGATTTGAACAAACCCCTAACCATATGTATTAAACTTTGGGGCGTAACACAATCCATGCGGAAATGGTACCTCAAATCCTGCGCTTTGTTGGGAAGAGGTACTATCCCAAGTCTCTTTCTCACTCATCGCTGAAGGTTTTTAGGGGTGTTTATGACGTGCTACTTTACTGGGATGGCTTCCTGCAGACTGTTTAATATATCTTAAACGGAGAGATAACCTCAGGTCAACAATTCCTGTATTTTCGACCATCTTCCTTGACACAGAGCACCACTTTCTTTCACACTCATACGGCTTTCACAGAGATATACACACAGCTTGTTAGTTTTACTTTACCCATGCTTAGTGAATGTTTGGACTTATCTTTGGTCATATCCTGTGCTTTCCTTATCTGTTTCCAGCATGTTTGCTTTGATAATGAACTCTCAAACATCAAGACCTTATCAAACATCAAAATTCCTATTTTGCTTCCATAACTTGTCTTCTTTCATAGTAATGGAAAGAAAACATACAAAATGTACATTTAAGTGTTTGTTTGGTTACAATTTCTCTATTTGCATCAGGAGATTCAATTACAGTACATATCTTTGAAGGCTGCTTCTTTAGTACCACCAGACTTTGCACTTTCATTCATAATTATACATTCCTTTAATTTTACAGAGAGATTTGTTCATTTATCATTTGCCATATAACATTTGACTAAAAATCCATAATCCTCTCTATAAAAACCTTTCAAATATGTCAACAAATTGAATCAAGTGAGTCTTTTTCCAGTGTTTAGAGTTCTGTTATATTAGTCCAAATCTATTTAGATAATGACTCATTTGCATAACATTTCAGAAATCTTGTATTATAATGTGTTAATGTATTTCTGTCTTAATGAATTGTGATTAATCAACTGGAGAAGTATGCTATTGCCTGCAGTTTCTTGCTTTAAATAAGAATGAAAGGCTGTGCAATTATTCAGATAATTAATCACAGTTATTATTATCATGGATAATAGAGAATTTATAAAATCTGGATATTTATATTTTAATTGTGCGTTTTTCTATATTTACACTTAGATTACCTGTGCCTTTAACAAATAGTAAGACACTGTAAAAGTGTATGGTTGTTTTAACTTAATAAAGTAAGTTACCTGGTTTCCTTATATAATTTTGAGTTCATTAAAATTAAAAATTTGAGTTAATACACTAAAGGAGAGTAGTTTAATGAATAGAAACTCAATATGTTATGTTATCTGAACGACATTATCCAGTTGATTTGATGAAAGGAAAAAGTTGTGATAACAAATCATGAAAATATTTTTTATAGTGTAGTAATTTAATAACATGCAAATCTCAAAATGAGTATTAATTTTTCATTTACTGTGTATTATGATATGATTTCAGTTATAGCATTTAAAACAATGGGTTATATTTTTTTGTATATTTTATTTGAAATTGATTTAGTCAAATAGTATACAATTGTATGGAATATTGGTCATTTATTGGCCATCAACTAGTATTTTTTATAGTCCATCCTTAATAATTATAGCAGCCATGATTACCCAAACATGAAAAAGATCCACTGTTGATTGTATTTTTTTTTCCTCAACATTTGAGTATTGCAACCAATCACAGACTTTTCGTCCATTGCACATAAATCTAGGCCCATCGGTAATGGTCCTAAAGGCTGAGTTTTAAGCAGTAAACTACGTACATGCTTTAATAACCTAACTGAAAAGAGGCAGTCAGTGAACCATTAAACAAAAGTGAAAAGTAATGTTAATTTGGAATTATTTTGGATCCGCTGTACAGTATGTTGTCATGCTCATTTTCTAAGGCAGATGGTGTTGCCCAATTACACCACTGCAAGCAACATAACAAAACTAGAACTCACTCATTATAATCAGAGCAAGTGTAAATAAGAGATGTTTTTTGCAGTATATACAGTTTCAATGATTATAGTGTTTTTGAGAGTCCAGAGCTGATGGACTCAGTGAGCAAAAACTGGGCTGCAGGGCTCAAACAGACTCACAAAACACTGTAAATCTGCTGTGACAGCTTTGTTGATTGTAATGAAATGGGAGTGTCATGTTGCTCATTTTTGGTGTATAATTTATTAAATACTTAACTAACAATTTAGGTTTTTTTTTTGTTTTTTGTTACTAAGTGGGTCAGTGAGAAGGTAGTTATTCAGTGATTGCACAAATGCTGTGTTTGTATGTGTGTGTGGGTGTTGTTTTTGTGACCTCTGCTAGTGGTTTTGTCCTCCTACATGTAACTCTGACACAGTTTGACCACATCCGTGAGGACTGTGCAACTGTCTGAATTTACAGAGAATCGTTGTGCTTGTGCACAACATTTCTTTCTCTCTCGCTGTAATGGTGGACCGACCTAAGGTGCCTGAGGTGGGTCTCGAACCCTGGTCTCCCAGTCTGGGAAAGCTATTTGCCTCTGGTCTACTAACCAGAAAACAAGGTAAACAAGGAGGCTTGGATCGCTCAAAAGCAGGCAGTCTTTGAAGTTAGTTTTCACACAGAAACATAAGAGCAGTCAATGCTTTTTCAAAACAAAACCTAAAGCAGGCCAAATGGCATCAGAGAAGCATCACTTAACTTCTAGAGAAATCAGGTAATCTGTACTCGGTTTGCTCAAGACTGAACACAGCTTGAAACTGGCATACTTAATTGAGACTAAATACAGGTGGACCAAATTAACTTGATTAGCAGACTTAAAAGAGTTCACAGCAGGCTTCTTGGCTGTGGAAAGAGGAGAGCAGACAACAGGTGTGAAATGTGAAAAGTGGGGTGGATGCAGGACACAGGGTTGATCTTCCTAAGGATCTTAAAAGGCCCAATGAATCGGGGTGAAGTAAAACCGAAAAGTGAATTGGACCACCGATCAGAGACCATGTCCTCAGGAAACCCATGGACCCTGAAGACATGCTGCGTCATAAGATCTGCCGTCTGACAAGCTCTCGAGATCTTAACCAGGGGTATCAGGTGACATGCTTTCGAGAATCTGTCTACCACCACCAAGATGACTGTGTTACCTTGTGGTTTACAAAGTCCACTGATAAAGTCCAAGGGGATCTGAGATCATGGACTTCTCTGGATGGATAAAGGTTGAAGTAGACCTTGAGTGTGGGCTTTAGATTTGTGCGCATACAAAACAGCCAGACACAAATTGTCAGACATCTGCTTGCATGCTGGGCCACCAGAACCGTGTCTGGATGCGTTTCAAAGTTCTTGTAACTTCAGGGTGACCAGACAGAAGAGCTGCATGTCCCCACTGCAACACATCATATTGTGCAACATTAGGAACCAAAAGCCGGCCTGGGGGGCCATTACCTGGGTCAGGCTGTCGTCGTTGAGCCTTCTTTACTGCCATTTCTGTTCCCCACTGAACCCCTGCCACCACCTTGGAGCTAGGAATGATGGGCTCAGGTCTGTCCTCCACCTCTGGCGTGTCAAACTGTTTCGAAGACACGGTTCTGGTGGCCCAGCATGCAGGCAGATATCTGACAATTTGTGTTCAGTTCAGGGCAGTTGGCTCGGAAGTGACCCGACTCACCGCAGTAAAAGCAATGTCTAACTCCCATGCGTCTCTCCCTCTTGGCCTGTGATGACTGTGTTCTCCCCAGTTGCAATGGCTCCTCAGAACACCCGATCAGTAAGGAAGGTTCCATAGAACCAGTGGAGGTGTGATCTCAGGCAGTCGAGTCTCACAACGATGTTCACCTTGACAGTCTCGAATACGGTTGTCCAGTCTAATGGCATACATCGATCAGAGACTCCAAATCAGGGGCCGGGTCTCTGTAAGCCAGCTCATCCTTTAACTCATTTGATAGGGCATGATGGAATGCAGCTTTCAGGGCTCGCTGATCCCACTCACTTTCTGTAGCCAGGGTGCGGAATTCGATGGCAAACTCTGCCACTCTACACGTTCCTTGCGTGAGTTGAAACAATCGATGATCAACCTCTGCCCCACTAACGGTGGTGGAAGACCCTCCTCATCTCTGCTATGAAGAGGTCACCGCTGGACGTGAGAGGAGACTGCCACTCCCAGAGAGCTGTAGCCCAATCCAGCGCCTTTCCTACATGAAGGGTCGTCATATATGCCACTCTGCTGCTCTCTGTAGAGAAACTGTTAGGCTGCAATTGGAAAGCAAGGGTAATAAATCCTCGACACCTCTCTGGGTTCCCATCATACCTCTCAGGGGCTGGAAGTCTAAGCTCAAGCAGGAGAGCAGCTGGTGGGCCTGGCTAAGGGGTACCTTGAGACTTGGCTGGCAGGACTGGAGCAACTTGAGATATGGACTGGTGTCTTAGATGCTGGAGAATCTCAGTTAAAATCTGTTCATGCTTGTGAATGGCCGCAGCTTGGCTAGAGAGCTCAGATAGGATGCGTTCCACATTGGAGGGAGGACTCTGATCCATTCCTGGGTCTACTTCCATGGTTTCCATGGGTCTCGAACTCACTCGCTCAGTCACACAAACACACAAGTGAACATTCTCAGAAATATATGAGCTTATGGAGCTGCACTTATCTAGTGTTTGAGTTCTAAGAGTAGTCATAATTTATTTATATTGTCAATTAGTCTGACAAAAATGACTAAGCATTTTTAAAGTTGTATTTTTGTTGATGATAATCTTTGAAGTGACAAATGTATGGAAGCTTGTTTCCGCCATTGAATAAAAAAAGGTTATTGCGACTGTAACATGTATTCAGTTCTGTCTTGTGTTTAGTTAGGTTAATATTCAGTCATTGTCTGCACCTGTCTCCACGTTATTAGTCATCCCTATCACCTGTCCTTCATTTAGCCATCTGTGTATTTAAGTTCCTGTCTGTGATTCATCCCTTGTCGGTTATTGTTTGTGCGATGCACGCTGTTGCGTGTTCCTGTCTGTTTCTTTCATGATTAAACCTGCCTGTTATTCGTCTATCTCGTCTCCTGTCATCCAGAGCGTGACAGCGACATGTTATAAAGTCAGAATTGCGAGATATAAACTTGCACTTGTGAAAAATAGTCAATTGTTTAATATAAACTTGCAATTGTGAGAAATAAAATCAGAATTGCATGATATTAACTCACTATTCGAACTTTTTTCGGGTTTATATCTTGCAATTATGACTTTTGTTTTCTCAGAATTGAGTTTTTACCCCGCAAATCTGACTTTATATTTCCAATGTGCGAGTTTATATATCGCATTTCTGACATTACAACTTTCAATTGCTTTTTTAATCATGCAATTATGAAAAAGAAAGTCATAATTGTGAGAGAAAATTCACAATTATCGTTTATTTTTAAATAAAACAAAAAGAAAAAGAAACAAGATTCCATACAAATGTCTGTAATAGACCAAATTTCCAAACATTTTGAAAAATGTCATGTTTATTTGTATTGTGATTTCCACTATACATATACACTAAAAGTTTGGGTTAAGATTTTTTTTTAAAGAAACTTTTATTCATACTTTTATTCAGCAAAGTTAAATTGTTAGTAAAGCCATGTATGATGTTATAGAAAAGATTCCTATTTCAAATCATGTCTTTTTAAACTATTTATCATAAATTCCTGAAAATTACAGTATCCACAAAAATATTAACAACTGAACAACTTTTTCAACTTTGATAAGAATAATGGCTTGAATGATAGCACGTTTAGCATATACATTTAGCTAAAATTTGCTCAAATATGTTCAATGATAATAGTTTCAGCCTGTTATAAAAGAAGAAGTCATTGGATTTACAAAGATTATTGGCGCTGAATCTTCAGAAGTTTAATTTGAGACACTGTAGTAAGTAAATACGATCTGTACATCTGTATATATGTATATTTCTCTCTAGGTTATGTTTATGCATAATTACCCATCCTTAAACACCTTAGATGTAGGTCAGATGGCCAGAATAAGATGCAGTGTGGACCATACTTTGTTCGGATTCTTTAATCCGTACAAAACTATATGCTAAGTGGATCCACTGTGCAGCATTAATTGAACAATTTCATACTTTGGCAATGAAATGGAATTATTATTATTTTTTTTTTTTTAACCACCACCTCTAGGTCACTTCTTTTATAGCCTTTATTCCTCAAATGTTTCTCTTCCCTCCACTCTCTGTCTCCCTCTCATTGGCCTTTATTATGCTTCTGCTGAATGCTCTTTATCAGAGCGAGGGGCAGCTCTATAAAGGTGGATTGCCAGGCAACAGAAGGTCAACCTCCTGTTTAAATGGTCACAATGCCTGCAGTTTGAGAACTGAATAAACAAATCCGTGTGAAATATGCTCATTATAGCTAGTAAGGACAGTCAGTGATGGAGAACACCTTCACACCTCCTCATAGGGGCTTTTGTTATATTCCTTGATGAATTCATTCAATTTAGACACAGTCACAGGATTTAAAAGCAGAAATGTGGACCTTTTTTGTTAAAGCAAATACTGGCTGAATTCTTTACTTCTTTACTAGTTGTCTAAGATGACATTTTGCGGTGAGGCTACATTTGTTCGTGGATGAAGTGTGACAATACAAACCAAACTTTTCCAGGCCTCAGCTAGAACTACTGTGTTTGAGGGTCGAAGTAGACTTCGTTCGCAGGCAGCCAATGAAGACCATAGGCGGATATTATGCAAATTTATTCCAAACCTACATAAGTTCAAGCAGGAAGTAAGTCTGAAATTACTAACAACTTGTTTCAGGCAGTTCAGAATTGGTTCTTTCTTTTGGGAAACAATAACATCAGAATAACTTCATAACTTTTGTATTGTGCAATTTGATCTTTGAAACTTTACAGACCTTTTACTTTCAAAAGAAATATATATATATATATATATATGTGTGTGTGTGTGTGTGTGTGTGTGTGTGTATGTATATGTATAGTCTAATAGAAAAAAAAAACATTTTCAGATCTGCTCTGAATAAATAATAATAGTTATTAGGATAGTTCATGCATATAATTGGTTGGGTATTTATGAATCAGCTCGAGTCTTGTCACTAGTTTGTATGCATTCCTTTTGCTACTATCCAAAGTGTCGTGTGATAATTGGGGTCCTCCAGGGATGGCTGTTTTATCGATCGCCTGAATGCTTGACTAGCATCAGTACAGCCCCTGTAGTGAGCAGAGAATTACTGTACTTATTAGATACATGGGGACATAATCATGAGGCTCTTTATCAAAAAAAATAAACACAGAGTTAATTGAAAATTGATTTGAAATATTAATTACAATTGAGCTAAAATTGAAACAAGATTTGCATTCCCTGAAGGAAATAGCATCCCTCAAGGCAGAAAAATGTAACTTGATTTCTTTCTCTTTCAAAATTTTCCCGAATGCCTTTCTTTTCTGTTTTATCTCAAGTGGATAATCTTGGTCAAAGAAAATCCTTTTTCTGTTGCAGTGTACTTCTCTCTTCCTCCATGCACAGTGGAGAACCAAGTCCTTCATCTTTTATTCCATGAAAAATACCACCACCGACCTGGGGTATGCATCCGCGAGTGGCTTGGGTCCGAGGGTCTTGACACTGCTGAATTTTG
This sequence comes from Opsariichthys bidens, assembly GCA_037194245.1. Classification (NCBI taxonomy): domain Eukaryota; kingdom Metazoa; phylum Chordata; class Actinopteri; order Cypriniformes; family Xenocyprididae; genus Opsariichthys; species Opsariichthys bidens. Next base: position 8,054,862 of record CM074303.1, read on the forward strand.
AGGTCCAAGTCGCCAAGTGACAACTCCGTTTTGATGATTGATTCCACCAGTTCTTGGACATTATTCCCTTCACATCCTTCCGGAATTCTTAAAACCTGTGTATTCTTTCTGCACAAATGTGTTTCAAGGTCTAACTCTCGCTGCTCAGCTTCATCGTCCTCTCTGTATAGGTCCGTGACAAGCCCGTTTTATTTTTGGTTGACTTCTTGTTTAAATTGGTAAGTTCAGGTATAATATCGACAGGCATCGCTAACTGTCAGGCTATCAACGGAGTCGTCAGACTCGGCCTTCTTTTCTGTTGCTTTTTCAATCTTTTCACGTTTTGATTGTGATGATACGTTAGTATAAAACAGGGCTGAACACCAGACTGTCTGGGAGCCCTTGCACTAAGTTTCTACAGGTGTCAGCCCCAAACCTTGTGCGTTATTGAGTGCTTCTTTATTGTTGGGCATTTTTGATACAAAAAATGTGTCATTTTGATTTAACAACATAGATTATAGGCTTTATGCCGCATGTCACATGAGTAAACAGGAAAACCTGAAACAGGGTTTCATTGCATCCACTTGTCGGAGAAAATGTAGGCGATTCTTTTAAGGTAATCAGCTAGTCTATCTAGTTCATTTTATCGTTGAAATTTTATTCGATTGAAATATCTAAATGTTAGTATGAAGAAGAAATATAAAAAGCTTTTAGATATCAATCTGTATATGAGTTGGAGATCGGTTATGCTCATCTTTGCTCTCTCCTTTGAAAGCATCTAGAGTAAAATAGCTCTATTGTAACCATTGCCAGCTGAAATGGCCGTTAGTTCCCCTAGAGGGCACTTCAGCAAGGACTATGCACCACACACTCACTCTCAAACCCGGACTACATTTCCCAGATTCCCCGCACCTGTCACTGATCACTGCTCCAGCTGATTCTCACTATCCCACCATATTTAAGTCCAGCACACACACACTTAGTTGCTAGGTCTTGTTAATCCCAGTGTTACTTTTCCAAGCATTCATTCACATCTTGTTTAACTGTTTCCTGATCCTGCCTGTATCATCGTTTTGTTGTTTTCCTTCCCGCCTTTTGATCTTTTGCCTGGATTATTACTACGAGCCTGCCCGTTCCCTGCCATTACTGTTTGCTGTGTCTTTGACCTTTGCCTGTTTGACTAAGTTTTTTAAATAAATTTCCCAACTGGATCTCATCCCGCTGTCTCCTTCGTTACATCTATATTTAACAAAGGACATACAAAAGACCCGGACCCGGACCTGTTTTGCATAATATTAACATAACACACATTAAGTATTCTTTGCGTAATTTGATAAAATTACAGCTTACCTCACAATAAAACATATTCCATTCACAAAGCTTGCTGGTTATTGGTTGTGACAGAAACGACAACCAACAGTCATTATTTGCATAATAACTGATAAATAAATATGGACATGGAAATTTCATTCAATTCATAATTTAATAAAAGATTTTCATGTTTTAGGTTTTTAAATTCTGCAATAGAAAAGTACTGAAAATCATTTTAATGTGACAAAAATCATGAAAACATGTGGAAACAAGAATGAACTGATAGATTTGATATGATCTAAATTATTGTGTGTTTATGTGAGAGGTCATGCAATGGGCATCTTTCCCATCAGATGCTGATCAGTTCCCACCTAGTCTGAGTCATAAACTCTTTCTCTCTGTCCGTCTCTCAGTCTGTCTCTCCTACCCACAACACCACAATCCTGAATCAACTTACTGCAAGTCACGCCAACGAGGCTTTGGAGTCTAAATCTGATAAATGAAAACAGTGACCTTTGTAATCCCTAGTTGAATCTGAGTCACTTCAGTCTAGCTTTAAATACCCAGTGGTTTGAATCGACAACAAAAAGTTGTTTTTTTTTAAAAAGAAAAACAAAAAAACGACCAGAGCATTTAACCAAATACTAGTGAAAGATTTCCTTTCTTCATTTTTTGTTTCTTTCTTTTTAAAGATGTTTTTTTTTTTTTAAGTCATTGAAAATGAGCACCCTACCAATTTGGCTCAAGTTTAGCAAAGTCTATAGCACATGCAGTTTTGGTTACATAGCAAATGATAAGATCTAAAGACATTCTTTCCTACTGACATTCATAAGTGAAGCCAGGTTGTGACCAGTGGGACTTACAGGTCACCCAGGGAGAGATTGATGGAAAGAATAAACCAAATGGTAGTATGATAGATGGAGGAAAGCCAATGATGAAATGATGGAAGGGAAAAAATCCCTGGTTTGGTTGCTGCCGAACGCAAATGCTTATAAAGAGTGCTGGCAGGTGTTTTGATTCTTGTCGTTTTTTGTAGCTTTTAGAGTGGCATTTGAGAGCTTTTCCAGTGTGAGCAAACCAGACGATGTGGCATGCTCTCGAGAGATTTGTAGTTTTGCTTTTCTGTCTGATATACACAGGTTCCTGAGACAGTATTGGTCTATTTCAGTAAAATTGTAAATAGTGCAGCTATTTTAGTGCCCTGTTTATAAGCTCTGTAAGATAAACAAGTGTTTATTTTAGGGTCCAACACGTGCAGTGAGATTAACAGCGATAAACAGCAGCCCAGAGAGACGGTTGTCTGCTAAAGATGTTTTTGTTATTCAACATATACACGATCTCTTTCCATTTTAAATGGACACGAATTATGCATCTCTCTGAAGTATATTATACTCTTGTTTTTTAGTGAATCGCTTTGTTAAATATTTAATAATATGTAATTGACCCTTCGCAAATGTTTTATCGACTGCCATTTTGTCTGACAAAGCAGTGAGGGGAGTTAGTCGATTAACGTTGGTGAACTTGAACCTGAAAAGTTGTGTGTACTCACGTCTTTCTGCGCTTGAAACAACTTTCCTTCTGATGTTCATTCATGTTTATTTGATGCTATAAATGAACTAGTATGAAGAGATGATCGGTTCACGAGCCGCATTAGAGAGACACTATATGGTATTTATTGTTTAAACTTCTTTAAAAAATGACAATATTTTAATTCAAAAGTAACATGCTCTGTCTTGTCGACATGTTGTCAGTGTCCTCTTTGCTCCGGGATGTATTTTTTTTCATTTTTGGCATGAGAATAACACCAACTAAAGGGTTTTGATCATTTTGCAATTTGTTTGTGTATGATTTTATGTAGTATATTTAAAATGATGTCCCTTTGAATAAGCTAAAGGATAGCTAAATGATGAGAACTGCAGCTCATAGCTTGGCAAGCTACATGGCTATGTAAAAATCAGGTATCTCATGATAACTTTGAAGTACTTTTTCGTAAAATGAATCTTCTGTCTTCAAGTCTTTGTTTAAATATTGTGTGGGTTTCCTGCTAATTGGTGACTAACTGGCAAGTCTTACCACCCTCCTCCTCTTTCACACAGAGACAAACATTCACATACACACACAACAACCATTCCCACAGCAGAAAGTTGTCAGATAAGCCGATCCCTGACAGGCAAGAAACCTGTGAACCTGAAGGCTGAACTTGACTATTAGAGAGCGAACAGGTCTTGCCTGTCGGAGAATGTTTGAGAAATTTCAGAGATGGTGATTCAGCCTGTAATCACTTTGGATGATAGCAATTATACTCTCAGACATCATTGCTGTTTTTGAGCATGCCAAGGTGATGATTGCCAGCTGATAACTTTATTACCATGAAAGAGAGTTGTGACAGAGGGAGATTTTTGTTCCTGGTCTTGTGGCTGCTAATGAGATCATGGCTGTTATTGGCATGAATGTTGTTTTCCATCCCACACATAAAGCCTTACTGTTTATGTTTTTCATTTTAAAGCTGGCAAAATACTGCATGAAATATATTTAAAATAAACAAATATGTTTGCTGGCTTGGGTGAAGTGATTTTTAGGATTTATTGGATGATTTCCTCTGGGAGGGAGAAAAGAGAGCACGATGAGAGTCGTGTTCGCACGTTCATTTGTGCTTATGGAAAGGGATGGGCAGATTGAATTAAATATTAATAATTAAAATACTGATACTATTGTATTGTGAGGACTGATCTTTACATATATTATATTGATTATATTATATTATTATAATTAAGGCCTATTTAATGTTTATAATTTTTATTAATTTAAACATTTTATCCTCAAATCTGAATGCTTTTCATTTTTAGCATTACTATGTTGGTGATCTTGGTAATTTAATTTAATTTAATTGTAATAATATTTCTTTAATAATAAAAAAAATGATATAGAATACATGGTATACATTACATTATATATTATATTATATTATATTATTAATCAGTCTATATAATGGTAATAATTGTATTTTTTATATCATGGTGATAATTAAACATTTTATCCTCAGAAATTGACAAGCTTTCCATATATTAACTCTCAGTGTTTGTATGGATATTTCTGATAAGACTGAATTTAACTGTAAAGACATATTTTTAATAAGAATAATTGTTATAATATAATATAATATAATATATGTGGCAAATTGTTGATAAATGGAAGTAAAAAGACTTATACTGATTACTGATGATTTGAAGTTTTAGGCCTATTTAATGTTAACAATGGACTTTTAAATATTAAATGGTGATAACATTTTAGTTTTGGAGTTTATATCTCCCAATTGCGAGTTTTAAAGTCAGAAGTGTGAGATGTAAACTTGCAATTGTGAGGAAAAAAAGTCAGAAAAGACAGTCACAATTACCTTTTTATTTATTATCCTGTGTTGGAAACAAGCTTCCATAATGATCTAGATATTCTCCCTGCCTTTTTTTACAATTTTTTTTGGTTAATTCAATTTGCTTTCAGATAATGATAAAAGTGACACTCTCAAATCTCTTTAATTCTTTGCCATTTTGAAATTCTTTCTGCAGAATTTCCCTCAAAATCAGATCAGAAAATGTGAAAGTAGTCTGCAGATTTCTTGCGGCTGTTTGGAAAGTCTTATGCTGTAAGCACCATAGAGTCTCATTCTCTATTGTTTTAGAGTCGACAAGCCTTCGGCGTCATCCACACCTCACAAAACACGCAAGGCCTTCTCCTCCAACAGAACAATCACCTTTATTCTCACCAAGGATAGGCCGCTCTTTGTCTATTGTTCTGTATAACAACAAACGCATTAGGCCGTAGAATCAGTTGCTTAAGGAGTCGTGAGACTGTCTGACAGCCTGCAGTATTGTCACAATGGAATGGGTGGAAAGTTTGACAGGAGTGTTAATTTGCTTTGGTGTGTGGACGGATTCATGTTTTTAGATGGCAGAACCCTCTTCTTTGGTTTAAGAAACCGTTTTCTCCTCTGGCCACGTGACTAAATGTGATTAAAGTGAAAAATGCACTCACATGAGAAGATATAAGATGGAGTTTAGGAAAAGCTACTTAAGTTACTTAGCAAATTGAGTGTAAAAAAATGTGACATTTACTTTTGAGGTTTGACTGTTTAATTTATATTGTAGAGCAAAATGTGAAAGTTTCTTCAAGTAAACTTAACCACAGAGTTTGTTCGCTCATAAATCGTTACTGCTTTTCTAAAAACCCATAGTAAATTCATGAGGGAATCCCATGGCGAGTTAGCCTTCAGGTTGGCCTACAAATCGCCATCATGACTGAACAGCTCTATAGAGATGGGGGGGGGGGGGGGGGGACTCAGAGCTGCAGGGACTTTAAGAAGGGTAAAAACAAGGGAGAAAAGACAAAGACTAATGACATAGAGAGAGATGGCTGTAAAGGGCATGGAAGACAGAGTCGGGGTGCAGGCTAAAGGAAAGAGATATTACAGAGCTACAAAACTTCACCCAGACAGGATCAGGTAAATGCTGAAGTCAGCAGCACAGAGGAATTCTGGGTAATGGGAGGAGGCGAGGTTTTAATGTGATATAAAGATGCATGCTGTATTTGCCCAAATCACATATATTATCCATCCAAAACAGTATTCGAAATTAGAATTGGTGTTTCCCAATTCATGCAGAAGCGAGTAGGCTATTCCAAAGATAGCTAAATGGTTTCCTTTTTTCGGTTAGAATTCGATCCATGCACACTCTGATATTGCCTATAACCCATTGTGTGTTGGACGAGAATTCGATACAAACACGAATAAAACCTGCTTAAAAACTACTAACAGGGCTGGGTAAGTTACTTTTAAAATGTATTTCACTACAAATTACAAAATACATGCTTTAAAAAGTAATTTGTAACGTATTTCGTGACATTACTCAAGTTTAGTAACTTAATCTAAATACTTCAGAATACTTTTGAATACTAATAAGTGTGGAACAAACACAAAAAAGGTAATTGCAAGTTTTTATCTCACTATTCTGACTTTTTGCCTCAGAATTGTGTGATATAAAGTTGCAATTGTGAGTTATGAAGTCAGAATTATGAGATATAAACTCACAATATTGAGAAAAGTCAGAATTATGACATTTAACTCACATACTAAATTCACAATTGCAAGAAAAAAAGTCAGTATTGCAAGTTCATATCTTCCAATTCTGACTTTATAACTTGCAATTGTGAGTTTAAATCTCGCAATTCTGAGAAAAAGAAGTCAGAATTGTGAAATGCAAACTCACAATTGTGAGAGAAAAAAAACAAATTGTGAGAAAAAGATGCAGTGACCTTTTTTACAATTATAAAATGACTCACAAACAACTATCACAAAACATGAAAACAGTCGAAAACATGAAACTTAACTCCACTTTTTCAGACTGTCAGAGTCAGAGAATCACCAATCGCTGTTTAAATGACATTAAAATTCAAAGTAATCACTTTGGTAATCTAAAATACTTTTCATATGTAACTGTAATCTGATTACCACCCATTTCAAATGTAATTGTAATGAAATACAGTTACTCAAAGTTTGTATTTTAAATACGTAACTAAGTTACTTGTATTTCGTTACTCCCCAACCCTGACTACTAATATGGCTGATGTGTGAGACTGTTAAAGGAATAGTTCTCTCAAAAATTTTAATTCTTTGACTCATTCTAAAGTTGTTCCAAAACGGTGTGAGTGTTCAGTCGAGGCTAGCCATTGCCTTCCATTGTGTGGAAAAAAAAAAACACTATATGGCTACCGTCAACTGTATTCTTCAAAATATCTTCTTATGTGTTCAACAACTTGTACAGGTTTGGAACAACTTGACGGTGAGTACATGTTGATAGAATATTCATTTTGGGTGAACTATCCCTTTAAGAAGAAGAGGTTTGAGTGATTAATAATCGGTATATAACCCGATGAAAAGATTCAGTGCATTATATTTCATCTGCAACTGCATTGTGAACTTTTATAAAGTTTGTTCAGTAACATTTAAATGGACCATAATATGAACACGAGGAGAATTTTCTGCATGAAAGACCCAGACAGATCGTGCTTCTACATTTTCTCCTTTATGGTAGGAAATTAATTTAAATTGAATGTGGACTTTGTGGAGGATTTTAACTGTGATCAGAGCAGTTTAAATGGTGACTGGATGACCAAAGCTTGCCTGCTATTCCTCAAAAGTATGTACTTTTTCTTCACAAAAACACTACATAATATTAGGGTATAGTATAAGTAGGTGAATTGGGATGCAGCAACAGTCTTGTCACACACACACACACACACACAGACACACACCAAGAAAGACTCAACATCTCACATTTATATCTGATTGGCTGTCTATTTAAGTTCCTGTTAAGACACTGTTGGCTCAACAATGAGACATGTCGGACATGTGACTGTACTGTTGTTGCTCTCTCTCATGATCTTTTCTCTTTCTTTTCCAGCTCTCACAGAAGCTGATGTTTCCAAAAATGCAGTAGAGGTCCCTTTCCACGACTCGCCCATCACCCGGAACAATCCTTCATCCGATGCTTCTCTTTCCATGGCCAGTTTCATCTTCATCATCCTCACTCTGGGGCTGCAGTTGCCCTTCATCTGAAAGGCTACAACCGCATACACACACAAAGATCAAATGCATACACCGGTGAACATCGTAAAGAAATGTCAGGCTCTTATTCCCCCCAAAAATCAAAAGAAAAAAAAGTATACATTGTATAACGAAAAGTTTTAAGCAACGCACTTTTTGCGGTTTCGGCAAAAAATGAGAATGTGTTTTCATTCACAATACTGTAATACAAGAAAGACAATCATATATATATATATATATATATATATATATATATATATATATATATATATATAATATACATTCATGATAGATAATTAGTTATTTATTTTAGCAATTTTTAGCACCACAGTAGGCTTCCAAGAATTTGAGGATATTGTTTAAATATGGTTAATATATATATATATATATATATATATATATATATATATATATATATATATACACACACACTTTTTTTAAAATAAATTATGTAATTTTTGCAATTATTTTTTGTGTTACAGTGGGCGACTAAGAATTGTTGGAGTTAATTGTCATGGAAATTCTGTCATGAAAAAGAAAGAAATAATAATAAGTCTTTTGGTCTTAATGTAAAATCTAGTTTCTTTTGATTTTGGGGTGACACGTGATCTGGGCATTTCCTGACAGTTCATATGAGCTACACTGTATCCCTACAAATTCCCGTTGCGAGGTTGTTTTATTATGTTCCCGGCCTTCTGTGACAGCCCCATTTTTGTGGAAGACTCCGGCAGGGAGACTAGCAGTGCTCTCTGGGGTTTAAGTGTTAACAACCTCCCCAGACTTATTGTATCTTATTGTATCTGTTATCATCATCGACTGGGACTGTGGAATGCATGACAAAATATGTGCATCTGTGGAAACATTGCTCATGACCACACAACAAAAAAGAAAATAGAAACTGTCTGCGCTCTGCACAATCAGCAAGGGATATTACCACACATACACACACACACACACACACACACACAATTATTGAATGAAACCATGAATATGCACATTTAGTATGTATATAGTTTGAACTGGCGCTGAATTTACAGGACAACGAATGTTTAACTAAAGTGTCACACAAACATTTTTTTAATATTTCATCAGAAATATATATATATATATATATTCTCTAACCGAAGTCCACACAAACACACAATTATAGTTATACAAATCTTACAACGTATTGGAAACTGGGGCTTTGCCGTTACCTGTTTGCACGACTTCCATGGCTTTAAAGGGCTCGAAACATCCCTTTACTTCTTAACATATTTTTCAAATCCTGCATTTACTTCCCCAGTGCACCGCCTTTCTACGAAAACTCACTTTTAACTTAATGCTGTACGTTTATTAAACATGTTTGATATATACTGTGTCATTTGGAGTATACTCGGGTCAGTTTCACGAGATTCAAATTTGATCGAATTGCACTAAACTTACTTTAAAAATGTTTTTTTCTGTTCCCCAAAAGTGTGATGCCGGTTTGCGTGAATGTTCGGACATGATTAATGAAAAAAGTCAAAAAATAAAATAAAAATAAAAAGGCTGTTAAAAGCCCCACAGATATGCAGAATGCCTTTCTTTTTATAAATAATGAACTTAAAGCAAAGCAATGCAAGAGGTTTAGAGATGCCAAATATTTTCTATGATAGCTTCTTTAGCAATCTGTTCATAGCAACATTAAAAAAAAACACATTTTTATTTCCTATTGTATGTTAACTTTTTAAGAGTCAGTATTAAAACATTGCTCTAGTTCTTACACAGAAGCAAAGAAGGTCTGTAAACATTTTTATGTTAAGCTTTTGTTGTTGTTGTTGCTGTTTCTGATTGCACATGAATTGCTGCACTCTAAAAATGTTGGGTTGTTTCAACCCATGTTTGGGTCAAATTCGGACAATTTTTAACTTAAAAACCAACAGTTGGGTTTCCTCCTATTTCACCCAAACATGAGTTGAAACAACCCAACATTTTTTAGTGTCTTCATTTGATTTGTCTCATATCTCTCTGGTGTTGGTTCTGTAATGTTTTTATATGAACGTTCACAAATCTTCATACATTCTTAAACTATTACAAAACATTTAGCCTCAAATAACACCGATACACCCAGGGTGCGAATTATGCAAAGTCTGGAACTTTAGGCTTGATGATGACCTTCCAAATATGAGAAAACAAGGGTTCGGGGTTCTACCGAGTGGCTGCTTTTACCTGAGAAGGTAACTATTGCAACAGTATGAGCGCTTTCCATTTGGTCCAATATTGGGTTATATCATTGGGCTTTTTATCATTACCTCACATATCATAAATACACAAAAAAAACACTTTAAACAGCTTTTAAGATGGCGAACTGAAAGGCCGTTTGTGATTACATGAGATGAAAATTTTTAATCACATTCACCCTCAGGATATTGTTTTGAGCAGAAGACAGAAAGTCATACAGGTTTTGAACAAATAAATAATGGCAGAATTTATTTTATTTTATTTTTCAGTGAATTGTTCCTTTAATATCGCACTCTAAGTATGTATCTATAACAATTCCTTTTCATTTACAATATAAAAAAAACAAAAGTTGGAGGCTATTGTGTAGTTCGCACCCTGAATAAAGTTAATGCAAACACAAAACTGATGTTTTTACACCGTTACAGTACAATTGTCATTTCTGTGTGTGGCTGTAAAACGGATTGCGATTACCGTTTGTTTGCTGTGTTTTATTTGTTTGTTCGTGTTTTGGTTGTACGGCTCAGTGAATGAAGCTACTGAAAAACTCAGATATACACAGCGCATATAAAAAGTTGGTCAAACAGCTAATAAACTGATTCTCTGCTCATTTCAGAAAATTTCATGTTGAAAAAAAGTGTCCGTTTCTTAACACTTTTACATTATAGTCAGTGATGCTATCTAAACTGGATGCAACGCAACACATATCTGATGGTAAACTGATGCCCCGTTCTATTTCTGACGTACTCCAAGCGCTCACGTTACTTCTGATATGAAGGACAAATGCTGTGGCGTGACGCAATAATGGTCCCATCCTGTTTAGACGAGGTGTAAGTCTCCACAGACATTCAAAATATCAAAGACACAGCTTTGGTTTAATTGTTTAGTCTTGAATAGAGGTCTTTTTTAAATTGAGAACATCTAAATGGGGGGCTTTAAAAAATAATTGAATTATTTAAAAACTAAAAAATAAATGGTAAATGCTAACATACCTGTCTCTGGCCTTCTGAAAGGGCCTCGTTGGATGTAAAGAAGACTTTTTTTTTCAAGAAAATCATCTTTTTTGATCTCAGTGGATCTGTATCATTCATGAAGATCGATTATGTTGACCTAGTCCCCCTCATGTTGTTCCAAACCCCTACACTCTTACAAGAAAATGTTCTATATAGAACCTTAAAGGGTTTTTTCAGGTGCTTCATATAACCTTTTAGGGTTTCCCATCTTGGGATCCTTTTATTTGTTTAATTTTGTTTTCATTTATTTTTTATTTTAATTACATTTTATGAATCAAACAGCTTGTATTACTAGAGAAAAGCAATTAAACAATTTAAGACATTTCTTATTTATAGAACCTTTTTGGCATAGTGTTCTTTAAAACAAGAAAAGTCAAGAACCCTAGGGTTCTATATAGAACCCCATTGAACCTTTTTATCTAAAAGCGTATGATGGCATCTTGATCGAGTCAGAAAGTTCAGCTTCAATTTGTGAATTAATCAGTATTATTTATGAACCAAATCAATTGGTTCTTTGGCAAGATTTGATAAACAAAACAAAACAAAAATATTCGTTTGCAGATCCTGTCTTTGAATTCAATTCCCTGAACTGGTATGCACTGGTTCTGGAGTTAAATAAAAGTAAATGGTAACATTCCTCTCTTTGGAGCTCTGAAAGGATCTCATTGGATTTAGAAGTTTTAGAAAATTTTGTCTTCTTGATCTCAGTGGATCAGTGTCATTCTTGAAGATCGGTTATGTTGAACTAGTTCAATTGGTTCATTGACAAGAACTGACTCAAAAACATGATTTGTTGACAGACCCTGTCCTTGAGTTTAACTCACTGTAATCTGGTATGCACTCACATTATCTTATGGCTTCAGAAAACTTGGAATATAGCTCATAAGTTATATGGACTGCTTTAATTGTGTTTTTGGGGATTTTTCATTTACAGGTTTGGAACAACAAGGAGTAAACAATGACAGAATTTTCACATTTGGGTGAACTTTACCCTTAAAGCCACACTGTTTTCTGTCACAAGGTTCATTTCCCCAATCCACCTTTTCATCACCACACAGATACACACTCTATCTAAGATATGCTTCTGATTAAATGGGTAAAAATCCACTAACAAGGTGATTTGAACTGGTCAATTCAATATTATTGGAAGTGGGGAACACCAAATGTTTTCTTTTTATACAAGGCTTTCCCTGAAAGACCATCCTGTACTTTTGTGGTTAAATACTGTCTCTTTTTAGATGTCTTTGAACAAGCTAGGACGCAATGCGATATTTCAGATGGGTATCACAACACGTATCCGTCTTTGAATGAACCTCACCATAGTGAATGTACAACGTCATGAATTGCTGCAGAGCTTTTACTTGTCATCTGTCTGGAGAACCAGATGCTTTTATGGAAACGAAGACCTCATTTTTTTCTGTTAAATGTGGAAAATCCGAGTCCTACTTTCCTTCCATCCATTTTGAGTGTAGCGTTGAGAAGCGATTGAAACATTTTTCTGCAGTTGAGGTCTGCACAGAAGTTGATGAGTCATAAATGGGAGCCCACACAGTGTGGACACGTGATTATTTTTAGACTTTCATTGGCACAGTATTTCAAATGCATCTTTAAGTTAACCTTCCAACACTCTGTGTTCTCTCAACCAAATTCAAGTTTATTTGCTGAATCATTTTAAACCATCCATTAAAATACAGTTGTTTTAAATAAATCAAGCATTTAAGCCTTTAGATGAAAAGGAATAAAATAGTAAGAAACATAAATTCATGTGCCCAATTCTGAGGCTGCATCCTTCGAAGGCTGCATTCGAGGGCCGAATGCTTCATAGGGGCTCAGCAAAGGCCCTGTTTACACCTTGTCTTAAGAAGTGTTTTTGTCGATCCAAACACTAGTGGACAATGCTAAACACCGGTGTAAACGGCATCTAAAACGTTTTGAGATTTCGACCACTTCCAGAGGTAGTTGTAAACACATTCGACCGGATTACTTTCATAGTATAGACGCTCATGTGGTCAAATGTTTTCGAACAGCTACAAAAGACCACCTACTCTCCGCCAATTGACTTAATGACTTAAACATTATGGTAAACGCGCTAGCCAGATTGGATATAAATTTGGCGGCTGAAGAGCTGAGTTTGGTTTGAAGATGTAAAATGTACCATGCACAATGTTCTCCCACCATTCCTGTTTTCTAATGCACTCACAGCATTCAGCTTGGTCTTACAGCTGTCAGAGCAGAAATGGAAGCTGCTGCTCTCTATATGTTTTTCCGCCGTCTCCTTTCGCGTTCATATGTAAGTTGCGTGAGCTTGTTTTGTCCATTAGATCGAAAGATCTGAAAAAGGCCATACATTTCCAGCCCATAAACCCTCCCCTCGAAGAAACTAGGAAAGAAGTGACTGAAAGTGGACAAAATAGATGGATTAAATTACTAGGTGTAAACAGGATGGACCAAGGTGAACATATTTAGACAAGACGTGAACCTATTTTGTTTTCAGACTGTAACTTTCGGAACAGTCCAGTACAAATGTTACTGCCGCTCATCAACGGCAGCTGTCACAAGATTCTGTAGATTAGACTCATTTAACAATGTTCTGTTCAACCTTTGTGGACTTCGCCGTCGATGGCCTTTGAAGTCTGTGTCCTTCGAAGGATGCATCCTCTGAATTGGGACATAGCTGTGTTCAACTTTTGGTAGTGTTTAGCCTTAAAGAAACTTCCCTTGTGCTCCATGTGTGACCCTGGACCACAAAACCAGTCATAAGTCGCATGGGTATATTTGTAGCAATAGCCATCCATACACTGTATGGGTCAAAATTATCGATTTTTCATTTATGCCAAAAAGCATTAAAATATTAAGTAAAGATCATGTTTCATGAAGATATTTTATAAATTTCCTACCGTAAATATATCAAAAAAATATTTTTGTGAGTGGATATGCATTGCTAAGGACTTCATTTGCACAACTTTAAAGGTGATTTTCTCAATATTTATTTATTTATTTATTTATTTTTTGCATCCTCAGATTCACAATAGTATATTGACCAAATATGGTCCTATCCTATCAAACCATACATCAACAGAAAGCCTATTTATTCAGCTTCTAGATGATGTAAAAATCTCAATTTCAAAAAATTTACACTTATGACTGGTTTTGTGGTCCAGGGTCACAGGTATATATATATATATATATATATATAATATATATATATATATATATATATATATATATATGCTTTTAGGGTAAATGTTTATGAAAAATTAATGACGATTTTTGGAATTTTCACCATTCAGCATTTCTTGGCATTATAGGCATTGCATTTAATACTAATACTAATAATTTGAAATACAGTAACATTTTACATTCAATAAAATGTTTAAATTCTTATTTTTCCCCCCCCCTCAAGTCACGTTAAGTTTCACTATATTTCTGTGAAGATTTTGAGAAATTTAATCCTCACAAGAGCAACAAAGTGTTTGCCTCTTGTGCCTTCATTTTTGAGTTCACTTCACTTCATTTGAATCTCTCTCTAGGGTCTTTCTCTGTCTCTGTCTCTTTTGGGCTGTGTGTAGGAATGCAGTTATTTGTGTCTCGTGTTCTCTCTTGAGTCGGTAGCGCTGACGGGTCAGTCTGGCACACACACGGCTAACGTTAATATAGCAGCTACTGGAGCCAACACAACTGCCAAGCCAGCATGCAGCCTTTAAATAGAACCAAATGAGAGACAGTAATGTAATCGAATGTGTTGGAGGAACTTTTTATTTCTGTATGGCTCTCTCTGGATATCAGTAACTGACCCTGCACCCGTTTCTTTCTCTTCTACAGGTGTTGCACTTAGTGTAGTGAGAGTTAGCGTGTACTATGAATAAGATGAGATGCCAAATGTAATGATAAAAAAAACTCACTATCCCAAAAAGCTATCTCACTATGAAAGAACATTACCGTTCAAATGTTTGGGGTGTGTACGATTATGTAATGTTTTTTAAAAGAAGTAATTGTCTCTAATATTGTGAAATATTATTGCAATTTAAAACAACTTTTCTATTTGAATATATTTTAAAATGTAATTTATTCCTGTGGTTGCAAATATGAATTTTCAACATTACTCCTCCAGTCTTCAGTGTCACATGATCCTTCAGAAATCATTCTAATATGCCGATTTGCTGCTCAACAAACATTTCTTATTATTATCAATGTTCAAAACATTTGTGCTGCTTGATATTTTTTTTAGAATGAATAGAAGTTTCAAAAGAACGGAATTTATTTGAAATAGAAATCTGTTCTGACATACATTTTTTCACTGTCAATTTAAAAAAAAAATACTGATACCAAATTTTCGTATGTGTCCATGAATTTGAACATTAATAATTTTAACTAATATATGACAATCATGTGCGTAGATATAAATATTTGCATAGATAATTATAAATATAGCCTCAACTATATTTTAGACTTAATTATTAAACCCTTACAACTAATATAAAATTAATTTACCAATAGTAAATTAAGTTTGGTAGAAATATTATTTTAAAGTCGGAAGTTGCTTCCTTATTGTGACATATCCGATTAAAACTGCTTCTCAGAAAAAATTTAGGATGGTTATATACTTATATACGGGAATATACAGGTGCTGGTCATATAATTAGAATATCATCAAAAAGTTGATTTATTTCACCAATTCCATTCAAAAAGTGAAACTTGTATATTATATTAATTCATTACACAGAGACTGATATATTTCAAATGTTTATTTCTTTTTTTTTTTTTTATCATTTTGATGATTATAACTGACAACAAAGGAATATCCCAAATTCAGTATCTCAGAATATTAGAATATTGTGAAAAGTTTCAATATTGAAGACACCTGGTGCCACACTCTAATCAGCTAATTAACTCAAAACACCTGCAAAGGCCTTTAAATGGTCTCTCGGTCTAGTTCTGTAGGCTACACCATCATGGGGAAGATTGCTGACTTGACAGTTGTCCAAAAGATGACCATTGACACCTTGCGCAAGGAGGGCAAGACACAAAAGGTCATTGCAGAAGAGGCAGGCTGTTCACAGAGCTCTGTGTCAAAGCACATTAATAGAGAGGCGAAGGGAAGGAAAAGACATGGTATAAAAAAAAGTGTACAACCAATAGGGATAACCGCAGCTTCGAGAGGATTGTGAAACAAAACCTATTCAAAAATGTGAGGGAGATTCATAAAGAGTGGACTGCAGCTGGAGTCAGTGCTTCAAGAACCACTACGCACAGACGTATTCAAGACAAGGGTTTCAGCTGTCGCATTCCTTGTATCAAGCCACTCTTGAACAACAGACAGCATCAGAAGCATCTCGCCTGGGCTAAAGACAAAAAGGATGGACTGCTGCTGAGTGGTCCAAAGTTATGTTCTCTGATGAAAGTAAATTTTGCATTTCCTTTGGAAATCAGGGTCCCAGAGTCTGGAGAAAGAGAGGAGAGGCACACAATCCACGTTGCTTGAGGTCCAGTGTAAAGTTTCCACAGTCAGTGATGGTCCATTTCATCTGCTGGTGTTGGTCCACTGAGGTTCAAGGTCAACGCAGCCATATACCAGGAAGTTTTAGAGCACTTCATGCTTCCTGCTGCTGACCAACTTTATGGAGATGCAGATTTCATTTTCCAACAGGACTTGGCACCTGTACACAGTGCCAAAGCAACCAGTACCTGGTTTAAGAATCATGGTTTCCCTCTTCTTAATTGGCCAGCAAACTCGCCTGACCTTAACCCCATAGAAAATCTATGGGGTATTGTGAAGAGGAAGATGCGATATGCCAGACCCAACAAAGCAGAAGAGCTGAAGGCCACTATCAGAGCAACCTGGGCTCTCATAACACCTGAGCAGTGCCACAGACTGATCGACTCCATGCCACGCCACATTGCTGTAGTAATTCAGGCAAAAGGAGCCCCAACTAAGTATTGAGTGCTGTACATGCTCATGCTTTTCATGTTCATACTTTTCAGTTGGCCGAGATTTCTAAAAATCCTTTTTTTGTATTGGTCTTAAGTAATATTCTATCAGTTATAGTAATCAAAATTAAAAGAAAAAAACATTTGAAATATATCAGTCTGTGTGTAATGAATGAATATAATATACAAGTTTCACATTTTGAATGGAATTAGTGAAATAAATCAACTTTTGATGATATTCTAATTATATGACCAGCACCTGTAATGTAATATGATATAATGCAATGTAATGTAATTTTATCTGCAATTGATTGGACGGTTGTGGTTTGCTATTGGTCGATTTCATGTGAGTGACAGTTGTCCCCCCCCTCACGCCAGTAAACGTGTCAGAAGAGAGGAGAGAAGAGAAGTCACTGCAAGAGGGAGGGAAAGTTATTTTGTTTAAAGATTTATGAGGGCACATCAACATTTAAAATAAAATGCACAGATAAATCAAATAAGTGATGCAATATTCCATGGAAAATAAGAATTGTTCATTTTTATTTCATGGTGACATTAAAGCTTTCAAATGTTATATATTAGTATGTCCTTGGCAACAGGCTGTGATGAGAGATTTAGATTTCGTGCTCTCCACTTTTCAGACAGCTCCTATTCACACAAAAGATGAGTAAGACAATTCTAGTGAATATAAACATGAACTTAAACTCCCCTGGAGATCAACCAAAACACTGTCTCACTTTCTCTGCCTCTTCTCTGTTTAGTCAACATCGCCTTAATTCCAGTCAGATCCAGTAAGCTGAACTCTCTTGAGTGCAGAACCGCATTGAGACAGCTGGGCTGGAGATCACGACATGATCAAGAACTAACCACGTTTGGACTCAACTAAGTAATGAGTATTTATGACTTAGAATCCATCCGGAGCTTTGGATCCTCCGTGATGGAGGAAGGAGAGGAGAGAGAGAGAGACTGTGGTAGGCATAACTCAGAGGAAAATCACATGCTTTTTTTCTGCATTCCAAATATTTGTGTGCAGTTTCACTTTGATTTATAATTTAGATGCCCTCTGTCCAGTGTGCATATTATGTTGCCACAAGGCAGAACATTCAGATCTTCCCATTGGGGAAAAAAAACTCTTCAATGTATCAACTGTTTATTTGTGTCAAGATTGAGCACTTTTGCTTAAGTTTATTCCTTTTCAGAATTTCTATTGTGAAGAAAAGTCATCTCACATTTCAGAAGAGATATCAATAATGTCTCAAATTTTGTTTATTTGCCCAGTTTCACTGTAAAAAAAAAAAAAAGTTTGTTATTTTCACAGAAAAATACTGTAAAAATGCTACAGTAGTTACCTTACCATATGGTGTTACTTAATCAGATTACTTTTTTCAAGTAAAGAGCAATGCATCACTTTTAAAGCTCCGATATGTAAGATTTTTGCAGTAAAATATCCAGTGTTATATATTTTGTTCAGCTGAGTACTTAAATATCCCAAATGTTTCCAACTATTTGCAAATCGTGAGAAAATTGCTATTTTAATCAAGCATCCGGGACGTGTGAGTATCGTATCCGCGGTAACCTCCGGTTACTACTATGCGTCCGCGATGCGCAGTTAAACTGAGCCTGGAAGTCTGCGAGCTACGTAGAGGACTTTACCCGGCAGTCAAAGCGGCATTATTTCACGAAAGTGCGGACTCAGAGGAAGACCGTGAGGGTTTAGGGTTCCATTTGAGACTGGGCCTAAGTATTTGGACATACTCTTTTGCCATACTGTTTTCCACATACGATAGAGTACAGAAGTATTCAATTTCGGATGCAGCGAGAGTGTTGAACTTTCTTCTCCTGTGTCATATTTTTCTGCACTCCAGAAGGGAAGCACAGCTGAAAGGTTTGCGCTGCGCCCTCTGCTGTACAGGCGTGAATTGTATTCCTTCAACCTGAGGCTTTCTCACTTCATGTTTAGTTTGAAAGGGCCTTTACAGTTGGTAAAAATAGTTTTTTTTTTTTGAAGGTCCACTGTGTAGAATTTTGTCCGCTAGGGGGCGCTAAACAATTCAAAACAATAACAAAGGCGTAGATTGATGACGCAGTGAATACGGAATCATGGAACTTGTCGCCATGCCGATGGATCTAATAATATTTAGGGGGAAATAATGTTTATGGATGAGTGAATGCATGTTTTTAACATGACTGTGGTGTGAAGGAGGACGTGGCAGAGAATCGCGGATGCGATTGCTAATGAGAGACAGATATCTGTGGCACACACGAGTCCAGGGGGATATAATTTTATCTACCGAACTACTCATAAGTGCTGAAATACTACTCATACAGGTCATTTTATTTGACAAATTAAAACTGAGGTAACTCAGCACTGTTTCACTTGCTCTAACGTTACACTATCATACTAAACTGTATTTGAGTGTGTTGAAAGTTGTAATGTTTAGTATTAGTTTGTTGTCTGTATGAGACTTAACAGTAAGCTAGATCAACATTAGATTATCAAACTGATGATATTCTAACACTTCATCGTGTTGAGCTATATAATATTTACTAGTCTTATGTAGCCTACATTTGCTCACCTCGTCTAATAACGTGCAAGAGCGCCGTCTCTGTCAAGTCAAAGTTTGACGAAAAGTTCTCGCCATCTCGGAAACGCCACGGCGATATTGATCCTCATTTTATTTCTCCTTTTGTCCCAAAGTGTCTGTTGCCATGGTTACTGTGCAGTACAAGCGGTAACCAGGGATAACGGAGATATTGCATCACTGACAGGCACAAGTAACGAGGCACGGGGCACTATTTAAAATTGTGATATTCTCTGAATTTACAAATTCTTGGAAACATTTAGGATAATGTTGTCACGTATATGTCTTGTTTAGTTCAGCCTTGTCATGTCATGTTTAGTTCAGTTACGTCACGTCTGCACCTGTCCTCATTAGTCCCTGAGTGTTCACCTTACTCCACCTGTGCCTTATTAGTTCCATCATCACTGTGTGTATATATTCTCTCGGTTCTGTTCAGTCCCTTGTCAGATATTGTTTGATATTGTCAATTGTACCTGTGTTGCTATCCAGTTTAGATCAAAGACTTTGTATTGTTATTCGGTTCATCATCGTATTCTTCATCCACCATCTACACATTCAGTGCGTGACAAATGTAAGTACACAGCTGAACGAAATATATAACGTTGTGCAAGTGTTTTTTGGATACTTTAATATAAAAATGTTGCTGTACCTTTAAGAAACAAGCAAGCAAGCCCAGCCCAGTTGAAAAAGTAACACAAAAGTAACAACATGTTACTTTCCATAAAAGGTAACTAAGTAACACAATTACTCTTTGGGGTGTAACAAAACAATATTGTAACACATTACTTTTAAATATAACTTTACCTAACACTGAATATGATTATACTTTATTTAAACTGTTTTGTTTCTTTTCTTTTTTTATCAGTAATGGAAATGAGGTTTTTGTGTTACATTTTTATTTAATGTAATTGTATTGTTGTAGTGTTGTTTGTTTTGACTTTGTTTGGATGACCCAGTGTGCCATCTACATACAGTCCATCAGTTCATTTGCAACTACTACAACTGTCAACTAACTCTTATTAATTTGGAACTATATGTAATGTAACTCTAGTAGACTGTTAGGGTCAGGGTCAAAATAAGTTGAAATGTACTTGCAAAGTTACTTATAGTCAGTAGAATGTCTGTTGGGGGACCATCAAAATTTTTCGCTGATATTAAACAGACGGTTTAATACTCTGAGACTAAGTTCATGCAAAAAGCTGACAAAAGTTGCGTATAGTTATGTCTAAAGAGTATAAATGTTTTAGACATCCTACAATCTCTTTTTGTGCTCTACAGAAGAAAGAAGATCTTCTGGGTTTGGAAAAACATGAGGATGAACATGATGACAAAATCTTTATTTTTGGATGAATTATCCTTTATGTCTCCTGAGCTAACTTTCCTTTGGATCTCTTCAGAGAGCAATGAGCTCATGAGTGACGCTGAGCAGAGGTAGAGAGCTGTAGAATGGTGTAGAGATGATGCACTTAAACTTCATCTATTTTTTCTTCCTTTACGTGTCTCGCTCTCAGTCTCTGCAGTAGCTGGAGGGTTGAACTATTAATTCATATATGAGTATTTGAGGGGCAAACGGAAATAAACATGGATTGTGATAAGCCACGTCCAAAGCAATATAATAAAAGTCTATCCCACGGGAATGTGGACATATTCTGAAGTTTATTAAATGAAAACAGACAGAGGGATTGAAAGAGCTTTTGAAGCAGAGAAATAGGAAGAAGTGTGTGTATGTGTGATCATCTCTGTATCCGTCTATCACTCTGTGGAATGCAGACACTCAGTAATATACAGTACAGGAGCGAACCAGAACGATTCGGCTCAATATGGGCTCATTACAACCGGATGAAGGCTCTGTGGAGAGAACTGAGATGATAGACGAGAGAGAGAGAGTAAAAGAGACATGGATGATATATTATCTTGACAAAGGTAGACAGCCAAATAGAAATGGTTTTCCCTGTTCTTTTTTAATATGAACAAAAGTTATGTTTCTTTTTCTAATATAAACAACAATGATTTATTATGTTTTTGTTTTATTTTTGAAGATGGATAAAAATAAAGTCAGACCGCAGGCTCAAAAATCCCTTATATTTGACCTGATTTTACCCATATAAGACCAGCATCCAAGTCTACAGTAGTCATCCTGCTTTTCAGATAACTTTCCCAGGTGAAGAGCGTGTCCATGCGGGTTCACCAATGGGACCAGCAAGATGTAGGCAAATAAAACTCCAAATATAAAAAACTTTTTTCTTGCAAAAATTGAAATATTTCTGTGAAAATGAGTTTCATTTATTATATTTACTTTATCGTTCAAAGTTTGGGGTCGGTAAGCTTTTTTAATGTTGTCCTTTTATATAATCAAAAATACAGTAAAAACTGTAACATTGTAAAATGTTATGACAATTTAAAATAACTGTTTTCTATTTTAATATATTTTAAAATGTAATTTATTCCTGTGATGATGAAGCTGAAATTTCATCCCTCATTACTCCAGGCTTCAGCAGGGCTGTTGCGATCTCATTAGCTCAAATGAATTTTAATAGGTACAATTACAATTCTTACAAAATCATGTATTCACAATCATCTTTAATATATTATTTTAATATATAATATTTCAGTTATTAAAAAATATAATGATGTTTAATAATTTACTTAAAGGGGACGTATTATGCCCCTTTTCACAAGATGCAATATAAGTCTCTGGTGCCCACAGAATGTGTCTGTGAATTTTCAACTCAAAATACCCCACACATCATTTATTTTAGCTTGTCAAATTTGCTCCTATTTGAGTGTGAGCAAAAACAAGCCGTTGTTGTGAGTGTCCCTTCAAATGCGAATGAGCTGCTGCTCCCCGCACCCTTTCCAGAAGAGGGGGGAGCCTTTACAGTTTTTGCTTCGGCTGCTCAACAACAGCAAAGTTGGAGAATCTCACCCAGCCAAAATATCGATTATCAGTAACGGCACACACCTGTCTACAAAAGATCCCAAAGTTAACAATGCATGTCGGAGCACAAACCAAACCATGAAGTCCAAGGAATTGTCTGTAGACCTCCGAGACAGGATTGTATCGAGGCTCAGATCTGGGGAAGGGTACAGAAAAATTTCTGTAGCATTGAAGGTCCCAATGAGCACAGTAGCCTCCATCATTCCATCACCAGGACTTTTCCTAGAGCGGGCCGCTTGGCAAAAACTGAGCGATCGGAGTGAAGGGCCGTAGAACAAGAACCTGATTGGTCACTCTGACAGAGCTCGATTATTTCTCTGTGTAGAGAGGAGAACCTTCCAGAAGAACAATCATCTCTGCAGCACACCACCAATCAGGCCTGTATGTAGAGTGGCCAGACAGACATCATTCCTCAGTAAAAGGCACATGACAGCCCACCTGGAGTTTGCCAAAAGGCTCTTGAAGGACTTTCAGACCATAAGAAGCAAAATTCCCTGGTCTGATTAAACAAAGATTGAACCCTTTGGCCTCAATAACAAGTGTCATGTCTGGAGGAAACCAGGCACCACTCATCTCCTGGACAATACCATCCCTACAGTGAAGCATGGTGGTGGCAGCATCATGCTGTGGGGATGTTTTTCAGTGGCAGAAACTGGGAAACTAGTCAGGATCGAGGGAAAGACGAATGCAGCAATGCTCAGAGACACCCTTGATGAAAACCTGCTCCAGAGCAGATCTCAGACTGGGGTGAAGGTTCATCTTCCAACAGGACAACGACCCTAAGCACACAGCCAAGATAATAAATGAGTGGCTAAGGGGCAACTCTGTGAATGTCCTTGAGTGGCCCAGACAGAGCCCAGACTTGAACCCGATCGAACATCTCTGGAGAGATCTGAAAATGGCTGTGCGTCGACGCTCCCCATCCAACCTGACGAAGCTTGAGAGGTCCTACAAAGAAGAATGGAAGAAACTGCCCAAAAATAGGTGTGCCAAGCTTGTACTCAAAAAGACTTGAGGCTCTAATTGGTGCCTAAGGTGCTTCAACAAAGTACTGAGCGAAGGCTGTGAATACTTATGTACATGTGATTTTTGTTTTTCATTTTCTATTTTTAATAAATTTGCAAAGATTTCAAACAAATTACTTTCACGTTGTCATTTTGGGGTATAGTTTGTAGAGTTGTGAGGAAAATAATGAATTTTAATCCATTTTGGATTAGGGCTGTAACATAACAAAATGTGGAAAAAGTGAAGCGCTGTGAATACTTTCCAGATGCACTGCATCTCCCAATAATAAGACCATCTCTGGTTGTGTGACAGTCAATCACTGTTTGCAATGCATTCTGGGATATTTTAATGGAGGATGCATGCAGTACTGACTAATATCTTTCTCTCTTACTTTCGTTCTCACATGAATCTAGAAAGAACTAATTCCTCAGGATTCATGTAGTGTTTAATATGCAAAGACAACTGAAAATTTTTCTCTTGTGAATTGCATCTAATGTATGGAAATTTATTTCGATTGATGACAGTAAAGTATCTCTGAACTATTTTCTACACTCTTCCCACAAGCCCTGCAGCGTTTCCCAAGTTTTTTTTCCCTCATAACCTCTCTCGAGAAATTCATGTGAGAAATGTCTCACATATTTTGTAGATGAAATAATCCTCAGGGAGCCTAAAACAATTTAAGAACTCATTTTACATATTAACCGATTCGTAACTCGATGGTCATTAACAAGGTCCCCTTCCTCAGAACTTGAAAGCATCTATTTTTAAACATTATTCACTAAACATAAATCAATGTTTGAATGTCTTTCATATGTCTTTCTTCCTCAATATGTCTTTGGAAGTCTGCATTCTCTGCATCGTTTCAGCTCAGAGAGGATCAGATATCAGTGGTTCTCCACTCTGTGGATCCAGCCACTGGAGTTTTGTAAATTTTCCCAGTTCTCCCAGTACAAAAGAGCCCATTAAACACACATGAATGGTTAGTGTGTACACAGAGTTGTGCGGAATTAAAAGAAAGAGATCTTTCATAGGACATACACTGCTTCTCTTTCTCTTTGATTCTTTTTCCTTGTCTTTCTCTCTTTGCAACTCATGAGCAGAGGCTTGTTGGATAGTTCGCTCTGAAACGGAGATGAAAGTCTGACACATCTATCTCTATCTAGTCTATTTATTCATCCACCTCTTCATATATGTGTGAGCTAATAACTGTACATTCCCATGTGTATACATGCATACGTGAGTGCACAAGATAGGGGTTTGGGGTCTTATTGATCCAGCGTGTTTAAGAATGCAGGGGCAGAAAAGCCAAACCCTCCTCAGGGCTGGAGACACCCTCTAAATCAATACTGAGAAAGATCAGCCCTCCTGCCTGAAGCACTCACTCATTTTCAATTCATTAAAATGGAAAGAAGAAGAATTTGGTTACAGTTTATTTTAAGGTGTCTTTGTTACACTGTAATTATACATTTAAGTACTGAGTAACATTAAGTGACAACATGTACTTACTATAGGGTTAGGCTTGGGGTTTGGGTTAGTTGCATGTAATTATGCATAATTTATAGTTATCACTATCGTAACTATGTAACATATGTAACAATGAAAATAAAGTGTTACCAAAAATTTACTGAATTGTAATTCAAGGACAATCAACGCAGTAAATTCACAATTTGCTGGATGGATAGAAATTGTAGTAGATTACCGATTCCAAATTACATGAAAAAAACTGTAGTTAGTAACATAATCCATTACATTACACATTAAAGGTATTGTTATCTGACTACTTTTTGATTACCTTTAGGTTACTTTTGACCTAACTCGTTTATCACATTGATTTGAATAGGATAAACTTGTAAAGGTGTTGACGCCTCACACCGGGACGCATGAACGCACCGAAAGAAATTCAACCGACTGTCAGCTAGCATGTGCTAAGCAGATATATTGGTTTATACTCGTCATTCAAAAAGGAACGCAAAACTAAGACCGCATAAAAATCATAAACAAAGCAGCGCTCGCTTACCGTTTTTAATACCAATCATGCCAATCACGTTCTTTATTCCACTCCGTTCATGTAATTCCACAAGCCTGCCCGTCCGCCCGCCAGTCTGTCAAGCCGTCAAGCCAACATTCAAAGTTTGAAGAGATTTTATTAAAATTTCAATTGCCATTCTGAATGCTGTTTACTTCATCTATTCAAATTCAGTTAAAATTCAGTCATTTTTAATTGAGAAATTTAAATGAAATTCTCAATTCAATTCTGAATGGAATTCAACCTACTGCCTGAAGTACTCGTAATTATGCAATATGCCTTTAAGACCAAAACAGTTTTTTTTTTTTTTTTTCTCAAAGGTTTTTCACCAAATTGTAACTTAATTTCCCATATGTTCCTTGGATGTGACTGAACTGTGTGGCATAAATGCAGGTAAAAATGAAACTTCATGCTCTTAATGTTGATGTGTCTCAGTGTTGTGCTATTCCACTCTTAAAAACCAACTCTCATGAACATTACGCAATTCACATTCAGACCGCCAGGCTTTATGGTTTTACAGAGGTCATTATCTTGTGGCAGACCTTTGCTCAATCATTCAGGAAGCATGTCGTGTTCTGCTAAAACTGTGGCGTGTGGTTGATTTTTCGTAAGTGCACATCGCTTATGAGAAAGATTTTCCCATGAAGACGTTTTCTTTAATTGAGAACAAAAGGCCTCAACAGCTCTTTCTTGTTAAAACATCTTGAGATGAACATTGTAAAGGCATTTGACACTTATTTGTAGATCCTTCTCAATGGTTTAGTTGTATATTTAATTCGCCTGAGCTTGGCAGACTGTTTGGCACAAACACTTATATTCATCAAGCGTTTTATAGTGGAGATGTGATGAAATATCCATTTATCAAAATGTCAGCGAGTCATTAACAATATCAAGTAGAACAGCTTGTGAGAAACCAATGCTGTGGTCCTCTTCTCTCTCTCTTTCTCTCTTCCTCCCTGTCCCTGTGTCCTCTTTCTTTCCAGTTGTATGTTCCTTCTTAACCCTTTAATGGTAGATGTAACTATACCCACTCCGAGCAGGATTGAAAGCATCTCCAGCATGGGAGTCGGGCACAGTTACAAGGACACTAAAGACCGCAGTGTCTAGCACTCCTCTTGAGGCCAGGGGAGTAAGGTTTACTCAAACAACTCTTGCTAGCTTGCCTCCGTCACACCCCCCCCCCCAAACATTACTAAGTGAATTCACCACGGTTTGAGCAGGATTTGAGAACGGCTCGCTAACAAAGGCGCTAAAGACCACAGTCAGCATGCCTCTTGAGGCCAGGGGAGTAAGGTTTACTCTCTCACAGCTCTTACGAGCTTGCCTCCATTACATTCATCCATCCAGGTCACGGCACCAAACTTAACTGGTCCTATCCAACACGCTTTGAGTGGTATTCGAATCGGTGTCCCCAGCATGGGAGAACGGGGCACTAACAAGGACACTATAGACTGCAGTTGCACCTGAACAGCTCACCAACAAAGGCGCTAAAGACCACTGTCAGCGTGCCTCTTGAGGTCAGGGGAGTGAGGTTTACTCTCACAGCTCTTACGAGCTTGGGTCACGGCACCAGAAGTAACTCATACTATTCCACACCGTCCAAGCAGGATTCAAATCGGCGCCTCTGGCATTGGAGTCATCAGTCTGGCATCAGTCACTAGCACACTTCTTGAGGCCAGGGGAGGTACACCTCTTACTAGCTAACAAGGAGAGCAATTAGGGGTAAGGTGTCTTGCTCAAGGGCACTTTAGTCATGGTATTGAAGGTGGAGAGAGTGCTGTTCATTCACAATCCCCACTTTCAATTCCTGTCGGCGTGGGAATCGAACCGACAACCTTCTGATTACAAGCCCAACTCCCTCACCACTAGGCCACGACTATTCGACACGCTTTGAGCGGGATTCAAACCTGGAATCCAGCATGGGAGACGGGCGTGCTAACAAGGGAGCTCTTAATAGCTTGCCTCCGTTAACCTGACTCCTATCCGGGTCACGGCACCAAATGTAACTAATAATATTCGACATGCTCCACGTAGGATTCAGGCATGGGAGGCGGGAGCATGAACAAGGGTGCTAAAGACTGAAGTCTCTAGCATCAGCCAGGGAAGTGAGGTTTACATGCACAGCTCTTACTAGCTTGCCTCCGTTACACACAGCACATTTTTTTAAACTTATGCTAGGAGTCAATATTTATGATGAGCAGTTTTTGTTTAATTTGTTTTATGTATCAGGTAATAAAATCTCATGTAGAGATAACATATTTATGAACTAATTCATATTTTTATTTTTTCAAATTAATACATGTGAAAATAATAAGTTGTTTACATTCACATGTGCTCAAGAAAAATATTGCACCACATTTTACTTTTACTTTAATAGTTTTCAAAACATACATTATTTAACATCTTGGGTCAGATATGTTTTTAAGAACAGTAAGTTAAGAACAAATAATATTTATTGATATATTTATTCCCTTATCATTTATTTATAAGTGCTATTATACATTTAAGAATGTGTTAAATGAGTCAGGAAAGTAAAGTTCTAAAAAAAGAAAGAAAGAAAAATCTATTTCAAATGCAGTTGTTTGGAACTTTCTATTCTTCAAAGAATCAAAGCAGGAATAGTATCTATCACAAGTTCCACAAAATTATCATTTTCAACACTGATAATAATCAGAAATATTTCTTGAGCAACAAATCAGCATATTAGAATGATTTCTGAAAGATCATGTGACGCAGAAAACTGGAGTAATGATGTTGAAAATTCAGCTTTGCATCGCAGGATTATAATACATTTAAAGTATATTAAGATAATAATAATAAAAATACTTCACAATATTACTGCTGTATTGTATTTTTGATCAAATAAATGCAGCCTTATCAGACTTATTTAAAAAAAAATATTTAAAAATCTTACCTACCAATGATTAACAAATGACCTGTTTTCAATAAAAGATGTATATTGAGGGGAAAAAAACATTTATTTCTATGCAAATGTCACAACAGAACAATGAGAAGTTAACTTTTCACGTTAATAGACATCTCGTCCGTTTGGAAAGTTTTGTAATAAGGGAGTCAAGTCACGATTTAAGACCATAATTCTCAACCAGAGCAAACACAAACAGACTGTTTGGAAATTAATTAAGAAGCCTTATGCTACTGTGTGTACTCATTTCATCAAATTAACATGTGTATGTTGGGATTCCAAGCTGTTGGTTTATACCCTAGGACTCTGAGGTGAGATGCAACTACAGAAATTAATTCTTTGCTGCTGCTGATTAGTATCTGGACATGTAAGACACACTTTAGCATGCACCACAGTCATTGCATTAGTTAAATGACAAGGTTTTTGGACCCTTTCTTATTGCCAAATGTTAGTGTATCATAGATAATGTGCATAACTGTGGTTACGCTGTTTGGGCACATGTGTGAATTTAAGGGGAACTGCCTTCATTCACACTCTAGATATAATTTTGAGACAAGTTGGTTAAAAGTAAATGGCTCAGACAGTTCTGAGAACTCACTCATCATTTTTACATGTGGTTTAAGTGTCTAAATAAACTCTTCGCAGAATTCCACAGAAGAACCATTTTTGGTTCCCCAAAGAACCTTTCAGTGATCAGTTCTCAAAAGAACCGAATGTTTTTCTTAAGAACATTTGAACAATCTAAAGAAGTTTTCTACTATAAAGAACCTTTTTTTCCAGTGGAAAGGTTTCATGGATGTTAACGGTTCTTCATGGAAACCATTGATGCCAATAAAGAACCTTTATTTTTAAGAGTGTTGGCCACTGCATATTCTGTCACATGCTGTAAATGATTCTTTAAAAGGGCTTTAATGTTACAGACCTTTCAGTAGTTTTGTGAGTCACTTAGTCGTTTCGATAGTTGTTCGCTTTGTGGTGTGTGTGTGTGTGTGTGTGTGTGTGTGTGTGTGTGTATGTGTGTGTGTGTGCGTGCACCACACTCTCAGGAGTGTGGGACAGAAGTGTGGTTTCTGTCTCAGTAATTACTTGGCTTTTCCATGCCAGCACGCACACCAACACATTCCTACTCTCTCTCTCTCTCTCTCTCTCTCTCTCTCTCTCTCTCTCTCTCTCTCTCTCTCTCTCTTTCTCTCTCTCTCTCTCTCTCTCTCTCCCCTTAGCCTCTTTGTTAAATATATATGATCTTGCTGAACATTTCTCAGCTTCCATATTTCGTTAAATGTTATAACATTGTCATCCTCTTTACTGTCACACAAATGAGTGTATGTGTGTGTGTTTGTGTGGCCCTGGTAAATCTTACGTTATCGGTACAAAATTTCCCCTCAAAGATGGCAATATCCAAATCCTTGTCCTTGTGGGGTAATGTTTTGGTCTCCATGAGGAAAACAGCTTATAAATCAAACTAAACGAATGCAGAAAGTTTTCTGTCATGTTGATTCGGGGATAGAATATACAGATTGTATGGTATAAAAACCCTTATGTCTATGAAATGTCCCCATAAAACATGAAAACCCAACGTGGGTGTTTGTGTTAAGAGGGCCACCATTCCCTTGATTTCACATCAATGAAACTTTAAGCATGTCCTTTATACCACACAAAAACCATCATTGTTATCACATGAACCTTTATGACTAATTCTAGACTAATTCTAACCCTGCCCTTAAAGAAAACTTTCCATCTTGTATATTGCCGAAGGGAGTTTTTATCAGCTTTAGCAAAGTTCTGGGGACAATTTTGTCTCCACACTATAGCTTAGCAATCCTCCCCCACAAAAATACACACACACACCTACACACACACACATTCTCATACAGCTGTCTTTGTGAGGACATTCATTGACACAGTGTAATCTCCTTACCCATCACAACTAAGTGCCCTGACTAACCCGAACCCTTACTCTAAACCCAATCTTAACCCAATTATAACTTTATCCCTAAAACCAAGTCTTGTCAAACAGACCTTAAAAGGGCTCTCAGGAAGCGTGGACTGGCCAAAATGTCCTCACTTTGCTCACTTTTGCCGGTCTAAAACTCAAACTGGTCCTCACAAAGATAGTCGTAACAGTGCACATACATGGCTCCTGTTCCTCATTAGGCAGAAGGCTCTTTCATGGTCAGATCCAATAAAACTTGAATGCGTCTGTCTGGAGCAAACATGGGCAGAGAAGCTTATTTGTGTAATTATTGCAGCACAACCCCGCAGCAGATCTTCCGCCACCTGCCACGACAACCACTTCAGCCCTGCGGGGGCTCAACCACATTACCCCACGTCAGCAAGCCCACGTCACTGTTTCAGAGGGAAGTTCAAATAGTATTATATCATGGTTTAAAACTGAGATTGAGGTCCTGTAGCAGAGTGGTCTGTTTTTGTATTCTGGATTCAGAACTCTATTTTGAGTGTCATATTGATAATGAAACCAGAAAGAGCATCCATCCATCCATCCATCCATCCATAAGTCTTTCCGTCCACCCATCCATCCATCCATCCATCCATCCATCCATCCATCCTTCCATCCATCCATTTACCCATCTATCCATTCATCCATCCATCCATCCGTCCATCCATCCATCCAGGATGTATTAAATGGATCAAAAGTGACAACAAAAAAACAATTTCAATTGTAGTTTAATTTTTAACCTTCTAATCATCAAACAAGGGGGGGGGGGGGGGGGGGGGGGGGTCACAATTTCCAAAAGCTTAGTTGTTTCAGAACAACTATTTTCAACATTGATAATCATAAGAAATGTTTCTTGAGCAGCAAATCAGCATACTAAATGATTTCTGAAGGATCATGTAACACTGAAGACTGGAGTAATGATGCTGAAAATTCAGGTTTGCCATCACAGGAATAAATGATATTTTAAAATATATTCAAATAGAAACCATGCATTGAAATTGTAATAATATTGCACAATATTACTGGACTTGTACTTGTACTGATCAAATAAATGCAGCCTATGTGAACATAAGATGCTTCTTTCAAAACCCTTAAAAATACCCAAACTTTTTTTTTTAACACATGACCTTTTTTCATACCAACGTTTGAAAATTTCCCTTTTTTTGTTAAATATTAAATTTATTTATATACACATTGTATTGTAAATTTACATTCAGCTTTCTTTGGATACATCTTTGTATATTTCTAATTGCAATCGCTTTATTTGTTTCAGTTTTATTTATCCTAAGAAATTTTGTAAGAACCATCAGAGACACACAAGTTGTCACATACAGTACCTGAGAGCTGCTATGATTCTTTTTTCATTTTTTCCTCTGAGTTTGTGCTCTGTACGTGTACTCCTGTGTTTATTATGTGCAGTGCTTGACTTGTAAACTTTTTGTATGGGGGAAAAAAGTACTGTCCAATGGCATAAAATCCAGTCTGTTAGTTTCTTTTATGTCATCTTTCTACAAATATCTCAGGATCCCATCAGAAGAGTCTAATTAAAGATTCATCTGTTTAGATGAATCATATTTAGAACCATTGGTTTTTTTGTCAGAGTGACTCTGCGTCTTTTTTGTTACATCACAGAGATGTTATGTTGTGATGACCAGTCAGATGAGTGGGCATGGATGAGTCAGCCCTCTCCAAAAGGCTTTGATCACATGACTGGACAGACCTAAACAAAGGTCTCAAACCACTGCAGTGGCTTTTCGGCTCTCAGAGGGCCTGACTCACTGAGAGCAAGCTGAACACATACGAAAATGCCACTAGGCAACCTTATCCAGCATGAGACCAGTGTATGGGTCAAGACCGGCAAATCTGATGGACCTTTGGTAATAACTGTACCATGAAATTCAGCTCTGCTTAGTGGAGTTCTGCCTCTGTGGGAGAGGATATGCCACCGCTGCTGCTATTCTTGTTTAGATGAGCTGAATTTGCTCCCCTCGTTCTCTGAAATGGCATCTCGCTCTCTCTCAGGCTCAACAGCATGCTCTATGTTTATGCATAGGCTGCCATATAAACTGCATCAAGGCATTTGTTTTGTTTGCTCTGAGAAAATGATATAATGGTGGTGAATTGAGGCTGAATTTGAGAAGCAACATTTGTTTTGGTTATTACGAAGCTCTAATATTTAGATCTCGGTGTCATTTTAATTGGGTTTAACATGATGATGATAACACCCTTGGTCTTGGTCATCTTTCTTCTTACATCACTCCTTGTGCTTTTTTTTTTACAACCTAAATTTTGGAAAGCAGATCAGCGCTGCGGCAAATCTAGCTTTTTCCATCTATGATGTTCAGCGAAAATCAAGTCTTTCCGTTGTTTCCACCAATAATGTTATTTTCTAAGGCACATTTATGAAAGCTACTTAAATGCCCTATTTGAACTAAGGCCTAATCCTGACTTAATCTAAACCCTGTCAGTGAAACCGCACTCAAATGATATGGAGTAAATCAGTGCTTTCTATCACGTCTCCAAATGGTCTAAAATGCTGCTGCCATCTTGACTTCACTGCACTGGCTCCCGATCAAATTTAGAATTATTTTTATTTGTTTATAAATTATTGAATAACCAAGCACCTTCTTTCCACTCAGAAATGATCTCCACTCACAAACCAAACAGACATCTAGCAATCTTGGCATGCTTTCCTTTCCCACATCTATAGGCTCTACTACAGATGCGATTGAGTCTTTACTGATGCAGAATTCTGACTTATTACCCATCTAGTATACATGTGTGTTGTGGGGGTGTGGTTAGGATTAGGGGTGGGGTTAGAATGTAGGGGTATAAATTGGTAATAATCCGGTCCTAGTCTCTGGCACAACTTACCAGTTTCAATTAGAACAGCCTGCTCCTTACCTAGTTTAAAGTTTTTACTTAAGAAACATGTATTTTCACTGGCTTTCAACCAGTTATAAATGTATTATTTATTGCATTGTCTATATTGTATTGTCTTTCAATTCTGCATGAGCATATGTGAATTGTATAGCACAAAGTGAAGGAAGGAAGTTCGTAAGGAAGTGTGTAAGGAAGGAAGTGCGTAAATTGAATCTGAAGTCTGATTCATTTGAGCAGTTTGGCTCAATCAGACTCGTTAAAATCATTAATATAAAAAAGAAGGAAGGACATGTGGAAGGGAGGAAGGACATGGAATTTAGAGTTTAATCTTAAGTTTGATTCGTTTGAACAATTTGGATCAAATTGGATCACAATTTTCAATCAGAAGTCATTCATTCATATAAAAATGGAAGGAAGTGTGTTAGGAAGGAAGTGCGTAAGTAAGTGCGCAAGGAAGGAAGTGCGCAAGGAAGAGCGTAAGGAAGGGAGTGCGTAAGGAAGGAAGTGCATAAGGAAGTAAGTGCGTGAGGAGGTGCGTGTGTAAGGAAGTGTGTAAGGAAGGAAGTGCGTAAGGAAGGAAGTGTGTCAGGAAGTGCGTAAGGAAGGAAGTGTGTGAGGAAGTGTGTAAGGAAGGAAGTACGTAAGGAAGGAAGTGTGTCAGGAAGTGCGTAAGGAAGGAAGTGTGTGAGGAAGTGTGTAAGGAAGGAAGTGCGTAAGGAAGGAAGTGTGTCAGGAAGTGCGTAAGGAAGGAAGTGTGTGAGGAAGTGCGTAAGTAAGTGCGTAAGGAAGGAAGTGTGTCAGGAAGTGCGTAAGGAAGGAAGTGTGTGAGGAAGTGCGTAAGTAAGTGCTTAAGGAAGGAAGTGCGCAAGGAAGTGCGTAAGGAAGGAAGGAAGTGCATAAGTAAGTGCATAAGGATGGAAGGACAGTGAACTTAGAATTGAATCAAATTTGATTCATTTGACCTATTTGGTTCAATCAGACTTGTTAAAATCATTCATATACAAATTTTAATTTCAATGCTTGATTAGTGTTTGTGTGTGTGTGTGTGTGTGTGTGTTTGTGTTTTGTTGCATTTAATGTAAATTTACAATATGTGTTGTACTTTAATGGAGTCATCAATTGAAATTTTATTGCGTCCGCTCCAAATTTGAAGTCTAGCTAAAATATTTGATCATATAATGCATGTTTCAACAAAACTGTATTGTAACTTTGCTCTTCCACACACTTTTTTTTAATATAATTAATAAAATGAGAGTGTTTTGGCATTGTTCACACATACACATAATTTTGGCATCAACTGATACAGTTGCATCAGATTTTATCACTTGTCCAAAGAAGGTACAGTGTACAAAGTCCAAAAGGTTTTATTATAAAGAAATGTAAATAATGCCAGAAACAACATTATCATTATCCGAACTGCTAGAGGAAATAAAGGACAAAGCATTTAACTAACTGTGTGCCTCTCTGTGAAACAGTTTTAACCGGCCACACCCCGCTATTCACTCACACAAATGTCCCTTGCAGCTCCGTCATGTTGTTATGTAAGTGTAATGTCTTATGGCTCACCCATGTAAGTGTGCCACTGTTTATCACTAACCTGTTCATATTCGCTCTCCTTTATTCTTTTCAGCACTACATTTCCTGGATTATCTATGTAATATTCCTCCGACTCTTGTTTGTGGCCCTGGGGCTGGTATTTTCTCTCAGCGTGAAGAGTGTTTCCTGTCAGATTTGTCAAACTTGCAGGCCGCAGACATGACTCAGAAAACACCGAGGCTGTCAGTAACTACGGGTGTGTGTATTGTCACAGGCGAGCTACAGCCTGTTCAAAAATGTACTGCATCTTTGAAGCATGTCAAGATCTGGCCTGTCCGCAGAGAGGTTGACAGTCTGAGACCGTAATAAATATGGCAGAGAATTACATGTAACATGAAATAGAGCAACCCTGTTATTTCCCTCATAAATAATTCAATATAATCTTCCAACCCTCCTATTGAGAGGCATTTTGCGTCCAGTAGAAAGGAAGATAAAACTGAAAATGTTTTATTTGATAATCTCACAAATATTTCTAGGTTGTTCAATGCAATGCAACATGCCAAATAAACAGGAAACTGTTTTAATTTGTGATTTTTAGCTGTGATTTAAGATGCTTGAACATAAAATTGTTTTTAATTTTTATTTTCCAAGTGATAACCCTAGTTGTTTGCTGAATTAAACATGCATATACCGAGGTCGTGTGATAATAGGATCATGTTGAGCAGGTGTTCATATGATCGGTGACGCTGCAGACAAACCAAAGACATTCATGTTGTATTCGCTTTTTCATTGTTTTCCTCGGTTTTCTAAAGCGCACAAAGACCTCATGTGTCCTTGTCCTTATTTAGGACGCATCAGAACAGATTAACATTTACACTCCAGCTGCATTGAGGTCACGTGTTTTGTCCATTTTTGAATGGATGAATTATAAAAACTCTGTTTAAACCTATATTTAGCGTCATTCTTCTAAGCGAGGCCAGGATGCACACTTTGATGTTTTAAGACATATTCAGTGCACATGTCATTTTTTTTTTTTTTTTTTGTTATGTTGGAATCCTATAAGAAAATTCCCTATGGGATTGTTTCCAAAGTTTGATTCCAAACTGAATCCTATAAACTTCTTACTGTTTATCCCTCTGAACTACACAAAAATCCAGCATAATGACATGTCAAAGTCAGCTCAAAACCCAGAGTTTCACCAAATTACGTAAGGAATCTCAGAGATCCTACAGGAGAGCCTGTGGGGAAATGGAATCCCGTCTTCATTGGCCAGCGGGCTGATTTGATGCAACATCCTGTAGAGGATCGCGGCGGCAGCGGCAGACGAACCCGATGCCCTGCAGTTGGTGCCTTCGCTCGCTCGCGCGCCCGCCCGCCCCGCTCCGCCTCGCCTCGCCTCGCCTCGCCTCGCACTCGACCTGACGCGAGCGCACAGACGCGTCTCCGAACCGAGAGCTCCCGTGAGCTCCTGTCATTCCTCCCTCTCCGCTCCGTCATCTCTCACACGGGACCGCGCTCTCCTTTCTAATTCAAGCTGTTGCCACTGAATAAGACACAGCGCGTGGGAGCGAACCGGTGCGCTTTTGGAAGCGGGCTAGATTTCGCTCTGGATGCGTTTATCCGCTGCTCTTCGCCATAGGATTTGATTCGCGCACATCACGCTTCTTTCTTCTGTCCAGGATGGGTTTTGTCGGGCTGGTGCTTCTGTGCGCTCTCACCGGGCTGGTGTTCGGGGACAGTAAACCCAAGACATGCTCGGACATCAGGCAGTTCTACAACAGCAAGGGGTTCAATCTGAACGGAGTCCCGCAAACAGAGATATCCGGTAGGTGAACCATTGGAGATCTCAGTGTGAATGACAGTTGTGAAGGAAGACGCTGTGGCTACGAAGGCAAACTTTAATGCAAGTAGCTACAGTGCCATTCAAATGTATTTTCATTAATATTTCAGGTTTCATTCATACACAAAACAATGATACAGTAAGTCAAAGTGCAATAATACAGATTTTAAAATGGTGGCAAAGTATACAATTATTAATAATTCCTACTGGTCAACTATTTTATATATATATATATATATATATATATATATATATATATATATATATATATATATATATATATATATATTGCCAGTGAGTTTGACATTCCCACAGGTCTTTGGACTTTATACTTTTCCATGACCTATAGGATTCCATAACAGTTTCCCCTGTTTCTTCTAATGTGGCATGGTTACAGAGATTTACTGGTGATTATGAGCTTTCTGCAGTCGCTTCTGGTGAGTGTGTGTGTGTGTGTGTGTGTGTGTGTCAGGGTGGAGTATCATCTCATCCAAAGTTTCTTCATGAGGATTTTTGGGGCACGGAGCAAGTTGAAAACATGAAACCTGCTGTGTGGTAAAAGCGCTTTCGCACGCACTTGATTTCTCTTTGTTTCATTGACTTTTTCTATCACCTTAGATTCTGTGCTCAGCACTGCAGCCTGAATGTATTTTTACCCATCATCCTCTTGCGCATGACGCACGAGCTGATCCCGGCCGGTATTCCCTAATGATCAGAAAGTGTTCTCCATTTAGAAGATTAATAGAGGTGAAAATCCGACGTTAGCGGCTGTACATTAATGTGATGGAGATATTATCCTCATAAACACGTACAACACGTCCAGACGCATTCAATCAGAGTGATGCATCGTTAAGATCGCTTCAATGAGACATGTTAACATCAACAGTGAGGGCTGAGTTTAGACACGTCTAAGTGATGGTGATGAAGCCCCCATCCTTAACTTCTCAACCAATGAGATTTAATTGAAAGTAATTGTTTCAGAGTCAAGAGTTTCCCCCAGGAAATGTTCTGCTATTATACTGCAGTTTTTTTGTTTTTTTTTCTTCAGCAGTGATGTTTCTCTGGCTCTCCACTCAAAGAGCTGACATACTTGTCCTCCCATGCATAAAACTGCGGGAATCTGATTTTGGTTTTTGGGAATATTAAAGTTGCATGACTGTTGTCAGCTGTCTGGACAGGAAATCTGGACACAAACTCGGATCTTCTTTAGCGGTTTCTGTGACATTAATGGGTCCGCCCGTTTTTTCCGACTCTTTTTCCATTCCTTCCTCTCCCGTTGATCGGCATTAACCTTAGATGGATGAATTTCAT
Source organism: Opsariichthys bidens (assembly GCA_037194245.1). NCBI lineage: Eukaryota > Metazoa > Chordata > Actinopteri > Cypriniformes > Xenocyprididae > Opsariichthys > Opsariichthys bidens. The sequence goes on from CM074303.1 coordinate 8,092,888, forward strand.
CCGGGCTGTGTCTTTCATTTTTGATAGGAAATGTTTTAAAAGCTTCATTAGAATTTCTAAGGCTGGATTTGAACATTCAGCTGGATTGTATATTATTTGAGAAGAACTTGACACCAACCCTGTGAGAGCAACGTTTGGCCCTTGGTCATGTTTATGAGTGTGTGTGTGTGTGTGTGTGTGTGTGTGTTTATGTTTACTGTTTTATCTAGTAGAACACCACACCAGCAGCTGTCTTCTATCAGTCCCCATGCGTTCTGTTTTACTCAGAAGTGAGTAATGATATTCCCCTGGTGATCCGGAGAGGGGATCCCACCTAGGCGAACTGTGGCACACCCTGCTAATGGCCCAAACAAGCCTAGCGACCCACACCAGAGCCTGAAGTTATGACAATACATAACGATAATCTCTATCTGACCTCATTTCAAGAGTGATTCAGTGACAGATCAGGTCAAGATGGCTCCTGTCAGTTCTTGTTAGGCTCGTATCAGGAATCGTTTTAGGAAACCAAGCCAAGTTCAACTCAACTTTGTCACAATGTACGTCTTATTTTCCTTTTCTTGCTTTCACCCTCCTTGTTTAGTAGAGTAGCATTACACCCAAAGTAAAGGCATTCATCTTGTAAAATCTTTCAAATTGTATTGATGGAATTGAAAACAGTTGGGGAGCATATATGTTATTATTATTATTGAGGAAGTGGCTCAGTGAGTGACCACTCACTTCTAACGCACCGGAGACCCACGTTCAGTCACTAGTATGTCGCTTTGGATAAAAGCGTCTGCCAAATGAACGAATGTAGATGTAAATGTTGTTGGAATTGTACTTGCGAACACAGATTAGCGGCCAGTCTAGGTTTTTCAAGAACTGGGCATTCTGGCGATCCTTAATATATGATGACATTAAAAAAACGAATTGGTTGGAGGCGAAGCATTGTAGTCAGTGCAAGTGCTGACATATTGAGCCCTGGTGCTCATGTGGGCTACCAAGGTTTTAGCCCAGCCTGCATAAAATATGGGAAAAGTTGATCATTTATCAAAATTAATAGTTTATAATAAATTAATTATATTAGCCTGTTATTATTATCATTATTATTATTAATTATAATAATAATAATTGTCATTTACAATTGATAATTTTTTGTTGTATGAATATTTATTTATTTATTTATTTATCTATTTTCCAAATAAAGGAGTACCCCTTCTGACCTCAATTTCAGTTTCACTCAGTTCATTATTATAATTCTAATAATAATAATAATATTATTTTTATTAAATAATTTTAATATATAATTAAAATATATATTGTTATATATTAATATATCATTTAGAATTGATTTTTTTAATTTTCTGTAACTGACTGTTAGCTGACTAACTTCATTTTCACTCAGTTCTTTTATTATTATTATTATTGCATATAACATAAGTTTTAATATTGTATGAAAACAAATATTAAATTATTATTAAATATATATTAAATATTATTTATTTACTTAGACAGGATGTCACCTGTAGCCCCTCAAACCACATTCACCGTGATGATGATGTGCAGCGCCCCCTAGCTGTGACTCTAGAGTCGGCAGTGGTCATAAAGCAGCTGTCATTAGTCATGTTTAAGTCATGGACACAGGCGAGCATGAAAGCACTAATGAGGTCCCTGAGCCGTGTCGGCCCACTGGATAATGGTGCATCTGCTGGAGGCAAATGATGGTTGCTCGAAAGCGAAATGGCCCATGGTAACATCATGGACTGCTGAAGTTCTTTGTGCATGAATTTTTCAATATTTAAGTTGCATGAGTACATTTGCTATAGGGCATAATACAGAATTCCCCTTTTTATTCATGCTGTGTGAGTGTGTGTCTCTGTGTGCATTGTATTTTGTATTGATTTGTTGTAAGTGCGTAATGATTTGCATGCATTGATTTTAGGGGTCACACAGCATGCTTTCACAATATTTGTGCATTTATCCTCCAATCCGTAGCCAGATGAATTGAGAATGGGGTATTCCTTGACTCACACACATACACACACAGACACAGAGTAAAGTGTTTATAGTGCTGATGCAGTAGATGTTGAAGGCATTAAGCTGTAATCTGCCCTCTGGAGCCTGAAACTCACCACATAGTGTTTGATGTCATGCAGAGCCGAGAAACTGCTCGGCACATTGCAGCAGTGAGCGGGGAAGAGAAAACTGATATTGAGACTCTCATTCCAATCTGCCGCTTCTTCTGTCCTTTCTGTTCCTTAAAACAGGAAAAAAACAGATGGTTGGACTTTAGAAGTAGTAATTTTTTATTAAATTGTCTCTTGATGTTTTGTTCTCTTCTTGATGCTTTGCTGAAACGATTCTTATGACTAGCAAGCATATGTTGTGCTTTGGATGCTGGTGTGCTGGATAGTTAACCTCAAAATTAAAAATGGACATCATTTACTCACTCACACACCTCATGTTGTTCCTAACCTTCATGATTTACTTTTGGTCACTCTTTTCCATACAATTACAATTAATGGGGAAGCTTTCAAGCTTTTAAAAAAGGTTGCACAAGTAATTAAATTAAAAAGGGCGCATGTGCCGTATTGGTGCATTGTAATGCATTACAATATTGCGTCACTCCCTAAAAAAGTAACTAATTTTGTTACTTAGTTACTTTTTATGGAAAATAATGTATTACATTACTTTTGTGTTACTTTTTCTCATCTGGATTGGGCTTACTTGTTTTGTTTTTTAATAACAGCAACAACAAAAAATCTATTTTTGGCTAGTAAGACCCTGAAGGAAATGCAAATTCACACCTGTACAGTAGAGGGCGCAGCTCAAACAAAGCATTCAGCTGTGCTGCCATCCTGGATTAAATCTGAAAATTTGAATTGGATCATTGAAGATCAGCAGTAAAAACATGTTAATAATAAAGTGAGATTAAAGACAAAGTATATTTGTTTAATTTAAAATATTTAATTACAGGTTTGTGTAAAATTCCGTGATTGCGTTTCACTTTTTATTCATTTTGAGGAACACTAAATGTGAGTAAGATGAGTAAATACATGTTCACATTTAGTCTAGAACTACAATAACCACACACGCCTCTGAATTTACCCTATTTCTATCAACATAGAGCTGTCAGTCAATAAATGTGAAAACAAAGTAACTTGCATTACTTATTTGAATATTTAATTGTAAATTGAAAAGGTAATGCATTACTTTACCAGTTACTTTGAAAAAAGTAATCTGATTACGTAACTCAAGTTACTTGTAATGTGTTACCCCCAGCACTGTCCATGTGGTTCATATGGAAGATATTTCAAGTCTTCTGAAGCCATTCAGTAGCTTTGCGTGTAAAACAAACTGAAATTTTAGTGGTTATTCAGTGATCATTTTCCCCTCCATTGAGCTGTTAACCACTTCAACTGAATCAGTGAGTCATTAGTTGTTTCCATCCAAAGTCGCAAATTTAACTTGTGCGCAAATTTGGAATATAGCACATTTGTGAATAAAGCACAGGCATAACCGAATGACCAAAACAGCATTTCAGATCCCATGCATCGAGATCGATCCACTGGTTGGTCCAGTTATGCCGTCACATCGCAAAGTCACACAACTTTTTTTTTTGCGTAAAAATAAGTGTATGGAAGCATAGCTTGAGGAGTTTGATTTGTGAATGAATCTCTCTGGTGAACTGATTCATTGAAAAGATCCAACTAAAAAAAAGTGATTCACTTTTGAAGAACACTAAGAACAGATGTTTTTAATTGAAGAAAGTCACAGGTTTGGAATGATGAGGTGGAACAAGGGTGGATAAAAAAATCTTTAGGATAAACTACATTTTTTTTACTCTAGCTTAGTCATCTTTAACCAGGCTGGACCAGTTTGAATTAGCATGGTCGTCTTTTCAGCAGAACTGATCACTTGTCAGGGATTTTTTTGTGAGTGTAATTGTCCCGTTTTAGGCGGACCCTGAGTTTCTTGGTAATTGGTAAAACATAAAACTATGTGTCTATACAAGACCCTGGCCTCTTTCCCAGGATGCAATCCACAGCTGAATATGATACTTCTGAAATCAGATAACACCAGGACAGTGCCGTGATGTAAATCTGCAGTCCAGAGCAAGGCTTATTGAATTATCTAGCCACTAAATATGACAAACTGACTCAGATTGTAATACATGCAGTGTAATGTAGTTCTCAGCCTTCCAGTGAGTGAAGGACTCACAGCCCTCCCTGAGGAGAGAGAGACCAAGGTGACATTTAGACGAAGACATTTTTGATGGATTTGCTATTGTGTGACATCCTTTGAAGGAAGACGGAGAGAGAGAGAGACAAAGGGTCACATTCCCTCCATAGGTGCTCCGTAGCCTGAACGACATGGCACATACTGATATACAGGGTCCAAAATGAGTTTTTTTTGCTACAACTTGTGCTCTTCTGCATACCTCGGTTGTAAAAAGTGGTTATTTGACTTACTGTTGCTTTTCTATCAGCTTGAACCAGTCTGACCATTCTCCTCTGACCACTGGCATCAAGGCATTTTCTGCCACAGAACTGCCGCTCATTGGATATTTTCTCTTTTTCGGACCATTCTCTGTAAACCCTAGAGATGTGCATGAAAATACCAGTAGATCAGTAGTTTCTGAAATACTCAGACCGGTCCTTTTGGCATCAACGACCATGCCAGGTTCAAAGTCACTTCAATGACCTAATCATACTTAATTCCCCATTCAGATGGTCAGTTTGAATTTCAGCAGATTGTCTTGGCCATGTCTCCATGCCTAAATGCGTTAGGCGTGTTTGACTTCGGCTGCGGCTGCGGCTGGATGCAACCGATCAGTTGCGAGAGTTGCCGCTTGCCGCTTGCAGCCCCTTGCAGGAGCTGGAAATGGAGATGTGAAGTCGGACATTTTCTGCTTTCAGTTTTCGAATTGCCTTTGTGGTACTTTGATGCCATACCGTACATCACAGAACCGTGGCATTGACGCCGTCTCAAGATGGACAAAATTTCTAACTGGCATGCACTTCTTCAAGTCTGACGCAAACTGGTCAGCACTGCATGAAGTCGAACACACCTATTGAGTTTCAGCCATGTGATTGGCTTATTATATATTTGCTAAAGTGGCCAATGAGTGTGTGTGTGTACTGTATGTGTATATATATATATATATATATATATATATATATATATATAGTCATGTGAAAAAGTTAGTACACCCTTTTGAATTCCATAGTTTTCCATATCAGGACAGAGGCCTTATAAAAAAAATCATGTGGTCCTTGGCAGGTCTTAAAATTTATTTAACAAAACTAGGCCAAAATGGAAAAACTAAGCTAATGACAAACTAAGGACATCCTATGATTCAGTTGCTTGTAGATTCACTTTTAGCAGCAATAACTTCATTTAATCATTTTCTGTAAAACTTTATCAGTCTCTCACATCATTCTGGAGGAATGTTGACCCATTCTTTTTTACAACGTCGCTCCAATTTATTGAGGTTTGTGGGCATTTGTTAATGCGCAGCTCTCGCCACACATTTTCATTTGGGATGAGGTTTGGACTTGACTGGGCCATGGCAACACCTTTTATTCTTTTCTTTTTCAGCCATTCTGATGTAGATTTGCTGGTGATCTTCAGATCATTGTCTAGTTACATTACCCAATTCTGGCTTTAGCTGTTGGATGGATGGCCTCACATTTGACTCTAGAATACTTTGGTATAAAAGTAGTTAATGGTCGACCAAATGACTGCAAGATGCCCAGGGCCTGTGGGTACAGAACAAGCCCAAAATCATCACCCCTCCACCAGCATGCTTGACTTTTGATATGAGGCGTTTGCTTTTCATCAAACTTGCCACTGTGTCTTATGGCCAAACATCTCCACTTTGGTCTTGTCTGTCCAAAAGACATTGTTCTAGAAGTCCAGATGAAACTTTGCAACCCTAAACTGTGCTGCCACAAGAAAGAAGAGGCTTTCTCCTGGTAACCCTTCCAAACATGCCATACTTGTCCCGTCTTTTTCTTTTTTGGAAATGGCTGTATAACCCTTCCCAGGGTAATGGCAGCAACAATTGTTTCTGCAAGATCATTGCTGATGTCTTTTTCTTACTTGGCATTGTGTTAACACACACCTGAAATGCAACAAACCAGCAAACTGCCAAAACTTCTACTTTTATAGAGGTGCTCACACTTGCTGATGATTAATTAATTAAAGGCATTTGATTAGCAGCACCTGACTGTTACTTTCCCTCTTAAAGCCTAAGGAAACAATAAGGGTGTTCTTAGTTTGTGCTTTTCTATTTTGGTCTAGTTTTTGTTAAATAAATAATGACACGGTGTGATTTGTCATGTGTTGTTGTTCATCTAAGGTTTCATTCTCCAAATTTAAGACCTGCCAAAGACCATATGATATATATTTTTTTATGTCCTGATACGGAAAACCATGGAAATCAATAGGGTGTTCTAACTTTTTCACATGACTGTATATATATATATATATATAATGTAGACTTTTTTTCTTAACATATTTAGTCAATTTAGTTGCCTGAATGTTTTGCCTGTTCGTTTCATCCCAATGAAGCTTAATTGACCCTGACTCTGAGTGAGAGTCACACAGTGTTCTCTGGAAAGCAGTTTAATCTTTATAATCACAACCACATTTTCAACTAGCCTTGATGAATCGCTCTAAATTCATTGCAAAGTACTAAAACTTTACACTGCAAGTATACACACATGATCTGTTCAGATACGGTGTTTGCCATTGCTTAGTTAGCCCCTGCTGGTAGATCCTGTGACTACACCTACACTTTACACCTTTAATTGAAAGGCAGTACTTCCATTCCTAGAGCTGCCATATTGAGCCTGGCAGATTCGCCCTTTCATTATTCAATTAGTGGTCCATTGCCTCCTTATGGAAGCATGTTTACACCTCAAAGAGAAATAAATCAAAAACAAATACAAATTTTATGTTTGTGAATGTTTGTATTTATTTATTTGAGATGAAACGGGCTTGCATATGCTTCGTTTTGTATTGTTTATGGAGGAAGCTAGCAAAAGGGCTAATGTTCCAGCAGTTACGTTATGAAGCATTTGGATGACATTTGGCTGAGAATCTAAATTCAATCTATAACTCCTGATTGCTGTACATTTTTGAGTTATGACTTAGAACAACAAAGCACAACCAGCACAAATGGGGTTCCTGTAATGACTTTCTGACAGAACAGCAAGAGAGCTTGTGAACACTTTAAAATTGTCAAGTCTTGTTTTAATTTTAGCTTGTGTCTTATTCTCTGGCCTCCTAACAGCAGCCTAACTTTAACCCCTGGAGACTAAGCGCAAAGCTTCTCCAGATGAGAGCAGGGGGACTACTTAAAAGAGTCATTACATGCACTACAATCAGAAGGAAGTACAGCGAGAGCATTCTGGGGGATTTGGAAGAGCAGTGTCGTCTCAAATGTGAAACTCAATGGGGCTTCCTGTTAAAGCTGGGCAGAACTCCGCTTTGGATTTTCACAACAGCGAGCTTGCAGAGCAGTGTTTGGTTTGGCTGGACTCACAGCAGCTGTAGGGAGGTGTGGGAAAAGGAGAGACATTTCACCCCATTCATTATGGGAGCGTCTGACGTAATAATGATCGCTGATGTCGCTTCTGAGAAACATTCAGCTTGTACAGCGACCTCATAAAAATCACACTAGCACCAGTGCTGTGGAAAACCTGCAGGTGGATAATTTTGTCATCATTTACTCACCGTCATATCGTTTGCTGTTGTTGGCCATAAAATGAAAGTCAACATTGGAACCCTACTGAACTTCGCTGTATGGACAAATAGTGCAAGTTATTCATTTATTTAAATCAGAATACATTTACATGCAGTACAACAATACTAGGTTTATTGATTCATTTATATACACATACAAACAACATTAACTGTAGTTGGTTGCTTAACATGTTATTCAGATGATCTCTTCCTATGTAAGTGGGTAGTTCTTGAACAGAAAAAGCTGCAAAGTGGACCAGACTTTGCCTCAAGTCTTATTACACAACATTGTGTGGGTTGGTTTTCATTATCAGTCTGCAGAAGGAACCAGTGAGAAATAGAGAGAATGTGTGTATCTATTGAATTCAGCCATGACAAATTGGTTACTTAACCTAGAAAACAAAATGTTATGCGGTTCATAATTTCGTAATGCTATAGTTGTGTAGTTTCCTTTTCCTTTGGCTCAAATATTAATTTATTATAACTCTAATGAGAATTTCCGTTGTGTTTCAGAAGATGAAGTGTCTTTGAACAAACACTGTGCTAATTGCAGGCTTTGTCCTCCCTGAGGCAAACGGGGGTTAAGTGCCATGTTGACGGCCACGGTGGAGATGGAGAGAGATTTTCATGACTCTAGTTCATGGGTCAGAGTTACTTGGGAATGAACCAAAGGTCACATTTTCCATCATTGACTGATTTCTTGTTTACCAGTGATGGAAAAATCTGAAGGCCGTCCTTCGTTTTGACAGATTACACTGAAGCAGAAATACTTATTTTTTTTAGCGTACACACAATCAAAGCACAGCCTTGCAAAGTATACTTAATTTGACTCGTACGCATACACAGGCGTTCGGCGGATATGCCGAGTTATAACCCATGTAAACATCTTTGTATTCTTTCATGCTAGAGTTGTACAAATGAGGGTACTTTCTAACCTCTTCCCACAATCTGTTGTTTATGTAGGCCTCCACTGTCGCTGTAGCTTGCATGTGTTCCGGTCTGTAAATGCAGTTTCACCCAGGGCACAGTTGCCACCTTGTGGATAAACTACTTACTGCAAAGTAAAAATTAAATACGCATGTGTGGTTTCTAAAATCTGCACTTCTGATGCCGAAATGACCGTCCATTGACCCTCGCATACTTGTAAAAAGTGAACTATACTTTGGCCTTGAGGGGGATGTATTGTAACTTGCAGCTGTAATTCCCACCCTGTCCAGTTGGTGGCAAGTGTGCGCTAGTGTGACAGCAGAGTGGCGGTTCACAGTTTTCCCGTGGAATTTGGCTACTTTTACAGTTTCCGTGGGTTGTTTTTTTTTTAGCCTTTTAAATGTGATTTTTATCCTCCGGGATGCGATTTTTACCAGTGGAATCCCATCAATGTGATTGGGCTGGTTTTGTCCATGATTGTGCCAGTTCTGAATAGCAGTTAGGCTCGTTTTGTTTGGCTCCAGAACAAAATTAAAACTGCCTTGAAAGTTGTGTGTCCAATGCGACGACAGAAAATGTAATGATATTTTGCTTCTAGTCTCACTTGATATGTTTGATTATGCTCAGGTGAGCATCCAGTTTAAGTCAATGAGGCAACGAGGAAGATTTGAGGATTTATTTTTTATGTATTTTTAGATATCGTATATTGCGTTGTTCATTAATATGTGGCTTCTTCTGTCCCTACAGAAATAAAAAAAATAAAAATAAAATAAAAAAACATGAAAAGTGACACGTGAAAAGTCTGTTTATCTGTTCTCTTTATAAATAAATAAATAAATGTGTGAACTAGCCTATATTCTTATCCTGTAAGTTCATGATTAAAAATTTAAATTCAAAGGAAATTATTAAAAGTCTCATTATCATATAAATATGAAAACTGATATGACAGATTATACTACATTTATGACTCTGTAGGTCAAAATGAAGCCTAACGCGACCTCTGGAATGAACCTTCAATCTTTGTTGGCCAGATCTTTACCACTGAAAACATTGATTGATGATGGACAGAATGTGGTTTGATGTCCCTGTTCATTTTCTTAATGAACTTTCTTTAGTTTTTTCAGGTTTTTTTTTTTTTTTTTTTTGACATTCACCTTTGACCTTCACAGGAGACCTGTCTTCACAGTAGTACAATGCTGATATTCGATAGAAATCTAAAACTATATTTACCACATTTACCATCATTTTTTGTAAAAATGCTACAATATATGATACATTTGTTTACTCATCTGCCAATAAGTCTGAAGAACCAATAAGAGCAGCAACATTCTGCACACGTAACATCAGTACAGGTACAGTACTAAAGCAGGACAGATGCTGTCATCAGGTTCATTTGTAATTTCTGTACTGAGAAGGGAATTTCATCACAAATGTTCAATTGCCTTCAGTTTCTTTGTATCGTCTTTAAGAGACAGGCCCTCGAGAGAGAGAAGAGTGAGATATATTTTGTTCTCTGTGAGTTTGATGAGATTGATGTATTTTTAGATGTGCTAAAAGCTCTGGGCGGTCCATTTATTTCTCTGATTCTCTAGAGAAACAGCTAACATTAAGATAACAGCACAAAAAGAAGTATAAACTGTCATCTCATGCAGCAGACTGTGTGTAATTAGAGACAAAGCTGGAGTGGAAATTCTCTCTTGTTTTCTCGTTTGCTATTTTTATTTCTCTCTTTCTCTATTTCTGTTCCTCTGAGCAAAAGTTGTTCATAAATAATATAGATAATCCAGCTTTGTTTTGATGTAGATAGTTCATGCTCAGTTGAGTTTGTGAGTGTGAGTGTGTGTGTATGCGTGTGAGTGTGTGTGTGTGTGTGTGTACACAGACTACAGAATGTATTTGGACACTTAAGTCACACTTAAAAATGCATGAATGTCTTAGCATTATAAAACAAAGCATCAAACCAAGTGCCATTCATTCTAAACAAATATAGCGCGAATTGTTTTGCAAGCAAAACTTTTCTCACAAATTAGTTAAAGCTATGGTTATATCATAACAACTCTCTGAAGATTGTTAGCATGGATATGACAATGTTAATGTATTTGTTCTTGGTGGAATAGATCTGCTACGCTGCTGTAGATTATTGCTGCTGCACAAACAGCATAAATCAATAACCCAAAGCAGATCTATACAGGTGGAGCTGGGGAAGGTGGAGGGTTTTAGAGGAACTCTATAGGGATTGTAACCAGCCATTTAAATACGTGAGCAACAAGCTCATTGGCTGCAGATGTGGCATGGACCAGTCAGCTTGTGCCAGTAGTTTTACTTATCAGCTTGCGTTAAGACACATCACCCTGCACCATCTAGAGTTTCATGACAGAACTGTGCATATAAACTGTTCAAAATAATGTCCATACTGAAGTTAATGCAATGAACCAATTGTGGTCTCTGTATTACTATAGCTCTATCTCTTTAAATCCTATGTTCAGTGAAATGACCCTGCTGGAGGGTGATAACCTAATGGCTCTAAACTCCATATCTTTCCATCTCTGCGTGCCGATTTATATAATATGCATGTTTCCAGTATGATGTCAGAATGAAGTGGTTTCCAGTGAAGGTAGTCTGTCTGTCTGTCTGTAGTTTTATATATCCACATAAATGGGTCTAAATATGTCTTGTGGATGTTGAAATATGGATAATAGATGACAGTAGCAGTTGTAGCTGATCAGGTTGCTCTCAGAGTTTTATGGCAGATGTAGCTGGTCAGTGTGAACCGAGCTTCTCTTAAATTAGTCCAGCATATAGAGGGAATCTGTCTCTTTGGCTGTGTTCTCCTCTGTGACCCAACCACATGGCATCACTCAACAAAATTGAATCACAAATCCACATGAGACGAAAGAGAGGAGGGAGATGGATGTTACGGGTGAGAAAGACAGTAAGAAAGAGAGCAATGCTGACACATCGGTTTCATCAGTGGTTCTCCTTAAAGTCATTACAGTACATTACATCTCACCACGACACAAGTCCATTTCGTTGTTTAGAAATACAGAGCTGATTTACAGTGTACTAGAAAAATCTTTTCAGCCTCGTGTTTGAGCTTCAAACATATCTGTCATTCATTATAAGCAAGAATACACTGATAAGATGGAGGAATACAGTTAAATATCTGAATGGTGTTGCCAACGTCGGTGTTTTTACGCTTGAGTGCATGTCTTCAATTTCCAGAGGTCTTGGATGGGTTTAAGTGACAATTAAAGTATCAGCAGTTTAATAGAAGTTGGATACTGGAAGTAGAAAACCCATTTAGAATTTTTAACAATTAAACATAAACACTTCTTAATCCATCAGACTAGACCAGCTGGGAACTTGTTGACCAGATAGGCATGCAAACCACTTACACTCTAAGAAGAGTCTGAAAGAAATAGGGCACAATATACTGTGTTATTATGTTATGAAGGAATTTTCAGTGTTGGTTTTGTCAAATCAATGTGTCACCCCTATTGGCGTTGGTCATGTTCAGTTGCGTTTGTTGGGTCATGTAAGTGACATGCTTTAATCTGGTGATGGGCGAAGGCGTCCCGTGTAAATGAGTCAGTCCAGCTGTTGGGAATCATAGTGATTAGCATTGTTACATAAGCAAAGTGATTTCTTTCTGTTGTTGATTTTGTCTGACGTCAGGCATGACCTATTTTGTTTATGTTGGCTGGGTAGGAGGGTGTTGTGTTTGTAGATGAGAAAAGTAGGGAAAAAGACAAGATGAAATGAAATTAGGTGCGGAGTAGTGATATCACATACTTGCTCTTTCCATACTCGCTTTTTCCTGACTGCAAACAGTATGGTTCTGTCCCAAAATTATCACTCTTTGGCCCGGTTTACACCTGGTATTAAGTTGCATAAGATCAAGTAGACGAGGGACATTTAACACTTAATATTCAACGATACTACTGATCTGCCTGCATTGACACCATTGAATGAGAACTGAACTGAGCTGTTGTCTCCAGAGTATAGATAAATTTAAAAAAATGAATAACTAATGGTTTTTACAATGGAAATGAATCAATACTGAACTTACTTAAGCTGGACAATGACTCTACTTTCTTTCTGTAGGCCTATAGCCAAAACAAACTTTGTTACGTTATTTTCCTGCTATCACTTTGAAACGATCTGCTTTGTAAAAAAGCGCTATATAAATAAAGGTGAATTGACTTGAGACCTTCCCGTTCATACCTGGTAATTTAATCCGTCTCTTTTGTCCACTTTCAACCACTTCTGTCCTGATTTCTTCAAGGGGAAGGTCAATGGGCGGGTAGATGTATGGGCTTTTTCAGATCGTTCGACCTAATGGACAAAATTTACATATGAATGGGCCCGGAGACGACGGAAAAACATACGGAGAGCATCAGCTGAGAAAATATTGTGCTTTGTACATTTTTTGTCTTCAAACCAAACTTGGGTCGACAAAATGTGAATCCCGTCTGGCTAGCATGCTTGTCGTAATGTTTACGCGTTAGGTCAGCAGGCGGAGAGTAGGTGGTCTTTTGTAGCTGTTTGAACACATTTGTCCACATGGGCGTCTACACTACGAAAACAATCCAGTCTAATGTGTTTTTGACTACCTCCAGAAGTGGTTGAAAGTGGACAAGCTCAAAACGTTTACACCCCATTTACTCCTGTATTTAGTGTTGGGATCTTGTGATCCGACCGGCCAAAATGCATCTTAATATCAGGTGTAAATAGGGCCATTCTGCAGTGATTGCTAATATAATATTTATTTAATATTTTTTTCTTTTAAAAACATGTGTTTATGTGTGTATTTGAAAAAAAATCTAAATATTATATACATATATATTTAAGGAATATGTAGCTCACTCACAGCCCAGGTCTGTCTGTGGATTGTGGGAGTGTGTGCATTGATAGAAATGCTGAAGGTGGACACTGTCTGGCTTTTCTAGGCTTTAGCTGAAGTAGCAGATGTGACAGTTATTGATCCTCTTCAGGGATCAGCAAATCCGTACCTGGCTCTTTGAAGCTCGTGCTAATGTTACATTTATGCTGTCATGTGTGGTTTCTCACTTGTGAGAAGAACCCAGGACATTACGCCTGCGTGTGTGTGTGTGTGTTAGGGCTAGATTTGTCCAGAATTGTGAGACCTTTTACTATACTCTGCAAGGTCTGGTCCACATAACATACCAGCAATGGCGTTTGGACCGTTTGATTGACATTTAAAGAGACCAACCCAAGTTTATGTTGTTTTTACGCACTATTTTGAGGCTGGATTATCTGCAACCTTATCAGTTAGTCAGTGGACAGTCTGTAGTTTTGCTGTCTGAGGCTGAGATTAGGGCTAGATCATTGCGAGAGTTTAGGGAAAGTGTGTGTGTGTGGTTATTGTGTGTTCTGTGCTCCAGGTGTTTTGGGTTGTTTAGTCTAATCTATCATTACTTTCATAAATGATGAGTGTTTTGTGGTTATTGATACACTCCAGAAACATCGGCTCTGTTTGAAAGCTGACTCATTTCCAATAAGCTGTTTGTTGCATTAATTTGTAATTTTCTAATTTCCAGCCAACTGAACAGATCCGCTACATCTGTGCTGGAAATATCACGGCTGTTAGATCCAGGTTGTGTAGTTTTTGCATCGCATTTGATAGTTGCATGCACGCTGATTAGATTTGAATGCAACACTTTGTTCTTGATAAAGTCGCATAAACCTTAATAAATTCATCATTTGTGGACCATAAATTGAAAAGAAAATGGGATCTTTACACAGACTCTTTTTGGAGGCCAAAGATTACGTTGATATGATTTAATAGACCCTTCACAAAGAGTTTGATTGACAGGCGATCTGACCAATCAACCCTGAATACGCCATTTTATCTCACAAAGCAGTCAGGGGAGTTAGTAGATTAACGTTGGTGAACTTGAACTTGAAAAATTGTGTGTACTCACGTCTTTCCGCGCTTGAAACAACATTCCTTCTGATGTTCATTCATGTTTATTTGATGCAATAAAAGAACTAGTATGAAGAGATGATCGGTTCACGAGCCGCTTGAAGGAGCTACAGCGATCTGTCACGACACATTAAAGAGACACTATAGGGTATTTATTGTTTAAACCTCTTTAAAAAATTACGATATATTAAATATGAAACTGTTTCATATGTCTGTTGACGCGTTGTCAGTCTCCTCTTTGCTCCGGGATGTATTTTTCACTGTGAGAACATGATGTGTGGCATGAGAGCACATGGCTTATCGGACATAGCAACCGTAACTAAAGGGGGCGGGTCTTTGGCTGACAATCCGAGATTCTGAACTTAACAAAGAATCAAGTGGGAATCAAAACTGAAAGTATTACTATTACTGAAACTATGTCTTTAAAAGAAAAGAAAAGAAAAGATGGTTTTATGATGTCATTTGCCATTAATTTTATTTATTTATTCATTTGTTTATGTATTTACTTACCTGTTAATTTATGTTTTTCTGCAATAACTGTAGAATTGATTATATACACTTTTGATTATTGATTAACTCATACACGATTGATTATATACACTTTCAATATACAATCAATTTTTAATACATTTTACTGAAATTTTCATGGTTCATAGAAACCTCCTACTAATTTCTTTGCAATGTTCTTTAATATATTTTTAAAATCAATTCTGCAGTTATTCTAAAAGAAGAAATACTGTCATCCTAAGAAATACTAAAAAAATGTTAATGGAATTGTGAAATGGAAGCAGAAATTCCTTTGACAGTGATCCTTACTTGGAAGTGAATTGTCTATCATTTTGCAAGATATTTTTGGAATGATAGTGCCATAAATGCTCACACAGTCTCATACTTAGGCTTAATTTATAACGTTTGCTCTATGGATCTTCTTGCATGCTGGATGTCCATCATCTGGTTCATTAGATTCCCTTCATATTCAGAGGCCCAAGCACTGTGCTGTAGAGTTTTACTCTATGTGTAATGCTGGAAATCATGGGTTAGATTGTCACAGCCTTGTATTAATAGACTGTTCCGATGCATGCTGGGAGTCTAATGACATCATGTTGAGATTGAGGAGCGATGGGCCATGACAGAGCATGTTATAGCCATCTCAGATTAAAGCTTTTCATCAGTGATGAGATGGCAATGAATGTGTAGACAGAAACTCAACGAGCCATAATTCAGCTACACAAAGACAACCGCACAAAACTCTGACATCACAGTCAGAAGTCAAAGGAAACAGCTGATCTTTATTGTACGGTCTTGGTTTCTTTAGCATGCATGACAGTTTCTGTAAGGTTCTTAAAAGTTGTATATATAAACTCTAAAGAAGAAAAACAACTGGAAAGCAATTGGAAAACAACTGACCCTTGATATACTTTTTTAATTATTGGTGCTTGCCATTGGCAAGGATCAATCTTGTTCTTCTGCAAACTTATTATTCTTATTCCGCCACAAACTTCGGCGCGTAACTCGTCCCGCACCGTTTCTCCTAGACCCATGAATGAGGTGTCAAATCGACCGGCTCATTGAGGAGAGGTGTGCTATGACTTTTATAAGCGATCGGGCCAACAACGTTCGTACAACGGTCGAAAAAGCGCCGACAAAAGTCCCATTGACTTTGCATTGAAAAAGAGATGAGATGGATTTCAATCAATCAAAACATCATTGAGACACGCGAGGATGGCATTTTTGATTTGAGCACACATGCAGTCTATTAGTTTAAGCCTGTTAACTGCCTAGCCATTCCCTAGCAACCATTTAGAGCACCCTAGCAACAAAAATCCCATTGACTTCCGCTGAAAAATAGATGAGATGGATTTAAATGATTCAGAACATCATAGAGACACGCGAGTATGGCATTTTTGATATGGGCACACATGCAGTCTATTAGTTTAAGCCTGTTAACTGCCTAGCCATTCCCTAGCAACCATTTAGTGCACCCTAGCAACCAAACCCAGAGAGGGATATTTTCAAACCTGAACATCATAGGGTTGGTTTATATCATTCATACTGAAAGGCAGCCATTGGAGGATCATCACTGGCAGCTGCCAAGCCACTCCCTAGCAACCAAACAAAGTACCCTAGCAACTGATTTGCAAGACCTATATCTCATCCTATATCTGCATCAGACCATCATACAGACATGGTTGTTAGGTCTTTTGACTCATGCTAGCAAACTGGACTTGCAACATGCTACACATGCTAGCAGTGAATAGCTACATGCTAATACTCAATAGCTAAGTGCTAAAGTGGGCTGAGAACATGCCAAGAACTCTATAAAAATTCCATAGTAACTATCTGTGACAACTACCAACCACCTAGTAACACCCTAGCAACCGAGGGCCGAATTTTGCCACTGCAAGCACCAATCACATTTTCTTCAGGAAATGTACATTCTAGAATAATATATAATATTGTATTTTACTGTATTTGTATATCTATTTATGTAATGGTAAAACTGAGTACATAGTTCCCACCCAATAATATTTAATTGTAATAATATTCATTTAATTAATTATTTAATTTGATGCTTTGTTTGTTAAAGGTGGGGTAAGTAGTTTTTCAAAAACTCTGTTTGACATCGTTGATATTTGAAATCAACCCCCCAAAAACCCCCACCCCTCTCTTCATTGCTCCGCCTCCAAAACTCACCCTCCAATCCTAACCACTCTGCTCTGAGTCGGTCTCAAACCTCGGTCTGTTCGGTGCTGGCAGGCGAGGTGAGTGCACTAACAATGACCCTCAACACCGTAATCTCTAGTTAACTCTCACTGTTACACATGCAATGCGAGAGCGGATGTCTGTTTATCACAGCTGACGCTCAACGAAATAATGCTTCACGAAAAATAAAGCGCAGATAAAGAACATACCGTACACAAGAGTAAATACAAACAAGTGTTCGTTGTTAGTTGCCAACAGCACAGCAGCTCCAGACAATCAATGACACTCAAACCCAGTGTTACTCACATGTGGAGCAGAATCAAAGAAGCCTCCGCGTCTGTTTTCAGGCCTTCCCGCTTGGCTCTCTCCAGCACTGGTAAGGTTTTCTAATATTAATGCATGTCCTAAAGAGCTTTCCCAGTCATAAACCTTCACTCCTGTGATATTCTTTTGAGCTCTTTGTGTCTCATCTCTCTTTCTGCAGTTTCTTTTTTCGAATCTCCCCTTTGCTCACTCTGTCTCTTCGACAGACATTCGACAGTATGTTGTTGGTGTCGGCCTGACTAACTTCCAACAGTGTTTTTGAAAATCTACTTACCCCACCTTTAATTGATGTATTTTTAATTTTAGGAAAAAAAAACTACAGGGTTTCCACCCTTTTTGATCAATGAATTTCCATGCATGAATTTCTGATTTTCTTATTCCTTATTTTCTTCTTATTTTCACTTTCCAAGTCCTGGGAATTAAACAATTTGAATAATTATACTTATTAGCGGACAAACGTGTCTAAGAAGTCAACAATGGCCTGAAATTTGAATGCAACGAAGAATTTTTTTTGAAGAAGATTTGACTGCTTTCATTTATACAATGAAAAATGAAAGTGGGAAACTGACCCACTGACTTTCATTGTACACACAAAAAGCAGAGAGACAATTAAAAAAATAGCTTTGTTTGTGTTCCACGTAAGAAAGAAAGTCATAAAGGCTTGTAATTACATTTGAATTTGAATTTCTCTATAAGGATAAATTCTACAAAAGTAAATATGGCTTTTTTAAACAAAAAAAAAACAAAAAAAAACTAGCTTCTCTTGGCATCTGTGTTGATCTTGTCAGATTCATTCTTTATTGTCTCGATAGAGGAAAGTTGTTTTCACAGACTGTACCAAGAACAACATTCAGCATGCATAATGCACATAATACACATATTAAATGTACGTTTTACACAAACATGGCGACAGCAACAAAATAGTATGAATTTAAAAATTACGCATTCTGTGAATTTTAACACTCTTATAGCTGAGAGTACAAAACTTTTTCCAAGGTGTGATTTTTTTTTTTTTTTTTTTTTTTTTTATAGGATAGCTGTCTGTTGCTTAAGGGAGAAGGGTGAAACGTGTTGAAATGGTGGCTGTTGTATTATGGTGTTCGCTCTACGAATGCTAGCAATGTCAGTGAGAGCCGACAGGTTTGGAGTGGGAAGACCAATTATTTTATGGTTTAGTGTGAAAGTGGACAGTTCATGCAGAAGTCAGTTCCAGTGCGATGGTTTGTTAGTGGAGTTGAGGGTTACGTGAGGGAACTGTTTGGCCTCTGTTGGGTTTTTGGCAACTACGTGGCGTTCCGTACAGCTTGATGAATTCAGTGTTTGTTCTTCAGTCTAACTAAAGACAGAAACGCATAAGAAGATACGCAAAACACAAACAGAGAGGGAGAGAAAGATATTGCAGGGTTTGTTTTCCCGTGGGATTAAAATGCCTCTGAGAAATTGAATATCTGAGGAACATCAAGGCCGTAATCCTGTTCTTAGCGGAACACAGAAGCTTCTTCCCGCCCTCTGTTTTTCCTTTGCTCATCTCTCTCTGCATCCATCCTCTATCCGTCATTCTCTCTCTTTGTTCTTGTTTCACTCTTCTATTTTCTTCCATCTGTCCATCTCGGTCTCCTCTTTTTGCTTTTCACTTGTCATCTCACTTTTCATTTATCTAACAATAATGCAGATTTAATTGAATTTAAATACTTTTAATTTAATAAATGAAGTAATATTAATTAAATTAAAATTGTTTTTAAATTAAAAAAATAGTAAAAAATATGAATTAAAAATATTATATTAATGATGCAGAAGAAGTAACAAATAAAATAAGTTAAAAAAATAATTAATATAGTTAAAATAATTTAGTTGATATTGATAAAAATATAATAAAAGTGTATTCTAAGAGAGCAACAATCAAAGAAATGAGCAAAAAGGAACAAATACTGTTATAAATTTTTAAAGTAACATTAATTTTCTCAATTAAATGAAAATGTTCATGTTAGTGACCCTCTTGCGCTGTAAAAAGCACTGTATATACAGTATATTATATACGTGTATGTATATATATGGATGTATGTGTGTGTTTTCAAGAGAAGAGCTGACGTGAGATGACTTTGTTTACGTCCTGCACTTTAGCAAGGAAAGAATTCATGCCGTGTTTATCAAACATCCCCGAATCGTGGCCTTTGGGCATCGCCCAAGCAGGATAGACAACCGATAAGACCAACTAAATTGGGATTTTATATGTTCTAAAGAAAATTTGAGGGGTGCTTGTCCATACAAAAGTACAAAAGAACAACATTCTATCCGTGTTAGGATATTTAGTCCACACAATGTAGACCAACGCAACACCTCGTTGTTTACCACGAGCAAATTCAGTCTGGCAGCCGGTAAAGTGTGTTTGTGTGTCATGTACGTTCAGATTAAGCTGCCAGAGAACATCAGCTCCATCTCTGACAGCCTGTAATTTTGAACAGAGCCTGTCCTGACAGGCAAGTGTGTGTGGACCTTGTTCTGAAATATGGGCAAGTGCCACTTGCTAAGGCTCAGTGCTCACACTTAAAGGGATAGTTCGTCCAAAAATGAAAATTCTCTCTTCAATTACTCATCCTTGTGTCATTCCAAACCGATCTTCCGAACACAAATGAAGATATTTTTAATGAAATCTGAGAGAATTCTTTCTCTCCATTGAAAGTTTATTCACCCAAAACTGTACTTGCTTGATATGCGAGGCATCTGAAATAGTAATCAATGTAGTGTTATCAAAAATCTTGATTTTTCAATACATATCGATACTGAAACACTTCCAATACTCATTTTCCTCTGAATAGATACATGATACTAGTTGCGCTTTCTCACTCTCTCATCTCTCAGACAGCGAGTTGACACACAAACCCGCCTCCCCCGACTCATTTAATTTGCTCCAGATGAATATTGTTGGCTTTAGGGGCTTGAGTTTCGGCTTGGGGTTGCATATTGCTCAAAATTTTACTCATTCCCATTGATTTTGTGCTCATACCCAAAGTGCGCACACATAAAGCTGCCTCTCAGTACTAAATTGAGTTCTTTTTCATTGTTTATTGTGTTTAAACAGTCAAATACACACAAAATAATGTCAAAATTTCTTGGCAAGTATACACGTAAGTATTCACAGTCAGTTATGTTTTAAGTGAACCTAAACGCATGTGTTACAGTATAGTGGATCCGTGTGTCGGGTCTTAAAGTGAAAGTAGCCTAATATACCTGCTGCCAAATTATGAGATCATATTAATAATATGTATAAGGCAGTTTTCCCCCATGGTATTGATGTCAGAATTGTGGCCAGTTTGGAAAACCACTAGCCACAGTGGCTGGTGTAAATGTCAAGCCTTGGCTAGAACCATTGAGGTCTGTTCTTGTGCGTCAAGCTAGTACGGTTGAGTTTGTTCGCTGATCATTGTTTGAATGCGAATCCATAGATAAACGAAACTTTTATGGATTTGGAACGACACGTGATGACAGAATTTTCATTTTTGGGTGGACTATCCATTTAAGATGCGGTCAAATTTACACAGGCAAAAATTCAAAAGCAATCCATATAATCTGTAATTTGTGTGAGGGTAAAAGATTTTCCACAAAGACTTTGCACCGGGTTCAAGTTGCTCACAAAAAACTGAACAACGGAATACTTATTGATTTGAAAATGACTTCTTTGTGAGCAACGCTGCTTCATACATCGTTACACCAATTGAGAATGAACAAATTGATATTTTTGCTCGCAAAATTTGTGACCACACCTCTTGGGTTTGGATGTGTATGAACACTTTATAGCATTAATAAAATTATAGAAGCTTGGAGTGTGCTCTTTTGAATTGGGCCAATAAGGAACCACCCTAGGAACCACCTAGCAACCACATAGCAACCTGAACACCTTAGAAACAGCATTCTAACATTTTGGTGGTATTTTTTGCACAAACAAGCACCACCTACACTGTCAGATGGTGGAAAAATCTAGTTGTTGGTTTAAATGTTTTAAGTGTTGCAGATGTGTTTGACCTAGTTTTGAATGATTGTTTAAGGGCCCTCCAGAAAATCTCAGCTCATTTTAAATAGTTGCCCCTCCAGGACGTGTTCTTTATGTAACCTTTGCCTTTCTTCTAACAGATGACTTAAAGAGTCTGACTCACTTGTGAGGTCATTCGTTTTTAATGAACTGTTCAGTTTCTGGAAGGAAATCAGAGTGTTGACGTGCCTGGTTCGAAAGCATCACGGCCGTCTTCTGCTTACGCCGAACTGTAGCTTATGTTTCCTGTTTGGAGCGGTATGGATCAATATTCAATGACCAGGGATTTTAGTTTGTGCTAATCATGGAGAGTTATTCGAGAATGAGCAATAAGCTCTGCATGTTCAATACTGTTATGTTTGCATACATTAGGTTCAACATACCGTAGAAACCTTGTTATTGCTAAATGGAATTTTTCAGTTGATGATTTTCTGCTTTGGAGATTAAAACAATTTAATTACATGTTCTTCAGATCAGTGTTTCCGTTTTGGGGTTCTAAGCACCAGTGATCTAAAGTACTTCAGAGTAAAATGTTCCTTTATATTGGGCTTAAAAAGCCCTTCTTTGGCATACGGCTGCAAACCTGAAAGACTCCTTTCCTCTTTTTTAACGGTAAAGTGTGTATTTTTTTGACACTAGCAGTGACACTGAATCAAACCTGTTTGTTTAAACAGCCTGACATCACAACTTTGACTCATCCAATGCCATGATTCGGGACAGGGCTAGAGGAGGTAGACATTGAAACCTGTTTGAAAGCAATAATTATTTATGCAATTCTGTGGCACATAAATGACACGCTGTACTTCTAAGATGAAGTCAGAAGGAGAACTGGCAACCACAAACTTTCCAAATTACTGCAAAATGTGTAATTGGAACAATGAGGAAATCTCAACCTTCCCATCAGCCCTTGCTAATGAACACCTGCACTATAATGTCTATTTGGATCATCTTTTTGGTGTATGTTTTGTATAATTTAGTAATGGGCATAAACTCTGTGAACTCTTCCATTGTTCACGATGTTCTCCAATGCCTGTGAGCACTGTTGTTTTTCCAGCCAATACTGGTCCTGTATTGATTGGCTGCTTTGGAAATATTATATGGAAAAGAGAGGAAGAGATCGTCTCAAAGTTCCTGTGGCACATGATCTGACATGTTTTTGGCACAACACACATTAATCAGATTTCAACGGAGTTAAAAGTGAACTTTTCATCCATTCACTCAGCCAGCTCTTTATGATGAGAGAAAGAGGGAGGGATAAAGAGAAAGAGTTGGACAATACATGCTTTGTACACCTCTGTGATGGAGGGTAAAGGGCAAAATGATGTAAGTGTGGTCACTTCTGAAATATTCCAAACAGCAGTCTTTATACAAAACACACACACACACACACACACACACATGTGTAGTTATACTGATGCTTTTTAGCTAATATGTGAATGACAGAATACTCATATCCAGACCGAGAAATTTCACCAGTGAGTCTTGGCAAGTTTTCAAATCCTCAGCCAATCAGGAAACAGCCTGTGGTTCCAGAATTGGAAGTCTGTTGATGATCAGATGTACATGGTCTGGCTGTCAGTTTTTGATCTTACAGAAAATCAGCTTTTAGGCTGAGCTACGGTTAGTTTGATTGACAAGCTTGAAAAAAAAAATTCTTTTTTACCTAGTACTGACCAAAGCTACAGTATTGAAAATAGATTATAAAATAGATTACAATTGCCGGTGTTGGGGAAAGTTACTTTTAAAAGTAATGCAATTATGCTTACCTAGTTACTTTTTTGTGGAAAATAATGTGTGACGTTACATTCGTGTTACTTTTTCCTCTCCTTGTCTAGGGTTGCTTGCTTGTTTTGTAATAACAAAACAAAAAAGCTCTATTTTTGGCAAACGGAAAGGCCCTTTCATACCAAAACTGAAATAAGCCTCAGGCTGAAGGAAATTCATATCTGCAAATTCATATCTGTACAGTAGAGGGCACAACTCAAACAAACCTTTCAGTTGTGTTGCCATTTTGGATCACAGAAGAATAGAATGCCGGTTATTTAAAAAAGTAACTCAGATATTTTGTTGTAAATTTAAAAGTAATGCATTACTTTACTAGTTACTTGAAAAAAGTGTTACAGTTTATATTAGGTGTCTAACTACTATGTACTTACGTCACAAAATAAGTACTACTATGTACTTATTGTGTTGATGTTGGATTGCAAATCACTTGTGCTGATACTGAGGTGGTATGGGTAGGTTTAAGGGTGGGTTAAGGTGTAAGGGAAGGGTCAATTGTATTGGTCATTGTAGATTACAAAAATCAATTAAATATATAATTAAATATCAATGAAAAAAATCAATTAAATATGTGTGTGTGTATATATATATATATATAAATATACACACACATATTTACCCACAACACTTACAGACGCTCCTGGATATTGATAGCGGCTTCCTTATGCAAATTATTATAACGGTATAATGTAATTTTTTTTTTGGTGGGGGTGTTGTGCCATCTCCCGGAAATGAGTTTTTGCAGGGTGGGATAGAAGTTATAAAATAAAAGTTATAAAATCAGGTTCGTGGAACGTACAGAAACAAAACATGTTTTCTGTCACTTATGACTTCGCCAGATTTGAACCAGAAGGCTTTTTGTTTAATATTAATGCCTTTAGTGACTAATAATAATGTAACAATGTCCTTGTTGCAACCAAAGCATTGTGCTCAGCCAAGTACCACTCATGTTTTTCAGATCTAATTGAGAAACTGCTTCTCTCTATAAATGCTGTGGAAAAAAAAAGACATTATTTTACGAATACCTTACCATGGTGAAATTAAAGTAGAGTCCTGTTGGCAATACAGAAATGTGGTTGGGATTTGTTGAGAACTGGAATTTTTGTTTCCTACAAGGTCAGTCTCTCTAAAATTCGTGGCCATAGGGGACGAGAGAGAGAGATGGAAAAGGGGATTGGAACAAAAGATCAGTACCTGAACACTGAAACAGGAATGTGGTTTTTAAAATGAAAGTGGGATAAAAAGAGATACACAGGGAGAGACAGCTAGAGAGATGGGCATTCATGCCTTTCAACCTTCTTTTGATGAAAAGCTTCCTTTCAGTGTGACTGTGAAAGAGGGATTAGGGAGAAGTGGATGGTGAGAAAGAACAGTGCATTCCTCTAAACGCCGCTCCCATTCATCCGTCAAAACACCTTAATTCACTCTCTGTCTCTCAACAGCATGTGTGCGTTCATGTAAAAAATATTAAAAAAGCTGATATTGAACTTGTAGCCATTCCTTGCCTTTTATACCTCTTTCTCTCTGCGTTTGTCTCTGTGTCGCTCGGTTAAAGTTAGTGGTGCCATGCGTGAAAGAGACCCAGTGTAGCTGTGAATGAAAGAGTGAATCTGACTGTACTTAGAAGCTGGAGTTATTCAACAGCATTAAAAATACTGTGTATACATACATACACACACACATATATATATATATATATATATATATATATATATATATATATAGTGACAATAAAGACATTTATAATGTTACAGAAGATAGAAAATCCAGCTGTGCCATTACAGAAATAAATTAGTTACCAGACTTTTAAGTGGTAATGTAAAGTAAAAAAAACAAACAAAAAAAAAAACAATATATATACAATATATATACACATGATAGTTCATAATATTTACATATGTAATGTCTGTAAGCATCATATTTGTTTTTTTGGTACTCTGAGTACAAAAACTAAATGGATTTGAGTCATAATAGTATCTCCTTAGCAAGTCACATGATTTGAGGTATCATTCATGTCCATTGCATGAATGGTTAAACAAGTGTAATACTTATGGTCAGGGTTTTGTTAAAATCCTAACTCTAAGTATGGGCAGTATTCATAGAGGCAGACCGCAGTTACGTGCCGCAGACGTTTTAATGCTTCAGCTTGGCTATCTTATACCAGTCTCCTGAGGACTTTCTTGAGAATGGCTTCGTTCATCAATATCAAACTCATTTCCTTTTAATGAACTCATCTTACCTTCAGGATAGTGTCGGTGTAGTGGCTCATCATTAATCATTTTTAGACAAATAAATAAATGGGAATCTACAACATTCCAAAAGTTTGAATCTCAGCTGAGGCCTAACACCACCATGACCTGATACAATGACCTTTGACCCCCTGTGTATCTCAAAAAGTGGAATTTGGAATTCTTGGATCCACAATAGAGTTCTGCACAGGTCTTAATTTGATACATATATACTTATATATATATATATATATATATATATATATATTAGGGCTATCAACGTTAATGCACTAACGCATGCGATTAATTAAAAAAATCTTTCAAATAAAGCGTTCAAATAAGTTAAAGCAAATAAATTACTGAAGCATGTGACATTGCACCATTACCGTAATTTGCGCAATGCAGTTAGATGATGTTGGAAGTCGGGAGTTTATCACACTGAGCATCTACAATGGCACAAGCACCCTGGTAGGCGGAAATTTCTATTCTTACCCTTTAATAAGCTGATTTCGGTTCTCTGTTTGCATTCAGATTATTTTAAGATTATAAATCCTGGGGAAGTTTTCAGTCCAATGATCCAGTAAGCGAATTCATTCAATCAGTCCACATAGCGCTAATGTAAAGAAAACCAGACTGGTTACATCATCGGAGATGATAGAGAGAATAGAGACTCACGTTCAGTTTTCAGTGAATTATTCATTTCGGTATGTGCTTCGATTTAAAAAAAGGAGCTCTGCTATATTCTGTGATTGCTTCTGAAGAGCGCTAGCCCTTACGCATCGTGCTGTGTGAAATACAGACTGAACGGATCACTGCTGTACAGCCAGATGATACGCAAACTAAGTTTCTCTGCTGGATAAAGCAAACCAGCCAATAATGTTTGGATGGGTGAGGATTGCAATCATATATATAATCGTATGTCTTCATGCATTACTGCAAATATAGGTGGGGGGAGTGAATAAACAGTACTCTCTTCCACTCTCATTACCCACAACTGAGTTGCCCTTGAGCAAGGCACCTAACCCCCAATCACTCCCTGGGCACTGCAAAAAAATGGCTGCCCACTGTTATCTTTAAAAGTAATGTATTTCATTTTTCATCATTTGGCAGACGCTTTTATCCAAAGCGACTTACAAGGGGAGCAATTAGGGGTTAGGTGTCTTGCTCAAGGGCACCTTAGTCATGGTGTTGAAGGTGGAGAGAGTGCTGTTCATTCACAATCCCCTCCTTCAATTCCTGCCGGCGTGGGAATCGAACCAGCAACCTTCAGGTTACAAGCCCAACTCCCTCACAACTAGGCCACGACTACCCCACTAATGCATTACAATATTGTGCTACTCCCTAAAAAAAGTAACTAATTGCTTTATTTAGTTACTTTTTATTAAAAGTAATCCATTACATTACTTTTGCGTTACTTTTTCTCACCTGGTTTTGCTTGTTTTTAGTAACAACAAAAAAGTTGTATTTTTGGCAAATGTTTAAGGCTCTTTTTTCCACAAAGAGTGAAATGATGAAGCCTTAGGCTGAAGAAAATGCATCTTCATGCCTGTACAGTAGAGGGCGCAGCTCAAACAAGCTTTTCAGCTGTGCTGCCATCCTGAATTAAAGAAGAGCAAGATGCAGGAGATGGAAGTTCAACTCACTTATTTCTTAATCTAATCTAAATAAATTTTGCTTATTAGTATGGTTGAATTAGAACTTTGAAGGTCAGCAGCAAAGACATTGGTTAATAAAGTGAAAGTCTTTTTATTAATCAACTCTTCCTAGTTCCAGGGAGGGAGCGGGGTGGGATTTCTACACCGCCAAGCCAAGCCATAAGTCGTCAGACCCATTTTCCCAGCTGGGATGCACCCAATGCCTCTGTTGTGCTGGAATTTCTGGGCTGACCCTGCCTCTTGTAAGTCCTGGGGTCCCAGGGAAGATGAGCCGTTCTACAGAAACAGCCACCCTTGGCGCCCCGGACTGAAGAGTGGAGTGTGTGCTGCATCAAGTCAAGGATACCAGTTCCCCTTTTTGTTTGTACACCTTTTCCCCCCTTTTTGTACATTTTATGTTTTATTACAGCGGCACTTATAAGGAGCAGGGTGGCCCGGCAATTCGTTGCATGCCTCCCAGCTGGAAATCCAATCGGGTCTGTGTCTGTCAGTATATATTTTAATACCTATCTGATCTTAAAACAGGTCTCTTACTGGCTGGTTGTGACCCGAGCGACGAGGACGAGAGGAAGAGGGTTCAGGCTGGTGTCTGTAAGAGAGTGTGAATGATGTGAGTTAGAGGAATTTGAAAACTTTAAATTGGATTGTACTCAGGCAGAGACGGGGACAGATGAACTCTTGGGGACCCTTGCATACTGTGTGCGTGCGCGTGCGCGAGTGGATGTTGTCGCGTGTATCGGCCTGATAGGACAGGCTGGCGTGATGCCCGGCCATGGGATTCCCAGTCAAACAGCGTTTCAGGCTGAATGCGGCCCGTCTTCCCACTTGACTTCTGCTCTCATTCACACCTTAATTTGTGATGTTATGCCAGCTGACTAATCAATCAAAATATTAGATTTGATTTCTCACTGTGTAAAAGGTGCTGTTGTTTATTCACTAAAATGTGATTTAATTGACATTTGTTGTTTGCAAATCACATCAGGCGAATGGAATTTAAAGAACTGGATGACTGAATTCCTGGACGCTCAAGGATGAGTCTGCCAGGAGTTCATCAAATTTCTGAAGCTAATCCTCATGTTTTCTGGTTGCTTTGTGCCAGCGCTCATGCCAGCGCTTGTACGGTATCACTCAAAGACGCACATTGTGCTGAAATATCACATTATGGCCTCACATGAGTCAGCAGCATGGGTCCAATGACTGTGTCCCAGACTCTTTTGTGTCAGATGTCCATGTGACGGTGAGACACGCTGTTTATAGGTCAATGTGGGCATTTTCTACGATGCATGACCTTGAAAAAATAAGGAGTGTGACATCATTTCCTGTCAATTATGATATTTAAAGTGGCCTGAATGTAATAAAAAGCAGATGTTTATGCTTTTTTTTTGTCTTGTCGCATTAGATATACCTATAAATTATTACTTAAATTGTCTTTTGGGATGTGCGTATTATCAATGGGAATAATTTTTTCCTAATCGGGTTTCCTTGTCCAAAATAAGTCTGTTTGAACACATTTAGCATTCCCACACTGTTGGACACGATAGGGATTCTGCTGCAGACTAGCAGAAACCCAGCACTACTCTGTCCTGACAGCTAAATTATATTTGCCTTCACCTCTCGTTCATATCTCCTGAGGTGATTCGATGAATATTTCAGTTTTCCAGAGTGTATTTAAGTCTTCCTGGATGAACTTGATTCTTGCCCGCCGGGTGTTAAATGTTGGAAAGGACTTGTTTCTGTATCGGGGAAACAAAGGCTAGTCAGTGTTACTTGAACTTTCTGCATATGAACCCACATGTAACCCTCAGGACATAGACAATGCTGTTGATATTCACACACACACACACACACACACACACAGGTTTGTTTTGCTATCTCAGTGAGGACATTCCATAGGCGTAATGGTTTTTATTCTGTACAAACGGTACATTCTCTCCCCCTACACTACCTCTACCCCTAAACCTACCCATCACAGAAAACATTCTGCATTTTACATTTTTAATAAAATGTTATTTAGTATGTTTTTAAAGCTATTTTAAATATGAGGACTATAATGTCCTCATAATTCATGTTTAAGTCGTGATACCCATGTCATTATAAAAATTTGTGTCCTCATAAATCACAAAAACGTATGCGCACACACACACACACACACACACACACACACACATTCCTTTGTGCCCATGTGGGTGGGATACACACTATCTCACTGATAGCCTAAGGTGAGGTGCTGTTAAATGTGTGTGTGTGTGTGTGTCCACAGGTATAGTAATACTTGTAAATTTTGATCTTGTGGGGACATTTTTTGGTCCCCATGAGGAAACAAGCTTATAAATCATACAGAATTTTCTTTTTTGAAAATCTAAAATAGCAGAACATTTTCTGTGATGGGTAGGTTTTGGGGTAGGGGTAGTGTAGGGGGACAGAATATACAGTTTGTACTGTATAAAAACCATTACGCCTATGGAAACACAACGTGTGTGTGTGTGTTTGTCAGACAGAGAGAGATGTATTTTGAGATTTCGTCTCTATGTGAATGTCAGATGGCCTCATTTGACCTGTGCTTTCTGCTTTGAACTTCTTCCTCTAAAGTTGAGTCTAGTTCTAGTTAGTTTGGGGCGACTCTGCATCTGCACTCTTGAGAATAGGCTGACAGCTGGCCAGAGGCAGATTTTATTGCCGAAGCTCAGGAGACTCAATTTAGTTTCTCATTTATGAATCACCGTATATGTTCACATGTTTTTCTTTTAAAAAATTCAAATGAATAAATTAATAAAACGTTCAAGTAAGCATAATTCAATTATAATTATATAATCAAGTCATTTTTATTCGCATTATTTGGATGCATTAAATTACTAAAATATTAAATGGCTCAACTGTTTTCAACTGTGATAATAAGAAATTTTTCTTGAGCACAAAATCAGCATATTAGAATTATTTCAAAAGGATTGTGTGATATTGACGAAAATTCTGCTTTGCCGTCACAAACTAAATGACATTTTAAAGTATATTCAAATAGAAAACAGTTATTTTAAATTGTAATAATATTTCACAATATTACCGTTTTGCTGTATTTTTGATCAAATAAATGGAGCCTGGTGAACATTTGTAAAAAAAAAAAAAAAAAAAAAAAATTTGTAAGAGACACCAAAACTTCCTATGTCTGTATAGACCTAACATTGACATTGACTGATTCTCCTAAGCAGATATAAACTGAAGTGGAAAGTGACATGACTTGTAGTGTTTTGTCACGATATAACACTATCAGAAAGTGCTGGAAGTGATATTACGGAAAAATGATTATGCTAATGATATGCTAATTAAAGATGTTAATTAGGCTAAATCTAAACGCCACTTAAAGACTTTTATCTGTAAATTTCACACATTACAATTAGTGAAATGCATCTGTTCATTCTCATCACTGTTTAAATGAAATAATTGAGATACATTCTCATTAAAATGATTTGATTTCATTTTCCTTTCGGGTTATCTCTGTGGGTGTCAGATTTGACTCAGTCGACCCTTTGCTCATTGAATTGCTTTTCTTCCACTACAATCCCAGTCTGTTTCCTAGTTCAGACACTCTCATAGTCGAGCGAGCTGCCGGCGTTTGGGGCGTCTGTGAATCTGCTCTCTTGAGAAAGAGCTGACAGATTTCAACAGCAGAGAGAGAGAGAGAGAAAGAGAGAAAGCAAACAAGGGAAGGAAACAGACACTCAGACTGATGCGTAGAAGGAAAAAAAAATCAAAACGGCGTTAAACAAGAAGAGGTTTGCACTTGCTCTGATGCAGCCCGAGGTGCTGATATATTCCAGACAAACACAGATCTGCATGTGTGTGATTCATCAGTTGCTGGTGACTGATGTGGGTGTTGTGTTGAAAGAGTGAAGAACAGAAAGACAGCTGAATTGTGTTTTTTTGTGCCCTTACTTCATGAAGGGACCACAGTGTCTGCTGATTCATGGACAGGTGCTCTTGGCTTTACAGAGCGCACAGAAAGTTTTTTGACTATGCTGTGTCCTTACAAACACACTCTGAGGCGAATTCACACTTCAGCACGCTAGATTTGAATGTAAAACCCTGTGTTGTATTCATATACAACCTACTGTCCAACTTATTCGATTGATGAATGTGTCGTATAGTACATAATGTTTATATTTCAGTCAAGTTATTGTCACATTCTATGCAAATGAATTTCATTATAGAACATGCCAGATTTAGACATTTACACCGTCTGGAACAGCATATTTCTCCATAGATAGCATAGATATTACATAATTTTATTCTCTAATAAAATACCAGATCATATAACTAGATAGTTTTCTATTTTAATCTCTTTCTATATGCATCATATATATGTAAATGTGTTATGTGTGTATCATTTACTTGTTAAATTGATTAAATTATATCACTATATTAATTATTTTCTAAATTATTATACTGTAGATATAAATACACATCAGGCTGCTACTGTTTTTTTTTTTTTTTTTTACTATATAGCTGGTTGTATAATATTATTTGCATTTAGCATCGTCTATGACCCAGAATAGTATTTCCGATTATGGTTGTGGTAGTCTACTGCATCCTCTTCAACCTACCACCAAGAATTGCCTTGCAAGCTGGGCAGTTGCACCATGCAAATTGAGATAAACAGTAATTTTGTGGGTGTGTTTGCACCATTACCCGATTTACATTCGTCCTTGATGAATACTTCCTTTGTATCTCAGCAACAAGGTTCACTAAACAGCAGACTGTTCAGACTCTCACAGACACACACGCACACAGGTTTGTTTTGCTATCTTAGTGAGGACATTCCATGGGTTTCTATACTGTATAAACTGAACAATCTCTCCCCCTACACTACCTCTACCCCTGAACGTACCGATCACAGGAAACATTCTGGATTTTTACATTTTTAATAAAACATTGTTTAGTATGTTTAAAGCGATTTTAAAAATGATGACTCATGAAATGTCCTCATATTACATGTTCACGTCGTAATTCCAGTGTAATACCCATGTCATTATACAAGTTTGTGTCCTCATGAATCCCAAAAATGTGCACACACACACACACCAAAATTAAAAAAGTCCAAAATATCTCATGCTGTCAAAACACACAGACACAGAGGGGATTGACTTTTCCAGTAGACTGTGTTCATAATGAATGTTAAAACAAAAGCAGAGGGAAAGGATTAACAAAAGCCCTGTAGAACAGGTCAAGGACTGATTCTTCTCTTGTACTTTTTTTCAGCCACTAAACAGCCCTTTCACCTCTTTGTTCTTTGCTTTTTTGCTAATTGAAGTAAGAGAGTTCAGTGCAATTTGTAGACTACTGTTTGTGGTCTATGGAACCATTTGTTGAAGTTGTTCAAAATGTAAAAAACAAACTGAACTTGCCTTGATTTGCTATGAAATTCCCATGATTTCATTGCAATCATGTGCGCTCTAACACCCTCATTTGCATATATTTCCATATTGAATACATGTTTTACATATCAACAGCTATTTGGTGTTTGCCACTGACATCACAACAATGTGAACTCTTGATTGGCTAATAGAGGCTACTCAATCATAACAGATGTTTTTTTTTACATATGGAAGTCTTAAAGGTGCAATAGAAAACCCCCTGTTTAATTCTATAGATCAGCAAGAGAGCTGAACATATTTAAAAAAAACAGTTTTATACGTGCAAGAAACCTTGACTTGTTATAAAAACAGTCCAATAAAATGCTACTAAAATTGTGCTACATTTTTGGCCGTCTCAGACACACCAGTTCCGCTGTAATTCTCCCAATGCATTCATGGCTCAATGCTTCATTCAGAAACTGAAGATAAGTGTGAAAACTATAAGAACCATCAGAGCTTGCAGAAGCGAATCGACATGCAGACTCAAAAGCAGGTTAGTGTGTAGATGTAGGGCACTGATGCTCACCTGCATGGTGGCAGTCGGCCTGACAGCAGAGCGGATTAGACACTGATTTAGATCCATGTCAGTGTCCCTGAAGAACTCTCCCACAGGGAGCAGAACACGCTGCACCACGGGCCGCAGAGCCCAGCTGCTTCTCAGCTCACTTTCACTGCTAATATCCTACGGCAGTAGAGATAGCTTGCAGTTAGCATTCAGGACTCCATCTGCTATAAGAGTGCTCTACAGCATTGGAGGTAACTCATGACAAGTAATCAGATTTTTAAATTTTGAGTTCTTTTTTTAAAAAAGTAATGCACTTTAAATTAGTTACTTTTAAGAAATCTTGAATGACTGGAAAAATAATCTTTAATTTGCAAGTCACAATAAACAAAACAATGCAGGTGCATTTTGAAATGTTTTAACTAATCTAGGGCTTTCATTATAATGATTTTGGTAAGTGAGTAATCGGTCGATGATTTTGACGATTAATCGAGTAATCTGACCGGTATTTGTTGTGGACCTAAGTGAGCCTTTAAAATGATTTAAAATGCACATATACTAATAATAGTACCACTTTACAATGAGGTTCATTAGTTAACATTAGTTAATGTAGTAACTAACATGAACTAACCATGAGCAATACATTTGTTACTGTATTTACTAATCTTTGTTAAAGTTAGTTAAGAAATTACAGTTGTTCATTGTTTGTTAATGTTAGTTCACAGTGCATTAACTAATGTTAACACGATTTTAATAATATATTAGTGAATGTTTAAATTAACATTAACAAAGGTTAATAAATGCTGTATAAGTGCAGTTCATTAATTGTTCATGTTAACTAATGAACCTTATTGTAAAGTGTTACGACAATAATGAGGAAATAATTATTTGTTCAAATAAAGTATCAAGTAATCTTTTGATTTAATTGAACAATAATGTTAAAGTACATAATATACATTATGTATTATAACAAATTCCTGGAGAGGGGGCTGACCTGGTGATTGTTGTTGTTACACTTTACAGCATGATCAAATTCTTGTTTAATATTGATCAAACAACATTTCATTTAAATGTCCACATAATCTTTAATGTTTTGACCATTTTATGATAGAAATGCTACAACCACTGTAATTTCTTGAACAAGGACATGTGGAAATCAAAACACAACTTAGAAAAAGGGTTAAAACGTTACGTTCACAGATAAGTTAAGTTAGGATGTAGGTAAATTATGTTCTGTTATGTTGTCATTTATAGTGTAAGTATCATTTTAAGTGTAAGGGTTTTTTTTAGTTGATAGAGATCCTGCAAGCTTGCTTTACTTGCTTTACCATAGTGTCAGACACTGTATATATTTAATATTTTTGGCTATAATACTTAATTTCCAAGCAACTGTAAAGTTATGCAGTATTTGTGTGTGTGTGTGTGTGTGTGTGTAAAAATCCCTGTTTTTTCCTTTGTAGGAAAATTAGTAAATGAATGACTTTTGTATCATCATGCAGTGTTGAATTACACCACATCTGACAGTATTTCCCCCGTCGTTTTCTCAACTTTCATATTTTTTTTGCACGGTTCATTTCTCAAATCCCTCGTTTACACCAATAAATGCCTACTGATGAGGCTGCTTGTGAAAAACTGTCCAGTCAGCTCTGCTACAGCGACTTTTGCTTGTGATTCTAGACAGGGGAGACAGATGCTGGCGGATCCGAAATTCAGATTCCTCTCAGCAAAACTTGATCATCTGAATGTCATCTCAGCATTACCTGTCTGTTTAACAGAGCCTCCTGACAGTGGCATGTTGTCCTGTTTTTCATTGAGCTGAAACAGCAAAAAGTGAAGGGAAAGTTCTGTGTGCCATTATTCTTGAATGAACTATGGTGGCTATAGCACAGCTGGATGTCAGTGACATGAAATATTGATTGACTCATGTTTCATAACCATCACTTACACACCAAATAGTACATATTTGATTTGAGAGCAACAGCGGAGGGGAAGATTTTCTGTGAATAATGAAGGTTAGTTCATCACACGGGGCTTTTGGTGTGTTAGCTATCAGGCTAATCGGGTATCTGTATGCTATGCTAGTACATAAGCTAACCAATACAGACATTATTCCATACATTTGAGAGACATGTTCTTAAATGTTAAACATAGCACTACATCTGACGCTGTTTTAATCGCCTCCATATTTAATCATGTTGTATTAACTGTTCCACTATCTTGTATATCTACTGTTCGCTGTTCACTGTTAATCGCCACCGCCTAGTGTCTCATAGCCAGACCTTCAGATTGATGGCAGAAGGTCTGGACTATATCGCAGCTTTCATTGGCCAAGGAGCGCCCAAGAGGACATTTGACTGACATGTAACGCCACCAATCACAATTCGTTTTTTTTTTTGCGTTATGTTTAGGGTCATGAAAATGTAAAGTCGATGTCCCTACAGTGTCCCATCTTATAAAATATTCAAAAAAGCAACAATAGAGCAGCAAACTTTACATATTTTTAAAAATCCAGGGTTTAGTTGATACTGATAAACGCTCGTTGCCACAGTTGTAAACACAACTGCGTTCTTCTTCCATGAGGGGGTTTGGCATCACGGCATTTGTAAGTATTGGATGGGGATTAATAGTCCCAACAAATACCCCACTAATATAGTCCACTTGAAGGAGTGAATGAGAATCAGTGAATGAATTCGGACTCTTGAGTGCCCCAGAAGGGCTGCCGGTTTTACATGGTTTGATCTTGCTGTTTAATAATCACTTGAAACTTGGTAAACTGGCACCTCCAGTAGTAAGATGCAAATATTTGTCTTGAAATCTGTATAGGAAACTATGTATAAACCTTAATTTAATAATCATTTAAAAAATGCATTTATACCTGTATGATATTGCTCCATAGTAGCCACATTGGACCAGCGGTTTGGAAAATGAATGGATGGATAATTCTATTCTGTAGGCGCTATTTTCTGGCGAGATGCAGGAGTTAATTTGGCGTGCGACTCTCATGGGTATTTTCTAGCTGTTGTGCGTGCATCGCTCGTTATTGTAGTGCATTCTGGTATTCAATGAGTGCACTCGATGTCGTCCACTATGATTTCGGGCACCACTACAAATGGCTGTCCCCTCAAATAGTGCCCTATTTAAGGGTATAGGGGGAGATTTCGGACACCGCCCTTGATTAGCTGGTTCAGGTGTGTATAATTAGGGTTGGAGCTAAGCTCTACTGGACAGTGGCCCTCCAGGAACTGAGTTTGACATCCCTTGCCTAGAGAAAGCTGGACGTTTGCCACTGATCAGCAGTAATTCATCAAATGATATACAGTAAAAGACTGTAATAATGTGTATGCATGGACAAGTATTTGCAGCATACTCGATTTGCATATGTATTGGGTGCTAAAACAAAGCATAAGTGCAAAAATTAGGCTACATTCAAAAATCCCCATGAGTGCATTGGTTTAATTTGTTGGAAATAATCACAGTGAGATAAACACTGTGATCCAGCGAAAGACAGGAAGTTGTTACAGTGATAATCCTGTGTTTAGTTTTACACACCGGATCATCTATCCTATCTCTCTGTCCACAATGCTACACAGCTCAGTGATACTGGACACCATCGTTTGTGTGTGTGTGTGTGTGTCTCTGTCCAGGCTTCATTTCTAAAATGCGCTGTAATCTATCATGTTCCTGATAACTCTCTCTCTCTCTCTCTCTCTCTCTCTCTCTCTCTGACAGGAACGGTGTGTGGGTGGGATTTCTGTCTGGGATTTATTTAACGAGGCATCTCACTAGAATGGGTCACATCTTTCTACTTCCTATGATATCTCTACTTCCTTTCATCTGATGCAAGTGACATTAATAAAGCCAGAACACTATGATGTATTACTGAGCTCTGATAAGATTTCATAATTTCTGAGATACGTATTCAAGTCTGATATTAGCTGATTCGAGAATGAGAAGTGCGTTTTTGTACATTTCTGATGTTTTGACAGCCATTCCGAAGAAGTTGTTAGAACTGAATATGCTGTCTGAAAATTCGGGTCAGTAAAATATTATTTTATTTTTAAAACAAATGAATACATTTATTAAAACAGGATGCATTACATCGATCAAGTGACATTAAAGACTTTTATTGTGTTACAAAAGATTTCAAATAATTTTTTAACTCTCTGTTCATCAAATACTCCTGACACAAAATGTATCACAGTTTCCACAAAAATATTAAGCAGCACAACATGAGCACCAAATCAGCCCATTGGAAAGATTTCTGAAGTATCATGTGACACTGAAGACTGGAGTAATGATGCTGAAAGCTCAGCTTTTCTATCTCAGGAATAAATTGTAGTTTAAAATATATTAAAACAAAAAGCAGTTATTTGTAATAATATTTCACAACATTTCTGTTTTCACTGCATATATGATGCTGCTAAGCCTAAGATTTAAAAATTGTACCGATCCCAAACTTTTCAAACGGTAGTGTTATAACTGTTACCACCATTTTACCACGGTACAGCCAGAGTACTTCTGTGTAAGGGATTGTTACAGTGGCGATAAGTTTGTCAGAGGTTGCTGTCCATCTTTCCCTGACTTCAAATGCTCTCATTAATGCAAGACATGCAGCTTCACAATCGTAGTTGTTTGCGGTGGATCGTTAGGAGGAATGCACGCCACTGGCAAACTCATTTATCAAATACCTCAGAAAAGCGATTGTGTTTTAGTTTGAGGGCTCTTGTGTTGTATTGATTGGGTGGTGAAGAGCTAGCGTGTTAAATATTTCATATCAAATCACTCAAATAAAGTGTCTCTGCTGCTAACTCACACTCTTCTGTATGTGAGGAATAAATGGGAAGTTTTCAAAGTCTGTCTTACTAATGAATGTCATCTGCTTTTTCACACACACTTTTCCTCTATCATGTATTAACCTTAGCATTAATCATATTGTTCCTGCAATCTCAGCTAAATAATAGTGCTGATATTAAAATATTTGCTAACACGTCTCCCTTATAGATTGAAAACAATCTACTTTACATTTAGAAACAGCAAAATGCTTGCTTGTATCTTTGCTTTGCTTTGTGTCAATAGGCTAATCGCTAGGCTAACTGTCTATGCAGTACACTTCTAGCAATACCGTGAAGGAAGCGGTTGGCAAAAAATAGTAATAACTGTGTTTTTTGTCAAATTAAAACTATTTGGATGGCTGGTGATGGTGTCTTGTGTTTAGTGGGTGACTAAAGATTTAACCAGTGGTGTAGCAACATATGTTTTCTGGCCAAATTACCCAAGCTATCTCGTAGATCCCTCAAAGAAAAAATGTAATACGACTGTGTGTATGTAAATTCCCTTAGAGTCTGGTTAAGGCTGATAAAGATTTATTTTACATGAAGCAACTTATTGTTTACTTTTGCGGCCTATAAATGTTTTCCCCGGTGCAACCTCTTTTGAGGTAAAATATCTGCAAGTCTAGTCAGAAGTTTCATGTTCCTAGTCTGGAATTGGACATCAAAGCCTTCTCAAGTTGTATTTACTCCTGGGAAACTCTGAAATGATTTTGATACCTGAGTTTCCAAGTTGGGTTGGCCATACACTTTAACCATGGTGGAGGGGAGAACGATTGCTGCTTTGACTAGTATTTTTTTGTATTAGTTTTTTTCCACAATAGCTACATCACCCTGTCTTATCATTAACTCTCAGGGGTCGGCGGTTACGCCGGCGATATCACCTCGCTTTTTTTCTTATTAGTGTGAAAGTGACTCAAAATACTGCATCGAATTTGGTCATACATATGTGTTATGCATAATTCAAAAGTGTCTACTTTTTTGTAGACATATTTACCTGTATAAATAACCATTTGAAGTATATTGTATGTTATATACACAGCCAAAATAGCATATAATTGACCAAAATTCCAGAATCACTATTCTGGATTCTATATTTAGATAGCGCAGTGAATGTTTATATGGTTGTTAACATTTTATTAAAAAAAATAATTCAATGCATTTTGGCTTTAATAAGATTTTCCCAATAAATAGGCAAGAATAAACATAGTGTACTCCATGATCCCTGTTCTTTCAGATAACAAAGCAATTGAATGCAACGAGCTTGTAATCACATCTTCAGAAGTGGGAAGTAAGAAATTTTTTAATAGTATGTGAAGGTAGCATATGTACACTTTTGTTGAAAAGTTTGAGCTCAGTGTGATTTTTTTTTTTTTTAAAGAAATTCTTACCTTTATTCAGCAAGGATGCATTAAATTGATCAGATATGACAGCAAAACATTTATAATGTTACAAATAATTTGTAAAAAAAAAAAAATTGTTATTTTGAACTTTATATTTATCACAACTGTTTTCAACTTTGATAACAATTATAATGTTTCTTGAGCATCAAATTAGCATATAAGAATGATTTCTGAAAGATCATGTGACACTGAAGATTGGAGTAATGATGCTGAAAATTCAGAATTACAATTTAAAATATAATATTAAAAAACAGTTATTTCAAATTGTAAAAAAAAATTACAGGATTACTGTGTTTACTATATTTTTGATCAAATAAATGTATCCTTGGTGAGCATAAGAGTCAAAATTCTGAATGGTAGTGTACTTCACATGCCAAAAAGGCATGGAGGAAATGCATGCTTGGAATTTCATGTCATAAATGTCCTCTTTAGGGCTTTCTTTAAGATAGAGATCCATAATCACTTCCTCTTGAATCTTGAATGTGGTGATGCTACACAGTTACTGCTACTCATACAGGCTGCTGACTGTGTGTGTTAATTTGATGCTTTATCTGTGTAACTGCTTTTGAGCTGAACAGATTAAAGTGAACATTTCCTTCCTCTCCCTGGTAAAATAACATTAACTCACACATCTCTCTCTCTTTCTCTCTCTCTCTCTCTCTCTCTCTCTCTCTCTCTCTCTCTCTCTCTCTCTCTCTCCCTCTCTCTCCCTCCCTCCCTCCCTCCCCCTCTCCCTCTCTCCCTCTCTCTCCCTCTCTCTCTCACCAGAGTTGGAAGTTTTTTTGGGATTCTCATTCTGTGGTCTAATTGGATCCTAATAGGAGTTTTCCTCCCTAGAGTTCTCTGATAAGTTAATGGTCTGTGAATTGGTCCTTCTTCAATCTCCAATCTTACGATGTGTGTGTGTTAGTGGGCCATGAGAGACCTTAGAGGGAAAATAGCACTGGCTTAACTCACTATTTTAAATGCTTTTATTAAGGGTCGCGTAAGGTCTCTCTCTTTCTCTCTCTTTAGTTTGAACTAGGCAGAAACCATAAGATGTTTACAAGATGTTTATGTGCTTCCAGTTTTACATACAGAGTAATCTGTTTTATATTAACTCTAATTTACTCTAATTTATAGAACTCCAGTCCAACCCAGCCCAGCTCACTTTAGAGAAATGTGATTTATTGATCCCTGAGGGGTAATTTAGCAACCACACCATGAGTCAGAATTGAACGGGGGTTGTTATGGCCAAAACACTGAATATTAGTCACCAAAAGATCACAATAAATTGCTCGGCACCTCTGTATAGAGCTAGGCTGTTAAGTAAAACATTAAAGGGTGAATAATAATGATTAGCTCAGTTTGAGTTTATAGTGCATACATATACTGTATTAATTCTTAATAAAAGAAACTAATTAAATAAATTAATTAGGATGAATATTTTTTATATACAGTAGGTACAGAAAGTATTCAGACCCCCTTAAATTTTTCACTCTTTGTTATATTACAGCCATTTGCTAAAATGTTAATTTTTTCCTCATTAATGTACACACAGCACCCTTTTGATCTAATACAGCCATCAGTCTTTTTGGGAAAGATGCAACACGTTTTTCACACCTGGATTTGGGGATCGGCTGCCATTCCTCCTTGCAGATCCTCTTCAGTTCTGTCAGGTTGGATGGTGAACGTTGGTGGACAGCCATTTGTAGGTCTCTCCAGAGATGCTCAATTGGATTTAAGTCTGGGCTCTGGTTGGGCCGTTCAAGAACAGTCACGGAGTTGTTGTGAAGCCACTCCTTCGTTATATTAGCTGTGTGCTTAGGGTCATTGTCTTGTTGGAAGGTAAACTTTCGGCCCAGTCTGAGGCCCTGAGCACTCTGGAGAAGGTTTTCGTCCAGGATATCCCTGTACTTGGCCGCATTCATCTTTCCCTCGATTGCTACCAGTCATCGTGTCCCTGCAGCTGAAAAACACCCCCACAGCATGATGCTGCCACCACCATGCTTCACTTTTGGGACTGTCTTGGACAGGTGATGAGCAGTGCCTGGTTTTCTCCACACATACCGCTTAGAATTAAGGCCAAAAAGTTCTATCTTGGTCTCATCAGACCAGAGAATCTTATTTCTTACCATCTTGGAGTCCTTCAGGTGTTTTTTTAGCAAACTCCATGCGGGCTTTCATGTGTCTTGAACTGAGGAGAGGCTACAACTTTCTCTGATCTCCCGACTGCATCTCTGGAATTTAGCCACAGTGATCTTTGGGTTCTTCTTTACCTTTCTCACCAAGGCTCTTCTCCCCCGATAGCTCAGTTTTGCCGGACGGCCAGCTCGAGGAAAGGTTCTGGTCATCCCAAACGTCTTTCATTTTAGGATTATGGAGGCCACTGTGCTCTTAGGAACCTTAAGTGCAGCAGAATTTTTTTGTAACCTTGGCCAGATCTGTGCTTTGCCACAATTCTGTCTCTGAGCTCTTCAGGCAGTTCCTTTGACCTCATGATTCTCATTTGCTCTGACATGCACTGTGAGCTCTAAGGTCTTATATAGACGGGTGTGTGGCTTTCCTAATCAAGTCCAATCAGTATAATCAAACACAGCTGGACTCCAATGAAGGTGTAGAACCATCTCAAGGATGAGCAAAAGAAATGGACAGCACCTGAGTTAAATATATGAGTGTCACAGCAAAGGGTCTGAATACTTAGGACTTAGTACTGAATATGTGATATTTCAGTTTTTCTTTTTTAATAAATCTGTAAAAATGTCAAGAATTCTGTGTTTTTCTGTCAATATGGGGTGCTGTGTGTACATTAATGAGGAAAAAAATGAACTTAAATGATTTTAGCAAATGGCTGCAATATAACAAAGAGTGAAACATTTAAGGGGGTCTGAATACTTTCTGTACCCACTGTATATATACATATTTTAATTTAATACATTTTTTTATTATTTTATTTTATTATGTTTCTGTGGAATAAATGAAAATCTGAATCCTCTTTCTGACTACTGAACCCAGTGTCATCCATCCACAGCCTCACAAAATAAATGACAATGAATAACATCCCTTCCATATTTATCTTTTTTTTTTTTTTTTTTTTTTGCTAACCAGTCATGTTACCCTGGTTTCTGTTTTCATTGTGTTGCACTGAATGTTGGAGGCCAAACACATTGGTTGTGTGGGTTTAATCAAGTGTTATGCTGTTCAAGGGCCTGTAAACCTTCTTGAGCAGTAGCATTAAGCTGAGATAAGAGCTGCATTAAATTCCATCTGTTTACAGTGTGCTTTTATATATATGAGAGTGGGAAATGAACTGTGCTCCTGGAGTCTGTCCCTCTCTCTCTTCCTCTGTCCTTGGATTGGAGAATAGGCCCAGGATAGAAATGGCTGACAGCCCAGCTCTTTAGAAAAAGAATCCTGTCTCTGACAGTGTGTACTCTCACCCGCTGAAAAACACACATGTGCTCAGACACGCAGGTAGACACTTGCTTTATTTGACGCTGACACATCACACAAGATCGACACACTACACTGACACACAAATACACACATCTCTATGGCCCAAGATGGCAATATATAAGAATAATTTGGTTTTCTAATTGATAAAACAACAGAATATTAATGAAAGGTCTGCAGGCCCAAGAATTTGACTGATCTGTGAGAGCTAAAAAATAGCAAAATATACAAAAAAAAAAATATAGCAATATAATAATAGTATTGTTAATAAATAATAATAATAATTGTAATACTACTATTATTATTGTTTTTCATTATTATTATTACATTATTACATTTTGCACTTTTGTCTTTGTATGCAGTTGAGCTGTTAATAAAAATGCATTTTTCATGCTATAGAAAGAACATTGCAAATTGAAAACTGGAAAGGACAGGGAGAGAAAGTTTTAATATCGACTGACTGTGTCATCGTTTCTATAGTACAATATTTGACCAAACACAGAGGTGAACACCAGTCGATTGAGTGGAAACTTTCAATTACTGTTTAGCTCCCTCCTTTCCTCCCTTCCCCCATCATAAAAATCATTTGTGCTCCATTATATAACTGTGCTGTGATGTTCAGCTGTCAGTCACAGACACATTCAGTGCACTGGGGGCCTGTTTGCATGTGTGTACACATTTTGAAGTATTTATTTATTTCTCAAGAGATTTATTGTTTGTAACATGCAGTTGGAAAATATTTACTAGAAAAACATTTTTTGGTCATATATATATATATATATATATATATATATATATATATTTATATGTGATGGGTAGGTTTAGGGGTAGGGGTAGGGGTAGTGTAGGGGGACAGAATGTACATTTTGTACTGTATGAAGATCATTATGCCTATGGAATGTCTTCACTGAGATAGCAAAACAAAACTGAGTGTGTGTGTGCTGTATATATCAAATAAAGATTCCACAAAATATATTTATTTAAACGTCTGTTTTCTACATCCAAATCAGCACCAAATCAGTATATTATTATAATGATATCCAAAGGGGAAGACTTTAATGATGCTGAAAATTCAGCTTATCCATCATAAGAATAAATTGCATTTTAAAATGTAGTAAAATAGAAAACAGATCAAATAAATGGAGCCTTGGTTACGATAAGAGACTTCTTTCAAAAAAATGTATAAAAATCTCATTGACCCAAAATTGAACGGAAGTGTATGTGAATATATTATGGGTTATATGGTGAATGAATGAATAAACAGATGGATGGAGGAAGTGAAATGCATGTAGTGATGGTCCTGATGTTGTTAATTGTCTCTCTCAGGTGAGCACCTGCGGGTGTGTCCTCGGAGTTACACCTGCTGCACGTTTGGAATGGAGGAGAACCTCATGAACCTGAGCAGACGAGAGTTTGAGATGCAGGTGAAGGAGTCTGGACGCACCTTACAGGCCTCTCTCAACGGACAGTTCAAGAGCTTTGATGGTGAGTTACTGTCTGGAAATGTCACATGATACAAAATGGTCTCTTGCCATCATGCGGTTGAGAAGATGCGGTTTGTTGAAGAAGT
The DNA here is from genome assembly GCA_037194245.1 of Opsariichthys bidens. Classification (NCBI taxonomy): domain Eukaryota; kingdom Metazoa; phylum Chordata; class Actinopteri; order Cypriniformes; family Xenocyprididae; genus Opsariichthys; species Opsariichthys bidens. The sequence continues at coordinate 8,137,353 of CM074303.1, forward strand.
GATGCCACTCTTTGAAGAAAATGTTCAGGGACTTTTTAGGATTTAGTTTTAATTGATTGTTTTAATTGGTTGTAATGCATTTTTTTTATTATTATTTTCATCAAATTTGGTGAATTAAACAACTTGTAAGCACACTTAATCACTAGAAACGTTTGAAATAACCTGTTATGTTACCATTTAAGACATTTGTCCTATAGAACCTTTTTGGTGTAAAGAGTTCTTTAAAATTGAGTCTATATAAAAACCCATTGAACCTTTTTTTTTTTCTTCTTTAAGAGTGTGGTTTGTTTGCCTAACAAACCTGTGCTTGATATCGCAGAGAAGCACTGATAAAACCTCCTAGTGGCATTAGACAGATGGTGTGTGTGTGTGTGTGTGTGTGCACGCGCATGGCGTCCGTACAGAACCAGTGTGGATTTCTCACTAACACACAAGCCTGCTGAATACTGTGAGTGCGGATGTTATTCACACTGTTTACCTGGGAGATTGTATTTGGAAAGACAGAGATCGAGCACTACAACCAAATGTTTTGACAGCAACAAACTTACACTTTTCTTACAATAATGTACATAATGTCTGTGTGTATATATATATATATATATATATGTTATCTATATAACTCTCTCCCTCTATCTTTCTCTAGCTTCATAATCCTATCTCTTTCTCTCTGTGTGTAGGCGTTTTAATCAGTGTTTTTGCTTTTTGTGTAGATTGGTGTGTGTGGGTATGCGATTTGTTTTGATTAGTTCTGTCTGTAAGAGAAAAATAACTTCTCAATCACATTAAAACATGCTTCACACAATTACATGCATTAAATGTGTGAAGAGAAAAAGACATTATATTTTGCCTATTTTTAGAACCATTAAGACTGTAACATTAATTTCATTCAAGTTCATTTTTCTCCTAAATTATCATTGTCATTATTGTGATATAGTGATTAAAAAATCACTGTCCGACCATTAAAAAAAAGAAAAAGAGAAAACGATTACAGGCATTGCAATAATACTGCAGTACTGTAGTGTACATTATACTTACGTGAAGTATTTCAATTAGCATTAAATAAAATGAACAAAAAGTGCACTTGATTTTCTTAATGCAAAATATAATTTAATGTATATTAACATTTAATAAATTTATATTTTTATATTTTTTTAGCATTTTAAATATGCAAAACATGTCCAGGGAATTCAAAATAATAATAATAAAAAATAATAAATAAATAAAACATCAACAGATGGGTTTGGGTAGGGCTGGCACCCTAATCATGATCTTGGCCAAATGTCGCAGTTGATTAATTTTATTGTTGGGTAAGCAGAACAAAAAAAAAAAAAAGTAGACGAGAACAGGCAGAGTCTAGTGATTTTCAAAGATTTAATATTCATTGTTGAAACTGAATGTTAAAAACTGAAGCAATATATATATAGAATCTCTCTCTCTTTTAGTGGGTTTTTGTGCAGTTGGTGAATTTGGTACTTAAAGTTGAATAAAGTCAGTGTCTCTGTCGTTCTGGAGTTCATAAGTGCCAATTGTGGGGTTTAAAGCATGTCTCTGCCAGCTTACCTCCAGGAATCCTGTGTGTACAAACACTCTCTCACACACACATAACGTAGTGTGTTTGTGGTGAGAATGCTTGAACTGTGATTATTTCCCAAGTGCTGTGGCACAGGGAGGAGATCTGGTCAGTGTGTGTTTCCCAGCATGAATTATGCTTGGCACAGTAAGCAGCGATGGTGGATTATACCCAGGGTGTGTGTGTGTGTGTGTGTGTGTGTGTGTGTGTGTGTGTGTGTGTGTGTGTGTGCAGCTATTGATGTAAGGTTTAAAAGACTAAAGGCATTAACAGTGCAAAATGTGACAATATTTATTACAAACATATTAAAACAGCTTCACTGAATCATGCCTGCTGTCAAAGATGTGTACATTTGTTTCCGGTTTTTGCCCCTTACTAACTCGAAAAGAGATCAATTTACAGAAACCTGGAGCAAAAATCTTTCTGTCTGTCTGTCTGTCTGTCTGTCTGTCTGTATGTTTGTCTGTCTATCTATCTATCTGTCTGTCTATCTCTCTGTCTATCTGTCTGTCTCTCTGTCTGTCTGTCTGTCAGTCTATCTGTCTTTCTGTCTGTCTGTCTATCTGTCTGTTTGTCTGTCTATCTGTCTGTCTGTCTGTCTGTCTGTCTGTCTGTCTATCTATCTATCTGTCTGTCTCTCTCTCTGTCTATCTGTCTGTCTCTCTGTCTGTCAGTCTATCTGTCTTTCTGTCTGTCTGTCTATCTGTCTGTTTGTCTGTCTATCTGTCTGTCTTTCTGTCTATCTGTCTGTCTTTCTGTCTATCTGTCTGTCTGTCTGTCTGTCTGTCTATCTGTTTGTTTGTCTGTCTGTCTGTCTGTCTGTCTATCTATCTGTCTGTCTGTCTGTCTCTCTCTCTGTCTGTCTGTCAGTCTATCTGTCTTTCTGTCTATCTGTCTGTTTGTCTGTCTATCTGTCTGTCTTTCTGTCTATCTGTCTGTCTTTCTGTCTATCTGTCTGTCTGTCTGTCTGTCTATCTGTTTGTTTGTCTGTCTGTCTGTCTGTCTATCTATCTGTCTGTCTGTCTGTCTGTCTATCTATCTGTCTGTCTGTCTGTCTCTCTCTCTTTCTGTCTGTCTGTCTGTCTGTCTCTCTCTCTCTCTGTCTGTCTGTCAGTCTATCTGTCTTTCTGTCTGTCTGTCTATCTGTCTGTTTGTCTGTCTATCTGTCTGTCTTTCTGTCTATCTGTCTCTCTGTCTGTCTGTCTATCTGTTTGTTTGTCTGTCTGTCTGTCTGTCTGTCTATCTGTTTGTCTGTCTGTCTATCTGTCTGTCTCTCTGTCTGTCTATCTATCTGTCTGTCTATCTTTCTTTCTATCTGTCTGTCTGTCTGTCTCTCTGTCTGTCAGTCTATCTGTCTTTCTGTCTGTCTATCTGTCTGTCTTTCTGTCTGTCTGTCTGTCTGTCTGTCTGTTTGTTTGTCTGTCTGTCTGTCTGTCTATCTATCTCTCTGTCTTTCTGTCTATCTGTCTGTCTATCTGTTTGTCTGTCTGTCTATCTGTCTCTCTGTCTGTCTGTTTGTCTGTCTGTCATTTAGTTCTTTCTTTCACCTATCCATCATCATTCTATCCTTAGCACATGTAAATCTTGTAAACCTTTCATACACCCCTCCTCATATTTTACTGTTTGTGCATTTGTGTCTTTCGTCAGGTGTATATGTATGATTGAATTTGTTTCTATATGTGTTGAAATGTAATGCTCTCTAAGAGAGCTTGTCACAAGTATGTTAGAGCATAATGAGCTGTTATGAGTCTGTTTTAGGAGGGTAAGTATGGCTCTCGGTGTGTTTTAGGGTGTGTGTTTGTGTGTGTATGTTGGGTGCTGGATTCTCCGTAAGGGCGAGGTGACTCTTAGTTGTGTTTTGGAATTCGTAAGGAGTGGCTTTTCGCTGTAGGGGACAGTTTCTGTACGTGTCAGACACAGCCACACACGTATGTTGAAAACATTTGGCCACATTTAGATATAAAGCTAAACAGAAATGGAAGAAAAGGACATTCAAAAGATAATCAAATTCAAGTTGCAGGGCAGAAGATTCACGTCTAAATTTAATCAAACTGTAGCATAGAAGGTAATAAATCTCTTTTATCGCATCACATTGTTCAATTTATGACTTTTCTTGTTCACGTGCCTGAATCTTTGCAGATTTATTGAATGATATTTTCTTAGCTGAATGTATTTATTATAGCCCTGAGTTTGAATAGCAGCTGAGCAATTCAAGTGCTGATATATTGAAAGTATATTTTCAATTACACTGAGTCATCCATGAAAACAATTTCCTGTTGAAGGTCACCTCTTATGATGTCATTTGCGACAAGGACAGCTGCTCTGTCGCACGTCATTATTGGTCGTTTCATGTCGACGGCAGACCTGCGGTGACACAGACCTATGATCCCAGAGACATTTCTCTCTATGTCTCTATATCTCGCTCTCACACACCAGTTTTATGAGGAACAGTGACCGCCAGCTTTTATGTTATGAGTCTGTTTCTCTCTTCTTATTCTCAAAAAAAGTGTATTTGTTTCGGGGCAAACCTTAAACAGTCATATTGATTGGAGATATAGAAATGCAAAAAAATTAATTAATAGTGATTTCAAAATACCTTTCTTATTGCTTATTAGTTTAATGAATCTCTCTCTGTTCACTACCATTCAAAATTGGGATTTTTTTGTGTTTTTGAAAGAAGTCTCTTACGGATACACATACAGTAATCTTTTTGCAATCTAGAATAACTGTTTTTAATATGTTTTAAAATGTAATTTATTCCTGTGATAATCATTCTAATATGTGGATTTGATGTTTAAGAAACATTTCTTCATGTTATCAATGTTAACAACCATTGCTTAATATTTTTTGTGGGATTTTTTTTCTTGATTCTTTGATGAGTAGAAAGTTCAAAAGAACAGTAATTTTGTAGCAAATTAGCTAAAAAGGGAAAAATGAAAACTCGTTATAATTAATTACAAATATTTGAATCAGTTAATCAAGTTAACTTGATGTAGCTGAATTAATATTACAATTAATTTATTTGGCCAGCGAACACCCTTCCGTGGCCACAGAAAAATAACGCTTTCTTAGCATGTAGCTGTGATCATAATCATTTTCATTGACTTTGATTTGAAGCAGATCAGAATCAACTCGCAAAGTTTTAACTAAATCACGGACACGGAACTAGACTAAACACACACAGACATACAAATCACACATACATGTTGAATGAGAGAGTGGAAATGAATTAGCTTCATCGAGCTAGCTGGAAGAACCGTCAGTTTCTCGCTATAAAACTCCTTTGTTAACAAAGGGTTTCACAACTTATTACTGAATCGCAGTTTAGTGTTCCGTTGTATGATACTTGCAAATGCCTTAGCTGTTGAGGAGCGTCCGGATACGTCTCAGGAGAAATTCTTGATGGTTCGGTCTGATGGCACTGAAGTTGTAATCAATATCTTCTGCGTTGAATGAAGAAATGACGACAAACTTTTGAACGTTAGTGTATAGTACCATAGGCTCCATTGACATGTAGGTACACCTGTGTGTGCACCTGTGGAGACCTATGCAGTTGACATGCATGTTATCAGGAGGATATTCAGGCCACAGCTGGTGTACTGTCTGATTTAAGACCCTTCAGACAGGAGCTGCAGAGTTTACGATCTCGTCTGAAGGAGGCTTTAAAGAGCTCATTTGTGACCGTAAAGCTCCTGAAATTCATGTACTTTCCAAATGCACGATCTCTGATACTAGGTGTCGACAGACTTGCAGGTGAAGAACGTGACCTTTCTGCTGCCGCTCTTCTCGGCAGTTTGTGGGTTCAAGCCCCAATCAGACCTCTTCAGCTTATGTGATGAAGTCTGCAGCCTTTCACAGGATAAGTGGAAGAAGTGTGTTTGTGTGTGTGTGTGTGTTTGTGCATAATTGTGTTGTTGTGTAAGGGATACATTTCTGAAAATTTCAATTCATTTTAAATGGATCTTTCACATCTATTCTATTCTAATGTTGTGTTCTGTTCTGATTGCTTAATTGTAGTCAGTTCTATTCCATTTCATTGAATCATTTTTGTTGTTGTTGTTTTGCTTCTACTCTATTCATATTCAAATGCCAGTGGTGGGCAAGGTGTTGTGTGTATGTTTCCTCAACCATATGAATAAAATAATCAGTTAAAACACACACACACACACATTGTATTTTTGTGTTTTTTGGGACTTTCCATAGGTGTAATGGTTTTTATACTGTACAAACTGGACATTCTGTCCCCCTACCCCAGAAATACCCCTAAACTTAACCCTCACAGAAAATCTTTTGCTATTTTAGATTTTCAAAAAAGATAATTCTGTATGATTTATAAGCTTGTTTCCTTGTGGGGACCATTCATTCTCTCCTAAACCTACCCATCACAGAAAACATTCTGCATTTTTACATTTTTAATAAAAATTTTTTTTAAAAATGAGGACTCGTGAAATGTCCTCATATTTCATGTTTATGTCATAATACCAGTGTATTACCCATGTCATTATACAAATTTGTGTCCTCATAAATCCCAAAAACCCTAAAGCCATTTTAGATTTTCAAAAAAGATAATTCTGTATGATTTATAAGCTTGTTTCCTCATGGGGACCAAAAAAATGTCCCCACAAGATCGAAATTTACTAGTATTACTATACCTGTGGGGACATTTGGTCCCCATAACGTAGGGAATACCCACACAAACACACACACACACACACACACACACACACATACACACACAGAGTAACCTAATTGGTTGAAATCAATTTAGCTTTACAGGATATAGTCCTCTGCAGAGTATTTAAAAACATGTCGTCACAAATGCATTAAAACCTTTTAAAACTGGGGCAACTAATGTATCGGGGTTTAAGATTAATGTAATGTTTTTGTAAGTCTCTTTAAATTTAAGCAGAATAGAAGTCTATGGTCTGCTGTACAACTGTGTTTGTCCTTGTTTGCTCTTTAACCATGTTTATGCTCACCTAAACATTACTGATTAGCTGTTGTTTTTTTGGATCAGATTCCCTCATAACAATAATAAAATGTATTATTTAAAATACGATCATTAAGAGGAAAACTTATAAACAATAAATATATTAAATTCTATAATTCTATAGTTATGAGGGTTAAATTTGGGGATAGACAGTATCATTATCTCAATATAAACACAATAGAAGGCAATGAAAAGTCCCCCAGATGTGTGTGAACAGATTTGGCATATTTGGGAAGACCAAATTTTGTAAAACTGTCCTCTCTATTCGAAAAGCTCATAAATTGGGAAAACCGGTTTGGCCATGGGACTTTGGTCATTAAGCCACACTCCTAATTGTTAGCAATTTGAACCAAGGAAGTTTATTTCTTAAAAATGGTTGACACACACATAAGTACAATCCAACTTTACTTAACATAGAATATCACTAACACTGATGAATAGAGGTAAGCTATTAAATAGCACTCCCAAACTAGTTTTTGTTAATACACTACAGTTTGTATGAGCCAACGCAGACATAAAAACATATAGAAAGTAACACAAAGACAAAATGAAGTGATATTTTAGGTTAAGGTTACAAAAACTGAAAATGCACAATACTAACATGTAAATAAAACATATGGACACTGATCCTGATTTATAGCATCATACATGCATGCAAATCCTTCCCAGCTAACAGTTACATAATTTATTGGTACTTCATGACTTACTAATTGACAACATAACTTTGACATTGAATGTTTTTTCTTTTTATATATAGTGAACTGATGTACAGCAATTGATGAGCATGTGCTTTTAATATCATAATCTTTGTATGGAAAATATTGTTTCTATGAAAGGTCCTCAACAATACAGCTTCAAATGTCTCTGTGCGTGCATTAATTTAAAATATTGAATAAAACGGGGGAGGGCTGGTACTCCTTCAATTCAGTCATTCAGCACTTTGTCAGAATGCACAAATACAATTACATGTAATCACATTCAAATCCCTCTCTTCCTTTCATCCCTTCCCTTCTCTCTCTCCTCTCATTCCATCACTCTGTGGTCCCCAGCTGCTTGTCTCTCCATCACGGCCTCGGCTGCAAATTAACAGCCCGACGTGTTCTGTTACGATGCCACTGATATCATTACGCCTGCACGCCTGTCAGAGAGATAGATGGAGGAGAGGGAGAACGAGAGAGTGTAGTGAGGGGGTGGAGGGTCAGATGAGTGTGACAGGAATATAAAGAACTGGGTATCTACCTTTCATGGCCTTTTTTATTCAAAGTCAGGATGTTTCTTCACCTCACACGTTGACCCCCCAAAATAAACAGACGCTTAAAGGGATAATTCACCTTGAAATGGAAATTCTGCCATCGTTTACTCACCCTCATGTTTTTTTCTGTGGAACACATTTTAGAGCTTAATTTTAGAGTTTTAGTAATTATTTAAGTAAGTTTTAGTCATTTTGTTGTGTTTTTGTTATTTTTTCTCATTATTTCTTTTAAAACGTCTGTATAGTTTTTATTCATTTCGAACTTTTAGTTATTTTAGCCAAAAAATTTAATAAAAATGAGAAATGTTGCCTTGACATTTAACTGAAATAATCAATGATTTACGGTATATATATATATGTGTGTGTGTGTGTGTGTGTGTGTGTGTGTGTGTATACCTGGTTTGGATATATGTAGTGTATGTATATGTATATATATGTGTATATATATATATATATATATATATATATATACACTGTATATATAATCTTAGTATATATAGTATAAAATGAAGTGTTGCATTTTTTAATTTTTATATGAATTAATAATTAATTTAATATTTAATTAAGATAAAATATCACATTGGTGTGTCATATTTGTACATGTAACTTTAGTTTATTAACTTTTTTCAGTTTATTAGTTGTTGTAGTTTATTACTCAAATTAGTTTGAGATCAAAACTATTGTTATGGCTTTATAATGAAGAACGAACAAATATGGAAGGGCCGTAAGATTTCTGTCCTGCAGGCTGTCTTGTTGTTAATCAGACCCTAGATAGACTCACCTGGATCAGTGGTAACACACTTTGGATAGGTTTTTATTTGAAAATATGAAAGGTGAGAAAAGTTGTCCATTGAAGTGTGAAGAGAGATAATGAATGTGGGATCGTCACCGTGCAGGGGCTTTATTGAGTCATTTCAACTAAAAAGCACAGCTGGAAAAATCAAATGGTCAATGATCTGTTTAATATGGATGTTGTGAAATGCTTCATCAAAACTGTGTTCATTATCCTTTATATAGCATTTGTTTGGCTATTTTATATGACTAATGTGAACTTAATCTGATGTAGGGCACAAAAAGGTCTTATTTACAGCACACTTCTCTGTATTTCATCATGAAAGTATTAGTACAGACATAATCCCATTGGTGCAATGTGGGGAAGATCTTTGAGCACACACACATAAGATGCAGGAATAAAAATAGTTTAGGATTTAGAAAGATTAATTTTGACCTCATTTGGGTTCATCATTATGAATTGTTGTGCATCTTGTGTGTGTGTGTGTGTGTTATAAAGGTACAGACAAGCATGGCTGAATTTATTCGTTTGTATTAGTGGCTCCTGAACATAAATGATTCTGGTTTCTCTAGTTTATGGCAAACATTTTGTAAACTTTATATTCTAATCGCTAAACACATGTCCTTGTGTTGTTCAACCTGAGGGTGGCGCTCTATTGTTGATTGATAGGCTTTAAGTACACAAGACACACGCACATCTTAAAATTGCCGTAACGTAGTGTTTGTCGCCTCCGAATGCTGTTTTAGAGTGAGGAAAAGAAAGTTCTCAAAATCGCGATCTTACAAATTATTCTAATTCAAACTTTGATGGAAAATGTTTTTTAGATAAAACCTGAAAGAGTTGGAAACGTAGTGGAGGTGATGTTGAAGTTAATTTATTGCCTGCCTTTAGTTTTTGACTTTGGGCGATTGTATTTAGGCATCAAAATTCATTAAAAAATAAAAAAATGTGTAAGTATCATAAACTTTTATCTTTTTACCTTTTTTTTTAAAATCCAAAAGCTTATTACATGACACACAAAAAAAATAAATAAAAATGAATCGTGTGCACAATTTACTATTTCGTTCCCTCGATTTATAAATCATCTGCACAATTTAGCCTAATATTTTTTCCAAGCATATCCGAGGCTCCGTAGCCTATTTAAAAATGAGGAATCGCTGTGTCCGAAATCGCATACTGCCTGCATAGGTCCTACATTTGAATTTACTTCACCAGCACCTATTCAATTCAATTCAATTCAAATTTATTTGTATAGCGCTTTTCACAATACACATCGTTTCAAAGCAGCTTTACAGAGAATGGATGTCAACATTACAATTTAAAGAAAGCAGTTAGCAAATAAAATAATTTAGTTGATTAATTTACAATCAGAGTTAGCAGTTTAACCGAAGTTAGAAGCAATGAGCTCCCGGAAAATAAATTAACAATAAGGATAAAGAATTAGGTAATGAGCATGTTGATCCAGATGATTGCGTCTTCTGAAGTCCTCGCAGGAACTGGCGCCGTCTCTTCACAGGTGATGGTCATCTGAGGTCTTCTGAAGAGGCTGGATTCGGACTGAAGCTGATGTGGTCTCTAGTCACCTCGGGGCAGATGTCCCGCGGTAGAACAGAAAGCAAAAGGAGAATAATTAGCGTAGCTGCTGTTCATAACTTTAAGCAAAGATAGTCATAATGAGCGATTGATCTGATATGAGATGCATTATGTGAATGCTTGGCTAAAGAGATGTGTCTTTAATCTAGATTTAAACTGGGTGAGTGAGTCTGATCCCCTGACATTATCAGGAAGGCTATTCCAGAGTTTCGGAGCCAAATGTGAAAACGCTCTCCCTCCTTTAGTCGACTTAGCTATCCTAGGTACAACCAGAAGTCCCGAGTTTTGTGATCTTAAAGAGCGCGACGGGTTGTAGGGCAATAGAAGATCGGTTAAGTACACAGGAGCTAAACCATTTAGAGCCTTATAGGTCATTAGCAATACTTTAAAATCGATACGGAACTTAATGGGTAACCAGTGTAGAGATGATAAAATTGGTGTTATATGATCATATTTTCTTGACCTGGTAAGAACTCTAGCAGCTGCATTTTGTACTAATTGTAGCTTGTTTATTGAGGAAGCAGGACAACCAGCTAATAATGCATTACAGTAATCTAATCGAGACGTCATGAAAGCATGAAGCACCTACAGTGAGGAAAATAAGTATTTGAACACCCTGAACACAATTTAAATAGTTAAAAAATCATACATTGTGATTTCTGGATTTTTTTTTTTTTTAGATTATGTCTCTCACAGTGGACAACGAAGACAATTTCAGACCCCCTCCATGATTTCTAAATGGGAGAACTTGCAAAATAGCAGGGTGTTCAAATACTTATTTTCCCCGCTGTATATAGTATGAATATGGGTAGCATGAATGAAATTCGGACGCCATGTTGTTATTGTGACGTGACCTACCAGCATCAGTTGCGTCGCTTCAATGCCATTCATAAATTCTCTCCCTCGTGGGACAGTGAAGTGTCCATCGAGGCGTGATTAAAAGATCTTAAACTAGATGGAACTGGATAAAATATTTTGACTGTTGCAATTCCAACAGTCAGATTACTCTGCCTGAGTATCGGACGAGTGTTCACTGTTGGCCAGAGGAGAACTGGCCTCCCGACTGAGTCTGGTTTCTCCCAAGGCTTTTTTCTCCATTTTGTTGGAGTTTTGGTTCCTTGCCGCTGTTGCCTTTGGCTTGCTTAAGTTGGGGACACTTGCTTGATATTCAGCAGTGTTTTTGATATGCCTGCATTGGCGCCGTTGTATGTGAACTGAGCTGAGCCGGACGATTACGTCACTGTTTTCTGCAGTGCTGATATACATAAATTAACTAGACTAATAACTATTGATCTTTGCAACGGAATGAATCAATAATATATAGAATAAGCTGGGCAATGACACCATTGTCTTTGGGAGCTGCTGTGCAGAAAAAAATGATTTGCCAATTATTAACGTAAAGCTGCTTTGCCACAATTTGCATTGTAAAAAGCGCTATATAAATAAAGATGACTTGACTTGACTTGACTTCCGAATCTCAGCAGAGGGACTTTTCTCTCCAACTGTTTTTTCGAATACTATTTTTGGACATACTACTCTTTTGGTGTACTGTTTTTCTCATACTAAATAGTAGGGAAGCATTCGATTTCCGATGCAGAGCATCTTTCTATGTTTCTGTACTTTAACACTCTCTTGTTAATGTGCGATTGATTGATGTGTGACCGGGTTATTGTGAGCTTATGGTAGCGCTGGGTTATATAACACAATTCATATTTATCGACTTTCTCTCTGAACATTTAGTGTGAGTTAGTGCGTGTGTGTGGAAAAACACATTCATATTTATCTCAATGCCTCCTTATTGTGTTGGTACACAAACTACTGACTGTTTTAACTAACTAACTATTTACTAAAGATGCAATTTTACCTATTGAAGTGTTTCAACGTGTCTTAACAAATGTAAATGAATAAATGATTCTGATGAATGATTTCATGGATAAAAGCTATATATGTTTGTGACGTTGCAATCTTAATATTGGCTCATCCAATCAGATTCATAATGCATTACTATTTGGATCTGTTTGGGCTTTTATTTGAAGTCAGTGTGAATTGAGAAACTACTGTAGTTTTTATTTTTATATTTTCTGTTTAAATTTTAATTTTACTTAAAGTTTTAGTAATTTTGTTGTTAGTAGATTAAGTTAAACTAAAGTCTTTGTCAACTAGCTGAAATAAAGTAAGTTTAAGTCTTTTATTTCCGTTAACATTTATTTTATTTCTGAAAAGTAAAATTGTTACAGCAAGTAACATTGAATCAAACAATACATTTTTAAAGAGACTGAAATGTTGTAAAAGATCTTTTACTCCATTAATCCTACAGTTATTTGGTTAATTTCTTATGAATAATCTTAGCTTTTGGGTGTATCTGTTAAATTCTCAATAAAAAGGAAATAGTCAAATGAGATGAAGTGCCTTACATTTGTAAAATATTTCATTCAAAAATAGACAATACTGCATTATTATATAAATTCTTTTACTTATTATTAATAAATGGTTAGATAAATGTATTTATTACTGGACAACACACAAATATATTTTGAAATATACATATACATTTGTGTAAATATATCGATGTGATATATATATATATATATATATATATACTGTCATATAACATTGTTTTTTACAGTTGTGTTCAAAATTATTCAACCCCCCAATGCTGTAAATGGTTTTAGAGAATTTAGAGTACATTTGTAATTGAATTCAGAATGAAATCCTACAAGGACTTCTTAAAGAAGCATATGCAACTAAAATGACATCAATTGGTTTTGTAATACAGTAGTAAATGTTTCTTTTGTGAATTCTTCATTGACACAATTATTCAACCCCTTAAAGACTACCACTCTGAAGAACAGAGGTCCATTGAAGTGTTTTCAATCAGGTATTGAAAGCACCTGTGGATGTCAGGGAGCAGCAATAAAGCCTAATAAGCACCAATTAGGCAGCTTTAAAATGACTGTGATACTCAGCTCCTTCTAGACATTTACTGGTGTGGTTACAAACATGGTGAAGTCAAGAGAATGGTCCAGGAAGACAAGAGAAGAGGTGATTACTCTTCACAGGAAGGGCAATGGCTATAAGAAGATTGCAAAGATGTTAAACATACCAAGAGACACCATAGGAAGCATCATTCGCAAATTCAAGGCAAAGGGCACTGTTGAAACGCTACCTGGTCGTGGCAGAAAGAAGATGCTGACTTCGACTGCTGTGCGCTACCTGAAGCGTAGAGTGGAGAAAAGTCCCCGTGTGACTGCTGAGGAACTGAGAAAAGATTTGTCAGATGTAGGTACTGAAGTTTCTGCTCAGACAATACGGCGCACCCTGCGTAATGAAGGCCTCCATGCCAGAACTCCCAGGCGCACCCCCTTGCTGTCTCCAAAGAATAAGAAGAGTCGACTGCAGTATGCCAAAATTCATGTGGACAAACCACAGACGTTTTGGGATAGTGTTCTGTGGACTGATGAAACAAAATTAGAACTGTTTGGGCCCATGGATCAACGCTATGTTTGGAGGAGGAAGAACAAGGCCTATGAAGAAAAGAACACCTTGCCTACTGTGAAGCATGGCGGGGGGGTCAATCATGCTTTGGGGCTGTTTTGCTTCTGCAGGTACTGGGAAGCTTCAGCGTGTGCAAGGTACCATGAATTCTCTTCAGTACCAGGAGATATTGGAGGACAATGTGATGCAGTCCGTCACAAACCTGAGGCTTGGGAGACGTTGGACCTTTCAACAGGACAATGATCCCAAGCATACCTCCAAGTCCACTAGAGCATGGTTGCAGACTAAAGGCTGGAACATTTTGAAATGGCCATCGCAGTCACCAGACTTAAATCCGATTGAGAACCTCTGGTGGGACTTAAAGAAAGCAGTTGCAGTGCGCAAGCCTAAGAATGTGACTGAACTGGAGGCTTTTGCCCATGATGAATGGGCGAAGATACCCGTAGCTCGCTGCAAGACACTTGTGTCAAGCTATGCTTCACGTTTAAAAGCTGTTATAACTGTAAAAGGATGTTGTACTAAGTATTAAGATTGAATGTCACTTGGGGGTTGAATAAAACTGATAATGATGTGAGCAGAGAAAAGACATTTGTGGTTATTTCATTATAAATGTTATGTTATATTTGTCTGACCTACACGTGCCTCTTTGATTTAATTGTAAGCAGGATGACTGAATGATCAAAATCAATGTCAAACCGGCCAAAACAATCAATTTCAGTGGGGGTTGAATAATTTTGAACACAACTGTATCCATAAAAATATTGGTCCTGTTGTCTTCTCCATTAATTCAAAATAATATTTCAAATGTTTTAGGAGTGTAGCCCTTGAGCTTTATGGTGCTCTAATGTTGTTCTTGTGTGTGTGTGTGTTTCCAGATTACTTCTTGGAGCTGTTGAATCGTTCTGAAGCATCACTCCAGACTTCCTTCCAGAGTGGGTTTGGGCCTCTCTTTTCCCAAATAACAAAGGTGTTTCAAGATCTGTACTCAGACCTTCGGCGCTACTACCGAGGGTCCAACCTCAATCTCGAGGAGGCGCTGAACGAATTCTGGGCCCGTCTGCTGGAAAGACTCTTTAAAGCTTTAAACCCTCAGTACAGTATTGGAGAGGACTATCTGGAGTGTGTAGCCAAGCAGTCAGAAACGCTGAAGCCATTTGGAGACACTCCCAGAGAGCTCAAGACCAAAATCACACGCACGGTTATTGCAGCCAGAACATTTGCGCAGGGTCTGGTGATCAGCGGCGAAGCGGTCCGGAAGGTTTCACAGGTAGATAACTGTCACTCTCTGTCTTCAAATAACTTTGACCTTGATGTACATGAAGACGTTTTGCCTGTCACTTGGCTGCTTTTTCCATCACATTGCACTGAGTTGCCCAGTCTATATCATGATATCTCATTGGCCCACTTCACGTACCGTACACGATCGTTCAAAAGTTTAGCGTCGGTGAGATTTTTTAAAAATGTTTTTAAAAGAAGTCTTTTTTTGCTCACCAAGGCTGCATTTATTTAATCAAATACAGTGCAAACAGTAACACTGTGAAATATTATTACAATTTAAGATAACTGTGTTTCTATTTGAACATATTTTAAAATGTAATTTATCCATGTGATGCAAAGCAAATGCAAATTACTCCAGTCTTCAGTGTCACATGATCCAGTAATCATTCTAATATGCTGATTTGGTGCTAAATAAACATTTATTGTTATTATCAATATTGAAAGCCGTTCATATTTTTAACATGGAAACTGTGATACATTTTTTTTTTATTTTTTTTCCCTTAAAATAAGTAATGCGCCCTAGCTGAAAAAAAAAATAAATAAAAAAATTCTTTAAAAAATGCTATTGATCCCAAACTTTTGAACGAGAGTGTAACTATGTATTAAAGTGAAGGCAAACTTTAAAATTTACCTATTATGACCTATTATGCAAAATTCACATTGATAATGTGTTTGAACACAGATGTGTGTCCACAGTGTGTGTAAACAACCAGCCTATAATTGTAAAAATCCACCCTTTTTAAATAATCCACATAAATCATAAACAGTCTCTCCAAACCTGGGTTTTGGCAGCGTGAGATTCTCCAGTTTTGTTGTTGTTGAGTATCCAAAGCGCGAGCTGTTAAAGCTCAGCCCTCTGGAAAGGGGGCCGGGAGCAGCAGCTCATTTGAAATTAAATGCTGTGTTTTTGTTCACACCCAAACAAGGGAAAATTTCACAAGCTATAATAAATGATCTGTCGGGTATTTTGAGCTGAAACTTCACAGACACATTCTATTTTGTTTATTTACCCTCATATCATTCCCATATGCAGTTGTTTCTTCTCTAGAACACAAAATTAGAAATTATATAAGAATCACCACACATGTTGCAATAAATCAAGCTTATAGTAAATGTCAACACTAAAACTACCATTAAAAATATCATAAAAGTGATCCACAGAACTCGTGCACTATATTGTATGGTTTCTGAAGCTTGTATGAGGGACAGACTATAATACTGTATATAGTCTATAGTCCTTAGTGTGTGTGTGTGTGTGTGTGTGTGTGTTTGTGTGCGCGTTTTTGTGATTTATGAGACGTGTATAATGGCATGTGTAATACATTGGTATTACGACGTAAACATGTAATATGAGGACATTTCATGAGTCCTTCTATTTAAATTGCTTTAAAAACATTCTAAACAATGTTTTATTAAAATGTAAATATGCAGAATGTTTTCTGTGATGGGTAGGTTTAGGGATAGAGTTAGTGTAGGGGGACAGAATGTACAGTTTGTACAGTATAAAATCCATTGCGCCTATGGAATGTCCTCACTTTGATACACACTTTGTGTGTGTGTGTGTGCGTGTGTTTAGCTTGACAGCCTTGTGTCACTGTTTCTACTTAACAACAGCATGCAGGTTTGAAACGACATGCGGTTGAGTAAATAATGAGCTTTTTGGTGTTTAACTATTCCCTAAACATCAAATGTGTCTGATTTCTTCGCTTTAATTTCAGATTTCATGAAGGACAGAACAATGTCTTGATACCGGAAACTTCTTGTTTTGCGACCTGGATATTGATTTCAGAAAGATTTCCTTCACAGTATTCATTGTGTTTGTAATTTATACCTGTGGCGATGCACAAACCCAATAGCTCCTACTAGAACCAAGACACATAAACGCAGGTACATGTTGGAACTTTGCAGGAAACTACGTAGGATCAATGCATCAGGCAAGACAAGACAAAATGAATATCCCTGAGGCTGTCGGCAATCGATGTACATATAAAAACACCCACACACAGAAACAAAAGTATTGCATCTATCCAATTAATGCTGACGTTAGACGGAGATGCTCTCATCTGAAGCCTTTAAAGGTTCATCCTAACTGTACTTATTTTCTTCTAAAGACCATTCATTGTTGTTTGAAATACCGCATTTCCTTACCCAGTAAAAGTTCCTGTAAATCTGTCATGCGAAAGTTCAACAGATGTTGCATTGTGGCCCTGTTACATTGCTGGGAGACAGACTTCATTCATTAATATTTTGGAGGTGTTGGGGAGGAAATATTTAAAGTAGTTCATCAACAGTTGGTGATTAGCGTAACTATCTCAGATCTTTTCAAATATATGGCTGAAAGTTATACACCTATAGACAGATTATATATTTTTCAACCATTTTTAAATGACACCCAAGCAATCATATGATAATCTCATTAAACAGCATTTGAACAGATTTATTTATAACGTTTTATATATATATATATATATATATATATATATATATATATATATATATATATATATATATATTATATATATATATATATAATGCAAAATAATAATTTATCAAAAGTTGTTTTTGACTAAATGTTTCATATAATAATAATAATAATAATAATAAAAGGTAAAATAAATTTATAATATTTATTTTTATTATTGTTATTACATCAAATATTTAGTCATAAACTGCAACATTTCATAAAATATATTATATTGTATATTTGTTAGGGTTGCGTATTGACACAAATTTCACAATTCGATATTGATTAATTGTATCGTACAAGTAAAATATCTCTCTATAACTAAATCTCAAAACTATACCGGGAGCTCCAGTTGGTACATATTAATATTAAAGGTTAATTTGTATATGCTACTTACATTTAAATTAGACAAAATGTTTTTATAATAATAAAAACATTATAATAATAACTTTTTAATGACATAATTGTGTTTCTTTTCTTTTTTAAATATAAACATTTAAACAGCGGCTGTCATAAAAACATGGCGGATTTATTCAAACATATGTTAATATTGAAGAACAGGTTAAGAAAAAATACTATACAATATAGTGCATATATTTGAGTAAAATGCCAGTTAATTTTTCTAGCTGACATAGTTTACAAGCTGTATTATTGACGTCTTTATTTACATGGTTGAAACGCAGATTGAGCAAGTACATGTGACATGAATCATGATATGGATTTCCGTAAGTTGTACTGCATCTTTCAGCATACCTTGATGTTCATTCATGTGTATTTCGTGCTGTTGTAGTAAAGCCGTTTAGCTGAAACTGAGTTGCTATCTGTCACACCACATTAAAGAACACCAAAGCGGCAGGCTATTTATTGTTTGAATTTCATAATAAAATTGAGAGAATTTGAAAGCTGAGACTTTGTTTCACATAATAAGTAACAAAGCGTATTACGATTTATTGGATGGAGAGGTGCATTCATCAACTGAAAACAGACTAACAGACTATTCTCAAAATGAAAATTGATTCAAATCGAGAAATGTATATTTTTAACCCAGTCTTATGTTTAATATACATAATAATTTCTATGTTTATTATTACAATAGATATTACATTATTTGTATCACTTCAAAAAGATGCTGTGTGTCCATATGTGGTCTCAAATGAATCAGTGAATCATGTTTTTTTTTTTTTTGAATGAAGTGATTCACTAAGATGAATCAGAATTCTCAATGCTTTATATGTGAGAATAGTGTGTTTGATCAGAGCACAACAGTGATATGGTGTTTTCTTACATTAGTTGTTAAAAGTAGCTTGTTGCTTAAAGGGATAGTTCACTCAAAAAATGAAAATTCTGCTATCATTTACTCGCCCTAACCTGTAAGACTTTCGTTCATCTTCGAAACACGAATGAGGATATTTTTAATGCAATCCGAGCAATTTCTGTACATCCAGCTATAACTACCACTTTAACCCTTCAAAAAAGTTCATAAAGAGATCCTTAAACTAATCCATATGAATTAAGTGCTTTAGTCCAAATTTTCTAAAGACACACTGTCATTATATATGTTGAACAGATTTAACCTTATCCAGAGATTGAATCCTGGAGCCTTCTCATTCCCTCAACCCTTAAAACTTCTATTAGCAAGGAATACTTCCCCTAAAAATGAACTGCCATTATTTACTCATTACCATGTCGTTCCAAACCGTGTCGAACCATCCTGCTTGTTTCCATACTCGGATTCAGACAGTTGCACAAAGGGTTAAATACATTTGACATTATCACTGATGAAATATAGAAAGACCTTTGATTTCTTTTTATTGTTGTTGTCCACTTTGGTTCATCTGTTGTTTACTTCTCATTCTTTCCCTCCAGTTGTATTTCCCCCCTTCTCAATTCTCTTCTCTCCTGAAATCTAAATGAGTAGTGAAGGGAACCTAACTCTGTGTCTGACCTCTTCAAAGTAAGTCAAGGTTGACAACACAGAGAAACTGCCAGCACTGCATATTGAAAAGGGCAGTGTGTGTGTGTGTGTGTGTGTGTGTGAACTAAGTCGGTAAAATGATTGATTTGGCAGTTCCAGTCTGTTTTTACTGACCAATAGATGTTTTTTTTTAACCCCAGCAAGTAAGAGGGAAATACGCAGCGAAAAAAATCCCAGAATGCACTGCACAACCCTCTACACTGCAAGTAAATCACTCACATATGCAATTAAATTTCACTAAATAATGTATGTTGTTAGCCATAATACACAAGCGACAATCCTATTGGCTGGCACTTTCCTGTCACACTTCACATTTTGATTGCAGCAAATCAGTCCAACGACACGATTAATATTCATGAGGCCAGCAGCCTGTCAGATCTTAGCACGTTGTTATTGTTATTATTGTGATCCGTGTGTAAATATCCATATGTAACAAGTTATGAAGTAATATATCTAGCTTCCGCCAGATCGCCTTCCGTATTCAACTTACGAAGAAAGCGTAAACTGGCTTTCCATAATTTTTTCCATACGTTGAATAGGGAAGGCATAGCGTAAGCTTGTAGAACTGAAAGAGTTTTACACTTTCTTCCTACGTTAAAGGAAGGCGGTCAAGTGGAAGCTAGATATTTTACTTCATTACTTGTTAAATATGGATATTTTTTTACACAAACACATCGCTTCGCTTCAGAAGGCCTTTATTAACCCTCCCGGTTATGTTGAGTACACGTTTATGATGGATTGATGTGGATGGAAGCGCTTTCTTGTTCACTGCCATTATAAAGCTCTTATGCGTCAGGATATTTATTCATATTTTGTTTGAAAGATGAAAGTCACTTACACCTTGGATGGCTTTAGGGAGAAATAAAGTTTGGGCTAATTTTCTTTGGAAACTGAACCAATCCTTTGGATGATCAATAATCTGAAGCACCACCACCAGCCCCACATTTTCTAATTTCTGTTTAATATGACAAATAAGCATTTTCATACAAACGTTACCACATTTTTGTTCTAATTACTGAAGTTCTATCATAAAAGGTCTTTGATTGACTAATGTTTTTTTTTTTTTTTTAAGTTTAGTTGTTATTCGTTCATCAGTCTTTATAAAAATAACTATCAAAACTTTGTGAAGAGAAGTTGATTAGGTTGGGTATGGATTTTGAATATATATGTGTGCCAAAAGTCTGACAAGTTCTGAAAATTTACTTGCCAATGACGATTCTATTGCCGGTGTACGTAGACCAAGCTCAGTGGAAACAATAAAAAAATCATCCATGGCGCTAGACAAGGCGAGAATACATTTCATTCAATGCCGACAAATATTGATTAAAAATAGTTCATTCTAATTTAAAATGCAGTAAATTTATAATCAGTCTCACCTCGTCTGCCATCATGAATGTTTTTTTAATATACCAACGGGTTTTATATTTTACCCAATATTTGTAACTGCCAAGTATTTTCATGTTCATAATTAGAGCGTTATGTTGTTAGCTTAGCAACATGCTAATGTCAAACTAGGTTTTGGACTGAAACTAGTTTGTGTGCGTGTACTGAAGGGAGTTGAGCGCTCCACTTTTGCTTTTTTTTCTCTTCTTCTGAGGGTTATCTCTTTCTATCTTATCCAACTCAATCTGGAAATGATTGTTTTATAATGAGACTGACGTCCTTGTTTCTTTTATATTAGAAAGTTGATCTCCAGTAGTGCCCTCATTCCTTTAAATATGCCTCCACCCTCTTTCTGTTAATAGTCCTTCATTGTATTCTGTTATACTCATTCATAATTTTAACATTCATTATGTTCACCAATTCTCTTAATGGATTGTTCTGGCTTCAATACACTTAAGCTCTATCAACAGCATTTGTGGCATAATGCCGATTTCCACAGAAATTAATTTCGACTCATCCCTCAATGTTTTTTTTTTAGCAATAATCACGGTTATTGTGACACGCTTACAATGGAAGTAAACCAGGCCAACATTCCAAGGGGTTTAAAAGAAGACACGTGAAACATGAATTATTCAGTATATTAATTTAGCTCTAAAGTAATCTAAATTCTGCTTTTTGAAGTTGGACTACTTTTATTTGGTGGATTAATGTCTTGTTACTGACATAATTCGGTAACACTTTTACAAAAACCTTTCATTAGTGAATGTATTAAAGGGATAGTTCACCCAAAAATGAAAATTATCCCATGATTCCTATCCTAGATGTATATGACCTGCTTCGCAACTCCCAATGACTTTTATTCCCTCGGAATACGAGATATAAACTTGCTATAAAGTCCAATTCTGATGAAAAGTCAGCTCACAATTATGACATTTTCTTATAGTTTTGAGTTTATATCTCACAATTCATAATCTAGCACTCTATGTGGAAAAAGATGGCTTGTGTTAGACTGCATTCTGGATTCTTAATCTCATAATGAATGATTTAAAGTGTTCTTTCATTGTTCCAAGTCCAATTTCTGAGACGATCAAAATGATCTTTGGTGATATTTAACATTATGGCACGCAAACTTTTAACTTGCTCGGCGTCTTTCAGGTTGACTATATAGAGGAAGAAAGAGTTTTAGTGGAAAGAAATAGTGTTCGTTGAGTATTAGCCTGAAATAAAGGAAGGAAATGAAAGAATAAAAGAGCAATGAGCACAGCTGGCCTTCCCTTCTTTCCTCTCTAGTCGTTCCTGTGTTTTATTCATTTTTATTAAGGACGACTTGTGCTCCTCGTGACTTCAGAAGTAGGCCAGTCACCGCACATCTTTCTCCGCACACTGGGAGGAGCGCAGCCATATTTCTTTCTAATTACTTAAGAGAAGATCGTCTATAAAGAGAGTACATCTAGACTGCACCGTGACCCCGACCACATGCGCACATCCCTTATCAGACGTGTCATTTAAGGACAGCAGAACAAGTGGAGCCTTATAAAACTGATGAGAAATGGGAAAACATTGGCAGGAACTTTAAACAGGTTAATGAATGAATAAATCAAACAAAGGTGGAAACTGTTTAACGTGGACCGATTGTGCTTTACATTTTACAACTTTATTTAGTGTGTAATGTTGCTGTTTGAGCATTAAAATGTCTGCAAAGTTACAAAGCACAAAGTCCACTTCAAAGGGAGTTTTTCTCTATGTCAGTAAGCGCTGTTTCTGAACTCCCTGAAATGATTCAGTTGTAGTCTTGAGTTTTCTTTAGGGAATGTACTCGTCACAATATTCCTCATTTAAATAATTCCCGCCCAAAGCAAATTCAAAAAAGGGGCGAGGCCTGGTTGTTTTAGTAGTCTGTTGAAATTTCCCAAAACACGCACACAGTGGTTGACCAATCACAACACACTGGTCCAGCTGACCAATCAGAGCACATTGCGCTTTTCAGAAGGAGGGGCTTCATAGAGACAGGAACTAAACAGAGAGTTACTGACAGACTGGGAAGAGAGGTGCTGCAATAATTTAAAATAAGTGAACAATAATGTGTTTTTTGAACATTCAAGCAACAAAACCTCTTCCAGTGTTTTCTAAAAACAAAACCAAGACTATTAAGAAATAAAGTGCTATTACCATGTAAATGTTAAATCACCAATGAAAATGTGTTTTTTTAGTGGTGATACCATGGTATTCATTCACAGTAAAACCCAAACTCAAAATGTTACTTACCTCAAAACATTTAACTCAATTTTTTTTAAGTTAATTAGCTCAAAGATTATTTTAGTGGAACTTAAAAACTTTATTTAGTACTACACAAACTTGTTAATTACCATTTAATTGAAATGCTGAATACACTAACACCTAATCTTTATGGTAAAGTGTTAGTTAGCAACAGCAACTTGTGCTGATGTAACTATCAAAGAGACTATCATATACGTGCATGAATTGTTAAAAAACATGCAGTATTTATAGCCTTGAAGTTTCACAGCCCATTCTCAACCTAACCACAGGCTCTACTTTCACCACGAAGATAAGCCTACAACATTTCAACATATCAGAAACACCTTTAAATGCCAGAATAACAGAACATTAAACTTGAAATCTTACCCTGTATCAATCTTGTGCCAAAACACACAAAATAACACTCAATTTCAACATCCATTCTCCTCACATAGTGACGTAAAGCATGCTGGAGACTTGAAATCTGCTGCAGCTCAGTTTAATGTTGATTTTTCTGATAACGTTGGTTAGAGCAACAACGTGACATGGATGGTGTCACTTTACGTCGCTCAGTGAACTTAAAAATAATCGTTTAAGTTTAAAGGTTTACTCAAAAATGTTGAGCTACACAAAAATAAAACTAAATTCCTTGTTCAGAAGATGTAATTGTTTTAAGTTGCGTCAATGATTTAACAGACTTCGCAAAGACCCGCCCCCTTTAGTTACTGTTGCTATGTCCGACAAGCCATGCGCTCTCATGCCACACATCATGTTCTCATGCAGTGAAAAATACATCCCGGAGCAAAGAGGACACTGACAACACGTCAACAGATATATGAAACAGTTTCTTATTTAAAATATTGTCATTTTTTAAAGAAGTTTGAACAATAAATAGCGTATAGTGTCTCTTTAATGTGTCGTGACAGATCGCTGTAGCTCCTTCAAGCGGCTCGTGAACCGATCATCTCTTCATACTAGTTCATTTATAGCATCAAATAAACATGAATGAACATCAGAAGGAATGTTGTTTCAAGTGCGGAAAGACGTGAGTACACACAATTTTTCAAGTTCAAGTTCACCAATGTTAATCTACTAACTCCCCTGACTGCTTTGTCGGACAAAATGGTGGATTCAGGGTTATGATTGGTCAGATCGCCTGTCAATCAAACTGTTGGCGAAGGGTCAAATTAAGTTGGGTTTACAGTGTTGAAGTACATGACACTACAGTACGATGCGAAAACATGGTAATGTTTTTTTTTTTGTTTTTTTTTGGAAATGTACATAAAATTGCACAAGTAAAATAGGTTATGAATGCCATTTTATGTTGATGCGAATCACTGCAGAATTTGAATATGGTAATCAAACAGCAATATTTTGCAAATATTGTGTCTGTTGAATTGATTACACAGCTGTTGTTAAATAGCTTCAGAAACACAGGGCTTTTGTGGGATAGGGTGAGTCCAGGCTAAAGAGATAACAGTCTAGAGCTGACAAACTTAGTGGACTTCACAGGACCAGGCTTTCTGCTATCGAACACAGATCCATCACAGCTGGGAATGTAGAAACAAGGCATCATGACGCAATTGTTTTGGCTTTAAGTGTCTATTGGATGCTGAAAGCTATGAGAGAGTGGCTCAGTGTCAGTTGTGTCGTGTGTAATAACTAATTTCACTGCAAAAAAATCACCTAAACATCCTTAAATCAGAGCAATTTTATTTAGATATTAAGACATTTTCAGAGAATACACTACTGTTCAAAAGTTATGGTCAGCATGATTTTTTTCTTTTTGAATGAAATTCATACTTTTGGGTTAACAAGTTACAGTAAAGACATTTATAATGTTACAAAATAGTCCTATTTTTTTTTTAAAAAAAATGTCTCAAGACCACTAAAACATGACACTGAAGACAGGAGTAATGATGCTGAAAATTCAGTTTTGCCATAAATTACCGGAAAAAGTTACATTTTAAAATATATTCTATGGAAAACGGAAAATGTGAAAACAGTTCTATAGAAAATGGAAAACAGTTATTTTAAATTGTAATAATATTTCACAGTATTTTTCACGATGTCTTTACTAGATTTCTGGTCAAATAATGCAGCCTTGGTGAGCATAAGAGACTTATTTTAATATATTAAAAATCATAAAGACCCTAGTGTTTCTTGAATTGAGTTTATGTTTTGTAATACATTGGCGGCTTCACATCATTAATGTCAGTAATGGACTATAATGATGCGTTTGACGATCAAAAGTTTTTTATATTTTATTTTTTTAATGTATGCACATTTATAACACTAAGCCCTGTTTACACTAGTGCTTATTCATTTTAAAACGATCCTTGTCTACACTACACGACCGAAAACCCATGTCACATGACCGTTCAGTAAAGTATTACTATTAAAGGACTGACAGTAAAGTAATCTTTCTCTCTTCTGACTGCCGTTATCAATCTCTATTTATTAATTTTTTTCATAATTTTGAAAGTTGTGAAAACACTGTTGTTATCTTTAGCTATTTGAGAACATGGGAACACAAAAAATATATTTAATGTATTCTGTAATTCACCGCCATAGAATTTTACCCAACTACGACGACTTCCGCTTCTGAAAAATCCGGAAATGTGAAAAGGGTCTATTTTTGTATTGGATTAGAGTATTGTAAAACCATCAGAATCATTAATATTTCATTATTATATGTTAAATTGTTCATACTTTTTCTTCTGTTTATGTCCCAGTTTAAAAACGCCACTACCACCAAAAATGTTTATGTAATCTTAGACTAAATATATTCTCTGAAAACAAGTATTATTATCTTGCACACTATTTATTTACTAATATTTGCAAATCTGTACTTCAGCTTCATGTGGATTTTACTATTTTCCCCAAAGCAGAATATAACTATGGATTGAAAAGAACGTAGTCTTAGCTCTCAAGAGAACAAATTATCTTCTCTGAAATCGTCACACAGTGTTGTGAAATAGCTCAGTGGCTCTCTAACTTTATGTGATTTGATTTTGTCCCTGTAGATATTGCTAAAGACTCTAAATTTTTTACTAAACAGACAGGGTGATGATCTCATGTATAAATTGAATGTGAAACTCCATTCACAACCCATTTTATTGGTTAATGTGACAGATTTCACACAGCCTTTTCTCAACATCTTTGAAGTACTCATTGAATGTTATGTATTTTTGTGTTTAAAGTCTGTTCATATATAGTATAGTGTAAACAGTATAGTGACAGATAAGACTTTTACATTCTTTTCTGTTCTTTTGAACAGATTTCCACAATTTTCTTGTAATCAAATTCTAAGCTCCAAAACAACATATTACAATGATTTCAAGGATCATTCAGCTGAAAATTCAACTTTGCAATCACAGAAATCAACTGCATTTTAAAATGTATTAAAATAGAAAACAGTTGTTTTAAAATTGTAATAATTTTTTACAGTATTACTGTTTTTTTGTTGTTTAGTTGAACTGAAGTAAAATATGTAAAATACAATAAAACCAATATTTTGTCCACACCAACGACCCTGTTTAAAGCACATCAAATGTCTTGTGATGTTTGGGACAAAAGATCAGGTTCACAAAAAATCAGTCAAATATCTCGACATTAGTAAAGCCCTCTTGAGAAAGATAACTTTGTATCTCATAGGAAACAGTTTTAACAGCATTTGCCGCCCAATGGCATGACCTCAGTTTGATTTAAAGGGTTTTTCCACGCAAAAGGCATACTTCCTCAACCGCTTTAGATAAACAGATACGACAGTAGCCTTTTTCAGCTTAATTAAGTCTAATTTAGTCTAGACTACTCTGAAGTACTTTCGATAAGGGAGGTTTGGTCCAAAATTTTTTTATTTCTGTCCAAGAAAAAGGTCCCAAAAATGTTTCAGTTGGTTTCTGTTTTGTTACTCCAAAGCGCTTGATCAGATCGGGGTCTGTTTGGTATGTTTTCCTGACACATATTCCTGCAGTTCCTTCTAATTATCAGGAATCTGGGATATGTGTGTAATCTGTTCCCTAGGGTGTCTGATTCAGAGCTGAAATTAATAACGTGAGGCGATAAGATGGAAACGGATAAAAGGATTACATTAGATACTGTTGCCGACATTAACCTCTAGCTATCGTAGCATTAGCTAAACCGCTAATTCTATTAAGCCCTTTGTTTTGGGATTTTGGTGCCAAATAGATTCTGGCATATATGCTGTGGAGTCCTCATTAGGATGCAAAGGCAGGATGGCAAGTAAAATACAGGCCTAGAGATTCAGTGAGTGATTGGTTTTGAGAAACAAAGCTATTGAACTCATGTTTATCTGTACATTAAGGATGAGCTCACCTCACACCATTCTTTCCTCCATCTGGTGTCATATTAAATCACTACTGTAGGAAACTCAGTCTTTCTGCAAGTTTCAGGTCTAAAATCTTAAATATACAATGTCTCTGGGTACAAATGATAGTATTTGGAAAGTATGACTCATTTCTGTGAATTTGGTTCCTTCAGACAGTTCCGTAAATGATTCGGTTATTCTCATGTGATCCTAATTGAGATTAATGGTCACACTGTTGCCTACAGCACTTTACTTACACAATAAATAAGCATATTAAATACGAGACTCTGCTCAAGCACTTAGATCTCCACATGATATAATAGATAAAGAATTTAGTAATAATAAATAATATAGACAGCAAAATATGAAAGAGAAGGAGGGATGCTGGAAGAATTGTCATGTCACGGAAGAATTGAGTTATAGATCTTTAACATATGATTGGCGTGATTATATGAAATTCTCCTTGTACAAGTGTCTCCATCCACATCCATCCATCATAAACATATTCCTCACGGCTCCGGAGGGTGAATTTGAAGTGAAGCGATGTGTTTGTGTAAAAAGAAATATCCATTTTTAACAAGTTATGAAGTAAAATATGTAGCTTCCGCCTGACCGCCTTCCGTATTTTTCAAAAAGCTTACGCTGTACATCCAACGCCTTCCCTATTCAGCTTACGGAACTGACGTGATGGAACATTGACGTGATGGAATATGGAAGGCGATCTGCAGGGCTGGGTAGGTTACTTTTAAAATGTATTTCACTACAGATTACAAAATACATTCTTTTGTAATTTGTAACGTATTTCGTTAGATTACTCAAGTTTAGTAACTTAATCTAAATACTTTGGAATACTAATAAGTGTAGAACAAACACAAAAAAGGTAATTGCACAAAAATCTCACAAATCTGACTTTTTCCCTCAGAATTGCATGATATAAAGTTGTAATTGCGAGTTATAACGTCAGAATTATGAGATATAAACTCACAATATTGACAAAAGTCAAAATTATGATAAACTCACAATATTGAGAAAAGTCAGAATTATGAGATATAAACTGACATGCTAAATTCACAATTGCAAGAAAAAAAGTCAGTAGTGCAAGTTTATATCTCCCAGTTCTGACTTTATAACTTACAATTGTGTGTTTAAATCTCGCAATTCATAATTGTGAAATGCAAACTCACAATTGTGAGGGGAAAAAGGACAAAACCTTTTTTACAATTCTAAAATGACTCACAAACAACTATCACAAAACATGAAAACAGTTGAAAACATGAAACTTAACTCTGCTTTTAAAGACCTTAAAATTCAAAGTAATCACTTTGGTAATCTAAAATACTTTTCAGATGTAACTGTAATCTGATTACCACCCATTTAAAATGTAACTGTAATGAAATACAGTTACTCAAATTTTGTATTTTAAATACGTAACTAAGTTACTTGTATTTCGTTACTCCCCAACCCTGGCGATCTGTTATGATCCAACTTGTTAAATATGTTTTTTTTGTTGTTGTTTTTTTACACAAACGCATCGCTTCGCTTCAGAAGGCCTTTATTAATATGTTTATGATGGATGGATGTGGATGGAGACATTTTCTTCAGCTCATACTCGTTTGCTGGCGCATTACTGCCATTATGAAGCTTGTATGCGTCAGGATATTTATTAATATTTCTCTGATTGTCTTTGTCAGAAACAAGAAAGTCATATACACCTTGGATGGCTTGAGGGAGAGTAAAGCTTGGGCTAATTTTCATTTGAAAGTGAACTAATCCTTTAAGGTGACAGCTTTTGTACCTATTTTCCTGAAAGTGTATGAAATGTCCAGACCAATTCAATGAGAAAATATCACATTTGCAAATTAGTTCAATCTATTCATTTGATTCATACAAATTCCAGATCATTTTTGAATCACTAGAGTTTGCTTAATGTCCAGCATGGGATTCTAATGAAGCCCAAATGTGAGTGCGGTGTCAGAACTGAATCCGATCCATAGACCGGGCAGCAAACTCTCTCTATCCTGCTCTGATGAATCACAGATGCTCAAGGCTTTGATGTGCCATATTATCCTCCCTCAACTTGTTCTATCTTTTCCCTCTCTCACACTCTTCTTCTGTCCTCGCTTTCCCTCGTTCCCGGAGCTTCCTGTGCATCTTCACACATCCTTCTCACATTCACTCCATTTGTCTATTCTCTGAATTTCTCTCTCATCATATTTTCTCTCATTCTTCTCTTCTGTCCTTCTGTCCTGGAGTGTGTGTTTGAGTCATCCTTCAGGTAACAAGCACTGCCAGGTCTCCCCGAAGGATGCTGTGTTTGTGTGTGTGTTTGTGTGTGTAAGGTGTGTAGGAGTTTGAATCAAGTCCTTTTACCTCAGTCCAGTCCAGTTATTCATGTCTCAATGTGTGACACAAATTTCTTCCTCCCTTGATGCTGCTGGTTTTTACTTTAAAGTAAAGTATATGTGCATCTTAATATCTAGAACGAAGTGAATCCGGTACCCATGTGGCACCTTTCCCAGTCACATTACTACAGTTCAACAAAAAGTTAATATTGAATAACTTACATTTTAGATATTGCCATTTACACTGTCTATTTTTGCTCCACTGATTAAACCATGGCAGAACATTGTGTTCCCTTCATGAACGAATTCATGATTTTGAGCGAATTGTTTGAGTGAGTGATTCAATAAACACAATAAATGGGCTGTATCTGAAAAAGAATACTCTCTTAAGTAGGTACTTATTTTAAAGAAGGACATGCATTAAAATCGCCAAAAGAAATGTTCTATACAGTATATAGTATGAATGCAATCTGTGCGTACTACATTCACCAGTTACGGTGCTTCACTGCCATTCACAAATCCTCTCCCATGGGATAGAGAAGTGTCCATCGTATGCACGTATGAGTACTGTAAATTCGGACATGCTACTCTTGTCACATGCTATTTTTCACCTGCTATATTGTAAGTATGCGATTTCGGATGCAGCCATGGTTTCGTATCTGAATGATTCGGTATGTTTGACTCAGTTACGTGGATAATTCAATAGCTCATTAATAAAGTAAGTCTGGTGTTTTGTTCCACAATGAAACTGTTTTCTTGAAAGAAATGTTTGAGTGAATGATTCAGTGACTCACTTTTTTCATTTTTCTGTGTGAATCAGTGGGTTTGAACGAATCGGTTGAGTGATTCAATGACTTAAAGACTGTTACTTGTCGTCACCTACTGGAGTAATGATGTAACCTGCAGAAAGTTATCATCTATTGTTATCGTGATTAGAAATTAAGTGAACCATTAGGCTTAAATGACATTTCTAAAAAGCTTTAACAGATTTTTTTGTCTAATAGTCATATTGAAATGCACTGGACATTAGATATTTTTTCTTACGTTTTTTTTTCTATAGACATCAGTTTTATACGGTATTATGAGGAAACATGCTAATATATGCAAATTCATCCATGTCCAGAATTCAAACTTTTTGTGTGAAATCGAGTTTTCGTCCAGGTTCAATATAATGGACAATGGAGTCTGCTTTTATCAGGCTGAACACATACAGAACTGCAGCTCAGCATTAACTGCACTGATGTCATCTGGGATAACTTGTCTATTTCGATTTGACTTAAAAGTATAATTTTCAGTGAGATACAAATTTATTCAGACCATTTTCTGAGGCACTCCCAGTTGAGAGTAAAATAACGCATGTGATTTGCAAGTGTTTCATCATCTGATTGCATTGAAGGTTTTGATTGAAGATTGTTCAGAACCGGTTACTTCACATAAGTCATTGCAATATACAGTTACTGATATTCAGCTTTGTGAAATTGTGTCAAAGTTGCAACAATGTTTCATACACCCAAACATTTAAATACAAGCAAATCTCAAGTTTTTCTTTCCTTTCTGAATTGCATTACTTTTCCCTAAGGGGCCCTAAATAAATCCCATGCTTTGACATCAGAGGAATGGAGGTTTGTGCTAAAAAAGTGGGAATATTGTGAAAGATGTCTTCGACCGCATGGGATTACTCTCAGAGACTGTCTGTAGAGAAGCATGATGGGTGTTATGCAATAATCTTATCAAAATGTATCATCCCACATCCTTGGACCTCATGGGAAAGTGTAGGAACTGACAAAGACTTATTTGTAGAATGTAATTATCACTTTTTTTTTTTTATCATGTGGGACACAAAACAATTCAGGGCATTTTCTGTTGTTACATGAGTCAGTGTAGATATGCTTCAGCTGTTCTTTCGTTTCTTTGTCTCTCTCTTGCAGGTGTCTCTGAGCACTGAATGTGTGCATGCCATCATGAAGCTGACGTACTGTCCTCACTGTAGTGGCGTCGGCTTTGCCAAGCCCTGTCCAAAGTACTGTAAGAATGTCATGAAGGGCTGCCTCGCCAATCAAGCTGATCTGGACTCTGAGTGGAGGAACCTGGCAGGTGGGCGGGGCCATGATAGATTCTTATAGGCACTGTTCCAAATGGCACCTTAAACACTTGCGGTCTTCCTACAAGTCGTTGAGTTTGCTTCAGTGCGGACTGGGCAAAATTGCGCATATGGACCATAAATAGGGCGCTCGCGAGCACCCCTCTGAAACCTAACTGACAAATGGACTCCTTACGGTCTTGTAGACTTAACGGACATGCGCACTCGGAGGCCATTGCAAGTCCACTAGACCGTAAGTGCATATGAAGTGTGCCATTTGAGA
The DNA here is from genome assembly GCA_037194245.1 of Opsariichthys bidens. Classification (NCBI taxonomy): domain Eukaryota; kingdom Metazoa; phylum Chordata; class Actinopteri; order Cypriniformes; family Xenocyprididae; genus Opsariichthys; species Opsariichthys bidens. Next base: position 8,169,437 of record CM074303.1, read on the forward strand.
CAAGGCCATAAAATGTAACACTCAGTTTGTAAATATTCCATTAATTTTGTTCAGGTGAATTGATTTTAACTTATACACTTTTGAAGACAGACCTTTATTGAGCTCCAAGGGTGTTAGTCAGTGGTATTTTCTTTTGTTGAAACCATCAGTTCTCATTATTTCAACTTATTTTTTATATAATCGTGTTTAACAGTGGAATTCCTAGTGAAAAACTGCAGTGAGGAAAATTCCACCAATTAGACAGTCGTTGCGAGCAAATTGCGCCAAAAGCACCGAAAATCTCATGAAGCACTGATCTCAATATGCTCTTAATATACATATGTATATATATATATATATATATTACATTAAAGAAAAACATATTGTCCAGCAAAGTTACAAGGATAATCTTCTATTTTTATTTGATTGTCATTCACAATGTTTCATGGGATTGTTGTTCTTTCCCTCATTAAAGCTGTTAAGTACACAGTCTTTAAAGACTTTTTGTCTGATTTCCAATTTTTTTTTTTTGCTTCAAATCAAAGTTTATAATATTTTGATTCACCTTCTAGTTGTTTGGTATGGTTCATGGCTTGTAATGCTACAACAAAGTCTTTAAAAATCCATCTGCGAAAAATTGATGAAAAAAATACCTTAAACACTTTTTTAAAAATGAAAAATGAATGGAAAAAATATTTCCAGAACCAGCGCCATGGAAAATTGGGTGGGCACTTAATGAGATTGTCACACATGAGCTGAAAGCCATCTGACAACATGCCAACATGATATAAAGTCACTGTGTTTGTGTGTAGATGCTATGCTGGAGGTAGTTGACAAACTGAGTCGGCCTTACAGTGTGGATTCGATGGTTCTGTCTTTGCCAAAACACATTGCTGAAGCTATTCTCTACTTGCAAGACAACCTTAACACGTTCAACAATAAGGTCAGTCCTGAACTGTAAAGACTTGAACCAAAGTTAACCGGAACCCTGTGTCAAACCTATGCCATGATTTCTTGTTCCTCAGGTGTTTCAGGCATGTGGTTCTCCTGCTCAGAGCTCCGTCACTGAGGACCAGATCAAGCGAGGGAGAAACACAGCAGAAGAAGTCAGCAGCACCCCAGGACCCCAGCTGGAGAAACTGGTGAGTGAGTTTATATGGTGTACAGTAGAATTTTTTGCTTCAGGACCCACATTTTACATTAAACATATGAAAAATACAATTTGGTGCAGTTGATGATGCCGAAAAGTCAAATGAATTTCTGATAGCTTTAAATGAATCTTCATTACACTATATTACTTACATAAAATGCCTATAAATATCGTTTTTCACTCTATATATACACATTAATATATATTTTTAAGATCATATTTAAATGCTTAGATTTAAAATCTCTATAGTTTTATTGCACAGGGAAGCATATAATACAATGTAAAACAATGATGATTGAGAGATGTACAAAGAAACGTTCCTCAAAAGCCTGATATATCGTATATGATTCTTTTAACATGATTTCTTTCTAATAGTAAAGTTAATCTTGAAATATTACCAACGATATAAAAGTTTACTTTATAAACACCATGAAAGATTTCACAGCAAAAACACACAACTGAAGGGGAACCTTTTTTAAGAATGATATAAAAAAGGCCTTATATTTACAAAAAATGAATGAATTGTAATAAATTATATGACAGACGTCATGTAAGAGATTGCATACATCAGGTTTTCCTGAAAAGTTGTGATCATGTTGATAATTAAGAGGCCTTGTGTATCAAATATGATACAGTATGTTTTATAGGGTTAATATTACCTGGAACTGCAGGCTCAATAATATGCAAAATGATTAACATATGCTGATTAGAAACATTTTGTAAATGCATAAACAACAGAAGCGTTAATATTTTATTATTTGAAATGATTTTTTTTTTTCATTGCCATATTTGTGAGATCTTCATCTTCTTTCTTTCAGTTATCCGATGTGTCCAGAATGTTGAGGGATATGATGCAATACTGGGTCCATCTGCCCAGAAAACTGTGTGTGGATCGTGAGTCTGGACCGAGCGACGTAGACAGATGTTGGAATGGAATGAGTGTGGACAGGTAAATGCACATGAACAGCTCACAGTTTTAATTGAAACACAGCCGTGTTGCACAGTTGGTCTATCCAGTACAGTGACTGTAGACTATTTTATAGCATTTTTAGTACAAAATCTGCAGATTTTTAAAAGCTGCGGATCACTGATATTATTATCAATGGCGAAATGTGTACTCAGATTTAGTTTGTCTGTGATGTTGCCTCTCAAACCGATCACATGCTTCTTTTTAAATGGGTTGTGTTCTGTCAGTTATCTGCCAGAAGTGATGGGAGACGGGTTGGCCAGTCAGATCAATAATCCTGAGGTGGAGATCGACATCACCAAACCAGACATGACTGTACGCAAACAGATCATGCAGCTTAAGATAATGATCAACCGACTGAAGTATGCCATCAATGGAAATGATGTGGACTTCCCGGACACCAGTAAGTACTGTATACACATACTCTACCGTTCAAATGTTTGGGGTCAGTAAGAATAAAAAAAGTATACTTTATTTATCAAGTAACAGAAAATACATCTATAATTTTACAATAAATATCTTTTCCAAATATATCCTGTTATTTTAATTCATCAAAGAAAACGGAAAACAAGACTATTAAGCAGCACAATTGACCCTTCGCAAAGACCCGCCCCCTTTAGTTACTGTTGCTATGTCCGACAAGCCAATGTTCAAGACAATGTTCTCACAGTGAAAAATACATCCCGGAGCAAAGAAGACACTGACAACGCATCGACAGACATATGAAACAATTTCATATTTAATATATTGTCATTTTTTTAAGAAGTTTAAACAATAAATAGCGTATAGTGTCTCTTTAATGTGTCGTGACAGATCGCTGTAGCTCCTTCAAGCGGCTCGTGAACCGATCATCTCTTAGTTCATTTATAGCATCAAATAAACATGAATGAACATCAGAAGGAATGTTGTTTCAAGCACGGAAAGATGTGATTACAAAATGGCCGATTCGGGGTTATGATTGGTCAGATCGCCTGTCAATCAAACTGCTGGCGGAGGGTCAATTGTTTTCAAATGTTTTTTGAGCACCAAAACAGCATATTAGAATGATTTCAGAAGGTTCATGTGATACATGGCTGCTATACAACTTTCAGTTTACAAGTTGTATACAAGTTTCAGACATTGCTCAGAGTAGCATTAGCTAGAGAAGAAAGGGAAAAAGCTCACGAAAGAGATGAGTTTTCAGCTGACTCTTGAATATTGCCTGGGATTCTGCGTTTCTGATGAAGGTAGGGAGATCACTCCACCAGCAGGGAACAGTGAACGAGAATGTTCTGGAGAGCGATTTTGTGACGGTACCACGAGCCTTCGCTCCTTTAGTGATCGCAGGCTTCTGGTGGGGACGTAGTCTTGTAACAGGGAGTGGAGGTAGGAGGGTGCGGAGCCTGTGGTGGAGCTGTAAGCAAGCGTAAACGCCTTGAACTTGATTAGTGCAGCAAGGGGTAGCCAGTGCAGAGAGATGAAGAGAGGCGTGATGTGGGCTCTCTTGGGCTCATTGAAGACAAGACACTGCAGCAGCGTTCAATCATTTGAAGAGGTTTGATTGCCGTCAAATGCACTCAGGCGATCTAAAGCTAATCATCCCCCAAAAATAATTTAACTTTAAGTACTTCTTTTGCTACAAAAGAAGGGATACTCATTGATGATTGCTTTTTTTTAAAAAAACTGGCCCATTAAAATGAACTGATTCACTAAAATGAATCAAATGCAAAACTAATTTAGGGTGCGTTCACACTTGTAGTTCGTTTGGTTTGGTTTGTTTGGTCCGGACCAAAAAACAAAAACATAACAAATAGTCCTGGTCCGCTTTGCGTTCACTCTAGCATTTTTAACAGCGAACCTTAAGTTACCGAACCAAAGGCATAGGGATACGGTCACAACCTGATTGGTCGGCTTTTATGACGTATATTTCACGACGGAGCTTCATTCCCGAACATTCAAAACAATGCTGTGTGCTGGATTAAACACAATCATTTTATGCGTGTACATATGCTTTATTTTTACCAACTGAGAACTCATGAAGAGCTCATAACATGTTCGAAACATTCTAAACAGCAGCAGGATTTCCTCCGTTGTATGCAGAAACAAATATTGATGAGGCACTACATCTCCTCGTTGCTCCATGTTTGCCCTCGACTCATTTTGGATACACCGATCTTTCCACGTCGTCAAATCAGCTGACTTGTAGCGTCGCATCTTGTGACATCACGTCCTGTTTTTGGTTCGTTTACATGTCTTTGGTCCGTGTTGCGTTCATATATCAATCGAACCGCACCAGAGTTCGTTTGGAAGCGGACCGAGACCCATCTTTTTAGCGCTCTCGGTCCGCTTGTTTGGTGCGCACCAGGGTTCGGATGGCAGCGTTCACATATGTTCAAACGAACCACACTAACCGAGCAATCGCACCAGGGTTCGTTTTAATCAAACCAAACATGACAAGTGTGAATGCACCCTTAAAAACGGTCTACTGTCAGGCTTCAAAAATGTAGTTAAATTAAAACCATTGCTGCTTTTAGTAATTTACTCTCCAACCCTGGAATGTAGCTTCATCGTTACTCTCGAACTCTGTCTCACTTTAGCTCATGAATGTCTTTGTTGTCTTCTCATCTTTAGGTGATGATATCAGCGGTTCAGGAAGTGGAATGTGTGCCGATGATCAGTGTTCCCGTGGTACGCGTTTAACGACCCCAAACACAAACCAACCCAAAGTGTACGCCGATCCGCCACAGAACAAGAAGGTGGTGACTGGAAGAAGCAGCCAGAACCTTCCTTGCATCAGCCTCTACCTTCTCTCATTGGTCACAGTTTTGCTTAGGCGATAATTGACAGGCATTTCCACCAACTGGGACTGAGTACAGGACTGGGTTGGATTGTGGAGGGGCGGGGTTAGTCACATTGCCAAAACAAACATACAAACATCAACGGAAACAGGCGAATGCATCACTTTTTTGTCTTGAATAAGAACACCATGGAATAATATTCTTAGATCCGTGTACTTTTTTGTCTCTTATTTGATATACGACACCCCTAGAGCTGGTCTTTTGCTTGTCTTAATGTCTGTGGTGAAAAAGGTTTCTGAGAATGCTTCAATGATGTCTATAACAATAGCTATGAAAATCCACCCCAACAAACAAAACATGCTGGTTTTTCCTTACTCAATTATTTATTAATTAAGACCCAAAAAGATAAGATGTCTCAAAGCTTGAGAATGTCCTTCAACACTCGATCAAAGCAAATGAAAGAACCGTGTGTTCTTGTTTTAAAGCTTTTCTAATCATGAAAACAAGCTCTACTGAGCCTTGTTTTGTGAAGACCAGCTGTCTCACTCTTTCTCTCTCTCTCTCTCGCTCTCTCTCTCTCTCGTTTATTGTAACAGTTTCCGCACTCCGCTTCACAAATGGGTTTCGGGGCCATCCTAAAGAAAACCCAACTTGTATTTACTCTGGATGTAAATAAACGTGTACTAACCACAGTCACATTTTCAGTATATCCTTGAAGACCCTCAGCAGCACTAGAGCAATATATGGGATGAAACGTTAATGCACCAGCAATGAGAAAGAGACGGGCGCATTTTACTAAATGATGTGCTCTAATCCGTGGGACAGATATATAATGACCGTCATCTCAGAAAGGGATTATTCACGCGGGAAAGGACAAGCCGGAAAATGAAAGACTCGAAACCAGAGGGATGTGGAGGGGTTTCTGGACATTGTTAATTTGATATTGATTCAAACCTCATAGCGATGTGTGTGTTATGTGTGAGTGTACTTCAGAGACAAAGCTCACTATGTTGTAAGAACTCACTATACGAATATACACGTGTACTCAATACATGCTGCATCCACGTCAGATCAGATTAGCTCAGTGAGTCGCATACGTGTGTCTCAAATATTTCCCAACCCCACACCCTGCCCTTCATTAGCGGACAAGTTGGATTGTTTATGGTACGCACACAATGTTGATGTGAAAAACGGTGTTGTGCAAACATTTGCATAACATTCTACCAGTGAAAGTCCAGCTGTAGGCAAGAATCACACTCTATGCAAGTATGTATACGCAAATAAAATGCCATCATGCATACTAATGTGTTTTTACAACTTAGTACTCAAGGGGGCGATAGAGTTACATTTAAATGTCCAGGTAGCTAAAACTATAAACATGTTGAGAGTCTGACTAACTTAAACTCGGCTAAATTCACTTCAAACTGTAGCTCCGCCATGATAGTAGCAAGAGTTTGCTTTTGATACATTATTAAAGGGGTGGTTGATTATGATTTCACTTTTTTAAGTTTAGTTAGTGTGTAATGTTGATGTTTCAGCATAAATAATATCTGCAAAGTTATGACGCTCAAAGTTCAATGCAAAGGGAGATATTTTCTTTTAAAGAATTTTCTGTTTAAGGACTACAACAAACGGCTGGTAGGGACTACAATGAGCTTCTTCCTGGGTTAGTGACATCTCTAACCCTAACATTTACATAAACCCCGCCCCCGGGAACACGCAACAAACAGGGCGAGGCCAGAGAAGAGGAAGAGTTGTAGTAGAGTGTTGTTCCCATGTTGTCATTTTACGCCGGACTGCTTCACAAACGAGGGTCGATTTAACAATTTATTTGCATGAAAGATTAACATGACAGCAAATGAGTTGAATCAATTCCTCAGCAACATCCTGTTGCAATCTAAAAGTTGTAATTTCTTCCTGAGTCTATCCATTAGTGTCCGACTCTGGTTTGAACAATTACTGACATTCGTCATTTTGGCTGCGTGAGATTCTCCGGCTTTGTTGTTATTGAGCAACCGAAGCTGTTAAAGCTCCGCCCTCTTTTGGAAAGCGGCCCGGGAGCAGCAGCTCATTTGCATTTAAAGGGACACACAGAAATGGCGCGTATTTGCTCAAAGACAAATAGAGGCAAATTTGACAAGCTATAATAAATGATATGTGGGATATTTTGAGCTGAAACTTCACAGACACATTCTGGGGACACCAGAGACTGATATTACATCTTGTTAAAGGAGCATTATGGGTCCCCTTTAAATACATTGAGATTCATTTCAAAAAACAACATAAAATTGAGCATAGCTGCGTTCTCGTACTTGCATAGAGTTTCTGGCCTAAGAGAGGATGATGCATTTTGACCAAACCTGACAAGAGTGTATTTTTTCACTCTATTAATGAACGTTGTGTTTGTAGAGGTTACAGGAAGTGATGTAACTGTCCTGAATGAGGATTAAAGTTGCCATTGGCTCTGCAGAGAAAGTGCTGCAGTTTCGGTCACTATATACAGTGGTGGACAGATCTGACCGGATCATTAAGATGGAGAACAACACCCCCACCCTTACAGTTAGAAATGCTGCACTTTGCATGACGCACGCGGCCACGTCCGCATGACTACATCATGATCAGGGGTCGATAACAGAGAAATATCCCACAGGCAGTGTTATGGATCGTTTTGTTGATCGATTGGATCAGATGTGACTGAAGAAATGTGCCCGTGCCATTGCACAATTCATTAACTATCTGTAGAGTGATCTGATTTGAAATTAGTCTCAACTGTCTTTAGCACGTTTCTTAAATCATTGACAGTTAGCGGTCTGACTCCAGGTCAGGAGATTAGTCCCACCTCTAGGTGCAATGGCGTAATGGTGGCACTGCCACTCTCTCCTTACTGATGAATGTGGCTGATATTGTCAAAATGTGCTGAGATGAAAAAAAAAATGCATTCTGGTATATAGTTTATTATTTTTGTTAGCTTGTTTTTAAATAAACAATAATGGGGAGTTTGTGTTTAAGGTTGAAAGTAGAACATTTTGAAGAGACTGAAGAAATTATCTGTCCATTGTTGTTGTATGTTCTTTAAAAAGAAAGCGAAAAACCCTTGTGTCAATTATATAGATCAAAAGATTTTGAAAACAACTGTTGTGTTTGGTTTGTTCACACACACTCACATACTTATAACACAGACATGAGATGATACCCAAGAGCTTTGAATCTTTCTCTAAAAATATTTTTCTTAAATTGGCCTGATTTCAGAAAAAAAATGCAACCATTAAATATTAGTGCAAACTATTATATAATCAAAATATATTGGGTCAGTTTACTGTTTAACTGAGTAAACTATTTTAATACCATGGTACTTTCATAAACATTGGGGTCCAAATATCTTGAAATCTCAAGTGAAGATATATGTAAGCTTTATTTATAATATAGCTCACATATACATTTTTATAATGTATATGTTAGCTATATTATTATCAACATAATTGAACCCTCTGGTTCTCTTCTTGTGTCAGTCAAAAACGACCGATTTTTTTTTTTCAATCAAATTAATGTAGTTTAATAAGGTTTTTATTTAATATTTTGAGTTTTTAGGGTATTTTTTGGTACTAAATAATATTTATGCAGAAGTTATGATCCATTTATTCTATTTCTGAGCATAGACCTGTAAATTAAATGTCCTACTTAAACTGGTAAATTTTGAATGCTTTGGAGCACAGACTTAAGTTTGGCCTCTTTTTAAAGATGACACTTGATTGAAGCGAACATAAATTAAAAAGTGAACTTAAAGTTATAGAATTTTAAGTTGAATTTTTTTATCGAAATGTATATTCTCCAAAACATGTTTTACTCTAAAACCGTTAAAAAATCAAAGCCATGAATCTAAACTAGTTGTGATCCAAATTTGAGGCTGATATCTCAAAAAATTAGCTTTCAGTAAGATTTTGTTTGTGCGCAGTACCAAATGTTTCCACAAGGTGAAATTCATTGAAATTCCATTCAATTTCCAATGCGGAGGAGCGCAATTATGACTATTTTTTCAGAACCATTTAACCTTCTTGAATCATGTTCTTTGTGTGCGGGGGGGGGGGAGTGTGTGTGATTGTGTTCTTGTGTGAGTGTGTGTTTTTGTAATTTATGAGGCCACAAATTTGTATAATGACATGGGTATTACACTGGTATTACAACACCAACATGCAATGTGAGGACATGTCATGAGTCCTCATAATTTCAAATATCTTTAAAAACATACTAAACAACGTTTTATTAAAAATGTAAAAATTTTCTGTGATGGGTAGGTTTAGGGATAGAGTTAGTAAAGGGGAAGATAAAGTACAGTTTGTACAGTAACATGAACTTCAAGAAATTTTTCTTCAGAAGAAAATATCAAAAACATCAACACAGAGTGAAGTTTTATCCTATAAAATGCTGCCTAGATTGAAAATGTCCCTTCCCCTTAATTATACAAATCACCTACCACCTATCTAGAACAGTAAGCAGAGTAAAGTAGATCAGAGATACAACATTGCAAGAAAATAATTACACCCCATGATGCTCACCCTCAGATATCACCTGGAAAAGAGGTGGCCTTATTTAAAAAAATGAGCACAGGTTAGTTTTTCTCTTTCTCACCCTCCGTTTCTGACAGATCTTCGGGTGCGGGTGAAGGCCAAAGTGAAAAATGCTGTGTCCCAAATTGCCCCAAGGCTGTGTACGAAATAGGGTGTGGTGGGTGTCCAAAAATATAATGGAGTGCGCTCATTCAACTCCACAATGCACAACAAAAACGAGTGCACAAGCAATGAACGCTCAACAGCTAGAGAATACCCATAATGCCCTGTGAGGGTCGTGCCGAAGGAATTCCCGCATCTGACCAGAAGATGGCACTCCCAGTTGAATCGTCCATCCATCCATTTTTCAAACCACAGGCTACTGCGTAATATATCATACAGGTATAAATTCCTTTTTAAATGACAGAGTTCAAGATAAATCTTTTCATTACTACTGGAGCTGTAACTTTCAAATAATTATTAAACACCAATTATGGAAAAGCGGCAGCCCAACCGGCGCACTCATGCTGCATCCGAAATCACATACTCTCCGAGTTGGTACTACATTTGAATTTACCTCGCGACGGTTAAAAAGTACGTATAAAATTCGGACTTACTACATCCGCCGTGTTGTTACTGTCACATGACCTGCCAGTGTCATTTGCGTTGCTTTGCTTCCATAAATCCTCTCATGGGATAGTAAAATGTCCATCAAATGCACTTTTCAGAATTTGACAGAAGTAGTAGATCATCCAGGGACGTTCTGCCTACTGTTTTTCGAATACTAATATATTCAGACATTCTACAGTTTTGATGTACTGTTTTTCACATATAATGCAGTAGGGAAGTATTTGATTTCGGATGCAACATCAGTGTTCGAATTCACTCCCTCCTTTTCATTCACTCCACAAGTGGACTTTATTAGTGGAGTAATGTAGGGAATAGTTAATGTGTGTATAGGGAGCGATTTTGAATACAGATTAGCATGACACTATCAGCGGACATATCAGTGACAGGAATTCTGTGTTCACTCTGCTGTGGATCCAATCCGGGATTTCACGCTAACATCTTTCTTGTGAGAAAAACCACTACTGAGCAATCCTTATTTCCGAGAAAAACTTGGTCTTAAAAGTTTATCACAGACACACTCATCCAGGCCTGTAATACATAATATGTTTTATAATATATAAATTAATCCAGAACACTTTTGTAAATGGCCCACAACTCTGGAAAGATATTCCCATAAATGTATTGTGCATCCTGTGGATGTCGTACTACGTACTACGTGTTCTGACTGAAATTTAAATGGGTCCATGACTATGATTACATTTTTTTAACTTTAGTTAGTGTGTGATGTTGATGTTTGAGAATAAACAACATTTGCAAAGTTACGACGCTCAAAGTTCGATGCAAATGGAGATATTTTCTTTTACAGTAAGCGCTTTTTAAGGACTACAACTAACGGCTGGTGAGCTTCTTCCCAGGTTGGTGACATCACAAACTCCAAAATTTACATAAACCCTTCCCCCAAGAACATGCAACAAAGGGGGTGAGGTCATGTTGGGCTGCTTTAGAGAAGAGGAAGAGTTGTAGAGCGTTGTTGCCATGCAGTCATTTTACGCCGGACTGCTTCACGAACGAAGGTCAATTCAACACTGGGTTTGCACAAAAGATTAACATGACGGCACATGCTAGTAGATGAGTCGAATCAACTCCACAACAACTACATAAATTTATCCTCTAACCGTTCAGAAACGTCCAGCTGCATTCTAAAAGTTGTAACTTCTTCCTGAGTCTCTCCATCAGCGTCGACTCCGGTTTGAACAATGTAAGGCTGAACACCGTTACTGACAATCCTCATTTTTGCTGCGTGAGATTCTTCAGCTTTGTTGTTGTTGAGCAACGGAAGCATGAGCTCCGCCCTCTTCTGAAAAGGAGCTCATTTGCATTTAAAGGGACACAGGTTGTTATTGCTCACACCCAAATAGGGGCAAATTTGACACGCTGATAATAAATGATCCGTGAGGTATTTCGAGCTGAAACTTCACAGACACATTCTGGGACACCAGAGACTTCTATTTCATCTTGTAAATGGGCCATTATAGGTCCCATTTAAGATTAAACTACGCCATTCTGCACATTTATTTCTAATTTTATTTAGCCTATTCAATTCACTATGAGGTGCGAGAACCAATTAGACTGATATTTCAGTGTTACGGCACAGTTTTCACTCTTTCAATGCTGAAAGCCAGAAACTAAACACACCAACCTTTATAAGATCATCTCAGGGTCTGTTCCAATGTTTTCTTCCCTCTCACCTTCTTGTCTCCTGGGTAGAGCCCATCTGTGCCCTCTACACAACTGATGATGTCAACAGCCATTTCCTGTCTAATTGTGCCAATCTGTTCAAGCCAATGAATCTGCTCAGGGATCAGTATCAGTGTCTCATTGATTATTCTGCCTAATCTCATTTGTTCTACATCACTCTCTCTCTCTCTCTCTCTCTCTCTCTTTGTCTTTCTCGACATATTTGGCTCTCTTTCCCTGCTGATCAGGTGGGTCTGTGTTAATTCCACCCAATTGTGGAGGTTGATTCCTGAAACAGACATCATTTATATTGTGAGCTCCTCTATGTGGCTCTGCAGAGAGAGAGAGTACTATCTCTCATTCTGGAGTTAAAATAGCATCTTATCCCATCCCAAAACACATGCACGCACCCCACGCTCGGTGGAGCAGATGGACAATTTCTACATTAAGAAACATAGGGTTTTATATCCATTCATTTTGCTTCCATGAAACACAGCCTGGACCAAAATAAACTGGCAAATACTCAAACAGGGACTGAATATAGAAAATTACATTTGTTTTTCCCTGTAATTTTGCTTTCTTTCTTTCTTTTTTCCAGTTTCAGTTTGAGTTTTCTGATTTTTAGGTACATAATTAGTCTGTTTTTCTAACGGTTTCTGGCTTACCAAAAAGTATTCTTGTACTACAATGGTAATTTTGGACATGTAGTTTAGGATTTAAGACATGTACCATGGTACCACCGTGGTATTTTGGACACGCGCATGATATTCTTAAAAGTGGTACATGAATTTCAATACTATCATATATTTCAAAGTATCAAAGTATTACAACCAGATGATAATCAGGAAAAATTTAAATGTTGGAAATGTTTGCAAACACTACCATGGCATTTTCATACACATAATAGCAATGAATGAGAAAATACAAAAATTTTTACTTTATTTTCTTTTATTATATCTTTTAATAACTTCTTATTTTATAATTTAGTGCGCTAAGTTTTATTTCCATTATCATTTATGTTTGATTGATGAAGTGATTCATCGTTTTTTTGTTTTGCAGCTGTAAAAGTCCTTTTCATCTCAACATCGACGTCATTATTAACATAACACTTGACATCTAAAATGAAACCAGACATATTTACTGTATTTGATTTTATGAGATCTCATTGGTATTCTCTTTTCAATTTGTATTTGCTGAAACTAACCATTGTTTAAAATTGTTATTCATTTATCAATAAATATCATTGTCCAACTTTGATTGATTGCTAATTTCACTTATAATGGATTTGGACACAACCAAAGTATTCTTTGAAGTAGACCTGTAAATACCCAAGCATATGAATATGATAATCATACAGAATCAAGCTTATTCCATCACTGAACCACAAGGTTGGGTAGGTTACTTTTAAAATGTATTTCACCACAGATTACAAAATACATGCTTTAAAAAGTCATTTGTAACGTATTTCGTTACATTACTCAAGTTTAGTAACTTAATCTAAATACTTTAGAATACTTTGGAATACTAATAAGTGTGGAACAAACACAAAAAAAAAAGATAATTGCAAGTTTTTATCTCACAATTCTGACTTTTTCCCTCAGAATTGTGTGATATAAAGTTGCAATTGTGAGTTATAAAGTCAGAATTATGAGAAATAAACTCGCAATATTGAGAAAAGTCAAATTATGAGAAATAAACTCCCAATATTGAAGTCAGAATTATGGCTCACATACTAAATTCACAATTGCAAGAAAAAAAGTCAGTATATCCCAATTCTGACTTTATAACTTGCAATTGTGAGTTTAAATCTCGCAATTCTGAGAAACAGAAGTCAGAATTGTGAAATGCAAACTCACAATTGTGATAGAAAAAAACAAATTGTGAGAAAAAGATGCAGTGACCTTTTTACAATTATAAAATGACTGACAAACAACTATCACAAAACATGAAAACAGTCGAAAACATGAATCACCAATTGCTGTTTAAATGACATTAAAATTCAAAGTTATCACTTGGGTAATCTAAAATACTTTTCAGATGTAACTGTAATCTGATTACCACCCCTTTAAAATGTAACTGTAATGAAATACAGTTACTAAAATTTTGTATTTCAAATACGTAACTAAGTTACTCGTATTTCGTTACCCCCCAACCCTGCTGAACCACCACAGTAATTTCTCCAAACTTTATCCATCACTGTATATCAAGTGCCAAAGAGAACTATATGCTGCTTCATCATTGAATCTATCGTTCCACACCCCACATGGAGGCCTGCAGCCCAGCTTCAGATTGGTCTGTTTGAAGCGTATCTCTTTTATGTGACATAAAGGCCCTGCTGCACATCCCTCACTTTGATGAAATCTGGTCAGCAGGCAATGCGTCGCGCATTCTCTTTGTCCTGTGTGCTCAGAACGCCCCGCATCCGCTTCCGCTGTCTTCCTCCAACAGATTGATACCAGGCGGATTGCCCATAAAACAAAAGCTTCAATGCGACAACGTGTCACACTGTGTATTTATTTTGCAGAGCAATGATGGCTGTAGGAAGATCTGAAGCGTATCTCTTCCCACCTCCAGACGGATGGTGGTTAATAGTGTCACAATGCGATCCTCCAACGTCAACAGGACTATATTCCACATCTGAGATTCCTCTTGTGTTTGTGGAGCCACCGTCCAGAAATAAAATGTCATACGGTTCTTATTTGGGCTCTTAAGAGCGAGTCCAAATGTTATTTTACTGTATTTGTGGTTCAGGCGCTGCATATCTTTCAGACATTCTTCTGTCTCCGTTAAACATTCCTTTCTCGCTAGACTAAATTGACCATTGGTGTTATTTATCCGCATCAGCGAACTCTTCACTGATTCATAGCGTTTCACATTAAGAAGGCCTTGACCCTGCTGACAGAATGAAAATCCCCCCCAAATATTTGTGCAGTGTCTTCAGGAACACTGTGAAATAAAAAATTCTTGCTTGCTTTGACTGTTCCACCTTCCAGTAATATGTCACTGAGACAAAGCGAGTGGTGCCGTGTTTCCCACAATGCTATAGTGTATTGTATTGTTGCCAGGTCGTTGGAGTTGCTAAGGTAGGCCTAATTGTCAGATTTAAATTTTATTCAGTCTTCAACGTCGACTCAATTAACCCCTCACAAAACCCGCCCCCTATTGCAATGTCCGACAACGCATGCCCTCTCACACCACACAAAAATACATCGCAGAGCAAAGAGGACACTGACAACGTATGAAACAGTTTCATATTTAAAATATTGTCATTTTTTAAAGCAGTTTAAACTCTAAACACCGTACAGTGGCTCCTTAATGTGTCGTGACAACGTTAATCTACTATAGGCTACTCCCTGACTGCTTTGTCGGATAAGATGACGGATCCGGCGTTATGATTGGTTAGATCGCCTGTCAATCAAACTGTTTGCGAAGGGTCAATTCAATGATTAAAGCACACGTGAAAGACGTTTTTCGCCACCTGCTGGCAAAATATTTCATTTGAAATCGTCACTGTAAATTAATTTTTTGATGACCAGTTTCAAACGACTCTAGATGAATCCCAAGTGAGCAATATAGCCTAATTCGACCCTACTTGCCTTAGCTTAGTTAGTACTAGGCTAGTCTGGTGTAGTCAGACCTTCAGACTGACGGCAGAACTCTGTCATTGGCTGCCAAAGAGGACGTTTGATTGACATGTAATGCAACCAATCACAGTTCGTTTTGCTTCGCGCCATGTTTAGGGGCGTGAAAATGTAAAGTCGTCCATACAATAACAGACTGGTGAGCAGCTAATATATTATTCATTCAAGAACATTATGTAAGTTCACTCTAAAATCCAGCATTTAGTTGATCCTGGTAATTGTCACAGTTTTAAGCAGACGGCGTTCTTCTTCTACGAGGGTGTTTGACGCCACAGGATTTGTTTCCAGTAAAGAGCGCGAAACTCCGGACATCCCTGTAGAATTCAACCAACCAGATGACGACTTCGAAACTCCTCAAGTGTTTCCAGATAAGTGTGCTATAATGTCTGAGGCTGAGACTAGTAGTAGACTTACTCTCAGAATTTACTGGAGACATTTATTAGTCCTATTTATTAACTTTTTTTTCTATTTGTGATAATATTTCCAACAACCCACACACAGTTTGTTCTTAAACGTCTCACACTTCCATCTATTACTTTATTCCTCTCTCTCTCTCTCTCTCAGCAGGACTTTCCAATTGTTACATCACTTGTATTCATAATAAACCTGTCATGTATAAACAAGAGTTCAGCTGGTTTTGATCCCAGTAACATCTAACGTATTTGAAGCCTCAAAGCTGACTGTTTGCAACGAGTTTACAAAAAAGTGTGGCAAACCACTGGAACATTTTAGCAATTATTTTGCTGTTTCATGCCATAACTTTGACTGTGAGTACAAAAATGTCAAAGGTCCGTTTATCTTGCTAATTATAAAAATGAAATGCGGTGTTGTTGAGAAACATATGCAGATCTGAAGCTGTTAGATTTTCTGATGGGAATTTTTCAATATTAATCAAGCTTTTGCTGCCATCTTGTGGCTGCTTATAAGGAATGGTTTTGATATTAACAGTACATATGGTATTCTTTTCATTGCCAAAGAATTAATAATAATAAAAATAGACCTCCATGAGTCTAAATTATTTACTAGGTATTGGACAGATGCTGTTCATAGTCCTTTCAAAGAACATTCTGGATTACACCTTGTGAATGATCAATATTAAGTTCCTGTAAGAAAACATGTTAATAGTTAGGAGTGTTTTGACCACTCTCTCCCACAAGTTTTTAGCCTCTTCTGGCTTTAACGCTTTAAAATCTCACCTCGTAAAGACATCTGGAGGAGAATCTATAGCTAAAATGATAGAGAGACCACCGGACAAGGAGAGAGAGAGTCGGAACTTCTCAGATAATTGCCATGTTGGCCTACATACCAGCTCACTTGCTTGGTTGGTCTGGTACTGGGTCAGTTCACACAAAGATAATCAATTCCACCGGCTCTGATGGAGTGGGGCAGGTTATAGTCTAGTATATATTTTAACACCAGACAGAAAACCCTGAAAACTGATGGGTTTTTTTTTCTGTGGCCCATATAGGCTTCACAGAGAAACAAAAAGATTTTAAAGTTGCAGTGACCATCTTTTTCATTTTAAAAAATCACATGCTCACATCACAAACTCATACAGATTATATGATTTGTCTTTGTATTTGTCATTCCAGACTGGATCGATTAACCGATTCATTCAAAAGATTGAGCTCAAAGAAGGATTTCATCATTACTCCTGTGAACGTGCCGTGGAGACTGGATGTGAACATTTTCAGTAAACAGCGACTTTAATCTGTTTCTTACACAAATCGATATAAATTTATGAGTCATATGGGACTAGTTTTATGTTGCTTGTGTGCTTTTTGAAGTTTGAAAGATCCAGCGTCCATTGTAATTGCATGAAACATTGACACGTGTTGTTCCTAAAGAGTAAAAAGTCAATTCAAAGAAATTATTTTTCAGATCTAGTGTGCAAGGGGCTGCAATTCACCTCCTGACCACTGGTGGGCAGTACAGCACATGACTTACGATAAAGTTGTCATTGTCAAAGTTCTGCAGGACTGATGCAATAAACAACAGAAAACAAGAAAAAAGACTATTTTTAGTAGTATCATGATATTTTTGAGGATGTTATGTAGCCTAAATATGGTACATGCACTACCGTTTGGGGTCGCCAACATTTTTTTAACTGGCAAGTCTCTTATGCTCACCAAGGCTGCATTTATTTGATCGAAAATACAGTTCAAACAATAGTATTGTGAAATATTATTAAAATGTTAAACAACTGTTTCCTATTTTATTATATTTTAAAATCCGTGTGGTGACAAAGCTGAATTTTCAGCATCATTCTTCAGTGTCACATGATCCTTTAGAAATCGTTCTAATATGCTGAATATATTTTGTATGCTGGTTTATTTTTGTAAACCATTATATTATTTTAAAGATTTTGATGAAAAGAAAATTCAAAAGAACAGCATTTATTAGAAATAGAAATATTTTGTAAAAACATAAATGTCTTTACTGTCACTTTTTATCAGTTGTTGAATAAAAGTATTAATTGCTTTTTATTTTATATTTATTTATATCAAAGTATTACCACCACAATACTTTTAAAAAGTGCTTAAATCCTGAGAGGTTCACTCAACCTGAGTTCCGCTAATTCAGGGGAGGATATCATGTCATATTTTAATAAAATTAGATACAAATTCCAAATCCAATTACATGTGCGGGTATATGAGGGCACCCTTCCAGGGGAACACGTTTCCGTAGAAGAAAAGATGTGAGTTAAAATCCTGATGTAATTCTCAGCAATCCTGGAGAACTTCCTGAACTTCCAGACCGTTTAAGCCAGGCTGAAGTGTGCGTGTATGTATGTGTGTGTGGTCCTGCTATTCTCCATGGGGACTAAATGTCCCCACAGCATTCCTAAGGTGTTTTTTGAATGGTGTGTGTACTACGAGCAGTACAGTGGAACGCTAACAGGATAATACAGTAATTGACCCTTCACAAACAGTTTGATTGACAGGCGATCTGACCAATCATAACCCCGAATCCACCATTTTGTCTGACAAAGCAGATGGGGGAGTTAGTAGATGAACGTTGGTGAACTTGAACTTGAAAAATTGTGTGTACTCACGTCTTTCCGCGCTTGACACAACATTCCTTCTGATGTTCATTCATGTTTATTTGATGCTATAAATGAACTAGTATGAAGAGATGATCGGTTCACGAGCCGCTTGAAGGAGCTACAGCGATCTGTCACGACACATGGTATTTATTGTTTAAACTTCTTTAAAAAATTACAATATTTGAAATTTGAAACTTTGTTTCATATCAAAAGTAGCTTGCTCTGTCTTGTCTATCGAGGTGTTGTCAGTGTCCTCTTTGCTCCGGGAGGTATTTTTCACTGCATGAGAACATGATGTGTGGCATGAGAGCGCATGGCTTGTCAGACATAGTCTTTGCGAACGATCAATTTTTTTACCTTGTGGAGACATTTTTTTTTTTTTTGGTCCACATGAGGAATCAAGCTCATAAATCACACAGAATGATCTTTTTTGAAAATCTAAAGTAGCAGAAATTTTTCTGTAATGGGTAGGTTTAGTGATAGAGGTTTTAGGTTTGGTGATAGAATATGCAGTTTATACAGTATAAAAACCATTACATCTATAGAATGTCCCCATAAAACATGGAAAGCCAACTTGGGTATTGTGTGTGTGTGTGTGTGTGTGTGTGTGGATGGGTATTCCTTACATTGTGGGGACAAAACGCAAGTAAAACCAGTAAATCTTATAAATCACACAGAATTCTCTTTTTTGAAAATCTAAAATTGCAGAACATTTTCTGTGATGGGTAGGTTTATGGGTAGGGGTAGTGTAGGGGGACAGAATATACAGTTTGTACAGTATAAAAACCATTACATCTATAGAATGTCCCCATAAAACATGGAAAGCCAACTTGGGTATTGTGTGTGTGTGTGTGTGTGTGTGTGTGTGTGGATGGGTATTCCTTACATTGTGGGGACAAAACGCAAGTAAAACCAGTAAATCTTATAAATCACACAGAATTCTCTTTTTTGAAAATCTAAAATTGCAGAACATTTTCTGTGATGGGTAGGTTTATGGGTAGGGGTAGTGTAGGGGGACAGAATATACAGTTTGTACAGTATAAAAACCATTACATCTATAGAATGTCCCCATAAAACATGGAAAGCCAACTTGGGTATTGTGTGTGTGTGTGTGTGTGTGTGTGTGTGTGGATGGGTATTACTTACATTGTGGGGACAAAACGCAAGTAAAACCAGTAAATCTTATAAATCACACAGAATTCTCTTTTTTGAAAATCTAAAATTGCAGAACATTTTCTGTGATGGGTAGGTTTAGGGGTAGGGGAAGTGTAGGGGGACAGAATATACAGTTTGTACAGTATAAAAACCATTACATCTATAGAATGTCCCCATAAAACATGGAAAGCCAACTTGGGTATTGTGTGTGTGTGTGTGTGGATAGGTATTCCTTACATTGTGGGGACAAAATGCAAGTAAAACCAGTAAATCTTATAAATCACACAGAATTCTCTTTTTTGAAAATCTAAAATTGCAGAACATTTTCTGTGATGGGTAGGTTTATGGGTAGGGGTAGTGTAGGGGGACAGAATATACAGTTTGTACAGTATAAAAACCATTACATCTATAGAATGTCCCCATAAAACATGGAAAGCCAACTTGGGTATTGTGTGTGTGTGTGTGTGTGTGTGTGTGTGTGGATGGGTATTACTTACATTGTGGGGACAAAACGCAAGTAAAACCAGTAAATCTTATAAATCACACAGAATTCTCTTTTTTGAAAATCTAAAATTGCAGAACATTTTCTGTGATGGGTAGGTTTAGGGGTAGGGGTAGTGTAGGGGGACAGAATATACAGTTTGTACAGTATAAAAACCATTACATCTATAGAATGTCCCCATAAAACATGGAAAGCCAACTTGGGTATTGTGTGTGTGTGTGTGTGTGTGTGTGTGTGTGTGTGGATGGGTATTACTTACATTGTGGGGACAAAACGCAAGTAAAACCAGTAAATCTTATAAATCACACAGAATTCTCTTTTTTGAAAATCTAAAATTGCAGAACATTTTCTGTGAGGGTTAAGTTTAGAGGTAGGGATGGGGTAGGGGGACAGAATATACAGTTTGTACAGTATAAAAACCATTACATCTATAGAATGTCCCCATAAAACATGGAAAGCCAACTTGGGTATTGTGTGTGTGTGTGTGTGTGGATGGGTATCACTTACATTGTGGGGACAAAACGCAAGTAAAACCAGTAAATCTTATAAATCACACAGAATTCTCTTTTTTGAAAATCTAAAATTGCAGAACATTTTCTGTGATGGGTAGGTTTAGGGGTAGGGGTAGTGTAGGGGGACAGAATATACAGTTTGTACAGTATAAAAACCATTACGCCTATGGAAAGTCCCCACAAAACATGAAAACACAACATGTGTGTGTGTTTGTGTATGCAAGAGAGAGAGAGAGAGAGAGAGAGAGAGAGAGAGAGATTGTTTGTCCCTTAGGATAAATCTGCAGGTTTAAACGGTGCTGAGGCCAGCTGAGCAAAGTCTTGAAACTTCATCTGAAATAAATAAATAAATAAACAAGCCCTGGTGGCTTCCCTAAAGCCACATTTTTTATCACACATCCCAAAATGCTGCCCAGGTGTAAACAAACTGACAGATTCATTACCATACTGCTGATACAGGTTCAGTTTTTCATGACTTTTTTTTTTTCAAGAGTTCATGACTCCTTAAAACTACATTTCAACTAAAAACTTTCTCTTATTCTCTTTGGCTCTCTGTCAGTAGATGCTCTCCAGGAAGAGCTACTAGAAATCATCAAGGAAGGACAACATTTTGCATTCTATATTAGAGGGCAACATTCTCCAAAATATGACTTTACGTTGTGCACAGCTGAGGCAGCTTTAGCAGCCTTATTATTATCATAGTTACTGACGAGCAGGGACTACTTCCACTGAAAATCACTAGTCATTATGAAAGAGAATCTGTGCCATATTGAAATAAAGTCATTAAAGAGGAACATTGTTAAATTCACTCATAAAATTGCTTTTCATTAGCAACCTGCAGAAATTGTTTTGAAATGAAGCAAAACATTACTTAATTTTTAATGTCGCTTAAATCTTCACCGTAAAACAAAGCATGGGGCTTTGTAGAGAATAAACTGATGAATGAAAACATTTGTCTGATACTGGCATTAGGTGGGACAACCCGTCACTCTCATGAGATCAATCAATAGCAAACCACAAACATCCAACGATCCAGTCAGTTCCCCATGGACAAGATAAAGCCCCATCCTAATTTTGTTTATTGTCGTAGAAGCCGTTTCACTTGGATATAAGTGACAATAGGGAAGAAAAGACTAATGCAACTTCTATTCCATGCTGACTTTAAAAGTCATGCCTGGCATTAATGATTATTTGACTGTGGTAAAGTTGAGTGTGTTGCATTGTGTGATGTTTTAATCTTTGCAATAGATTCTCTGGCTGTACGTTTCAAATGTAGTTGGTCATCTACAGTATATTCACATAGAAATAGTATTCATAGTATGGTAGTGTGCCATTCTGAATTTAACCAGACTTAGAAAAGCCTTAAAGAGGACCGATTATGTAAAATTTACTCTTATAAGGTGTTTGAAAATAGATGTGTGTCCACAGTGTGTGTAAACAACCAACCTATAATAGTAAAAATCCAACCGCTCCTTTTTTTATAATCATCATAAATCATTAAAGGTCTCTCCAAACGTGCAGTTCCAGAATTTACTGTGCACAGATGAGCACGATCTTTGTTGACGCTCTGTGGAAGAAAAGAAAAAGAAACAAATTCCTAGATGAATTCTGATTTATGTGAGAGAAATTACACACTTTATTTTGCATTAATTATGAATTAGAGAAAACAATGGGTACCTAAAGAAACAAAGGAAACAACAGCGAGATTTGAGAAAATAGATTCTTGTCGGAAAAGAAAAAACATATTTTTACATTTTATTATATTCACGTCAATTAATGTAACTCGTCTGTTGAATGTTCAAAAAAATTAAGTCTGTTCACTGTTGTTGTGTCATCTTTCTCAGCAGCAAATCTATTCGTCTGAAACGCTGGTCCATAGATTGGCATATAACAAGTTATTTATTAATCTACAAGTTATAAGCCAGAAAGTAAGTGCTACAAAAAGCTAATCAATGAGTTGAATGAACCAACTTAATTCCACAACAACTACATAACTTTATCCACTAACCATTCAGAAACATCCAGTTGCGTTCTAAAAATTTCAACTTCTTCCAACATTTTCCAGTTTTGTTATTGTTGAAACAAGAGCTGTTAAAGCTCCATCCTTTTTCTGGAAAGGGGCCGGGAGCAGCAGCTCATTCGCATTTAAACAAAAAGCTCACCCAATGCTCACAAATGAAAATTATCCCATTGATTTACTGACACATAGGCCATCCTAGGTGTATATAACTATCTTCTTTTAGACGAACACAATTGGAGATGTATTTAAAAATATCCTTAGTCCAAGGTTTATAGTGGTTGTGAATGGGGGCCCAAATTCTGAAGAAAACAAATTGCATCCATCCATAAAAAATTTAATCCATATGACTCCAGAGGGTTAATAAAGGCCTTCTGAAGTGAATTCAGACTTATAATCTGTGACTGGTGATTTGTTTTGTTATCTGTCGTTCTAAATAAGGATAGTTGTCTCACACAAACGCATAGATTTGCTTATTCTTAAATATACCTACAATTATATTTGTCTGAAAGAAGATGGTCACACTTAGGATGGCTTGAGGGTCAGTAAATAATGGGATAATTTTCATTTTTGGGTGAAAATCCCTTTGAAGGCACAAACACAAACAACATATTTTTGCTCACACCCATATAGAGGCAATTTTGACAAGCTATAATAAATTATCTGTGGGCTATTTTGATTTTAAAATTCAGACACATTCTGGGGACACCAGGGACTTACGTCTTGTGAAAAGTGGCATAATTAGTCCCCTTTAAAACCCATTAAACTTGTTGCCACACAAACTCAGAAGATAATTACAGTGCAAATATACTTTCATACTGATTCATATGTGTTCATATGCGACCATGTGAAGTTAAGAGCACACACACACACACACACACATTTAATGGACTAATCTGAAATGAGAATGGTTCCACTACGAATCTTATATTAATTTAAAAATTCCATTACACCCCTGTATTCTTTATTTCAGTAGTGATTCAGTTTTCATATTATTTACAAAATTAAGGGTATAGAGGAGTGTGTGGAATAACTCCGTCATGCGCCCATGGTTTTCTTTTACTCTCCAAATTCATTGTTAAATCAACCTGGTGGAGCCCAACAGGACCAAGTCAATATTCCATATTCCAATTCAAATCTAATCAGACTTCCTCATTTGTCTAGTTAAAAAAAGAGAAAGAGAAGAAAATAACTTTTTGGTGAATCTCGTGTGAGTCAGAAACGGTCTGTTGCATTGAGGGAGCCACAGCTGCATTCATTTGCAGGACCTGTACCCATCTGTCCAGCTGTTTTTCACTGAACATTGAGACTTTCGAGGCCTAGCGCGCACATGGATAATAAAAGACTATGAATAGCAGTGCTTTTCAGTGAGAAGTAGTGTTTTCCTCATATAATATCTTATACTGCATTTTAGGTATTTTAATTATTATTTGACCAAATAGAATTCTATTTTGTATTTTTACACTATGTAATGAACCCTCTGGGGTCAACGGTTGCGTCGGCACGACCGCTTCGCTTTTTTTCCTATCTGTGCGAAAGAGACTCAAAATATTCAGTCGATTTTGGTCATACAGATAAGTGTTATACGTCATTCGAAACTGTTAAGTCTCTACAATGATTTATTAATACCAAGTATAACTCTAATCAAATTAGTGTTTTTACACATTTTTACATTTATTCCAAAATAACAACCAAAGGCAGTAACAATTTAAACTATAGTTTATTGCTCATGTGACATTCCCCCATTCATTCTCAATTACCCCCCTCTAAACCCAACGCACACTTTAGGGGTCTGTTAAAACTCAATGGGCTTAGGGGAGGCTAGTGTGTGTGTTCTTGAATCAATAAATATAGACAATGTTCTCTTTGCTCTTTGCTCCAGACAGTATTTGTGGCCAACTGAAAGCTAGATTTGAAAATGAGAGGCAAATGCTGTATTTATATTTGATTGACATAAACAAATTACACTCCGAGGGCTATGAGCTCAGCAACAGGTAATAAATCTGCAGTCACTCAAGGGAGCGAATTGTGTTTTCACTGAATATTCACTGGCACAGATATGGATTATGCCACGCAGGTGATTCGTGATGCTAAACATCCCTTAAGGCAAAGTGTTCGCTGATATATTTCAATAAGGAGACAAGGATGTGCTACATTTCCGTCTGGGATGGAGCCTTTCCAGCTTGTCTGCAGTTTCAATTTGCATTCCCTAATGCTGTTGTTTGCTTTCCAGATGCCTGGAGCGCCCACCTGCCCCCTCCCACCATTGTCAGATGACAGGCCACGGATCACTCCCTCTCCTAGACTGAACCCCCCTGTCTTCCACCACACACATACATACATTCTGATTGGCCCATCCATCAGCTCTCCAACAAGCACTGAATCCAGGGACTTTGGGGAAAATGAAAAATCATTGACTGGGAAATTGGCAAGTAACAGGACCTCACTGCAGTTTAACAGGATCTCAACACAATTTGATAGCAAGTCAGAGTCTATGGGACGGAAAATGGAAATATGGGGGGGAGACAGAGAGAGAGAGAGAGAGAGAGAGAGAGAGATTAATCGAGTCTGCCCTCTGTGGCCCTGTTTTGAATATCAGATTAAGTATGAAAATGAGCAGCTGTCTTTTAAATATTTAGAAGATAAAAACAAAGACAGTGATGACCGACCAAGAGCCGACTCTGTGGTGCATTAAATAAAAAGATATTACAGCGCTTTTCATCAATGCATGTAATATCTTCATAACATTTGTTATATGCTTGAAAAGCATCCAAACAAAAATGTGCCCTGTTATTATGACAAATATTATGTCATGTTTTAATATATTATAGGGCGTTTTGGGTGGTTATTGTGGTGGTTGCTAAAATTTTGGGCATAGATCTATTCCTCAGTATTCCTGTTTGCTCCTTTTATCGTCTGCTTGTGAAAATCATGAGCCTGTTTGTTTAAAAAGTAATAGCACATCTCTCCTTAACAAGTCGCGTGATTTGAGATGTCATGCATGCCCGTAGTACACAAGATGCTGGGATAGTCACATGCTGACCATTAATAAGAGTCAAGTGGTTTGTTGAAATCTCTATCGCCAGATACGAGCAAAAGTCATGCTTGCTTTAGCTAATATCTTTTCAGACCACAACCAACATGGACATTTTACAAAGACAGAATATTTTGGCAAGGTATTGTAAATGGCCAATTACTGTATCTCTCTAGACCCGGCTGTGCAAAATCTTAAGAGACACAACTCTGGCTTGACTGAACAACATTCATGAAGCCAAGAGAATTTTCTTTGAATTGCTAATCAGAAACTGGCTTGGACAGTGTCCCATTTCTTTGTTCTCCTCTGATTGGTGGACCCACAGGGTCATGTGGAGCGGGTGACACATTCGGTATCTCTGAGAAATAGGAACATTTTTATGAGCAAAGCGTTTAATATCAGACTGCTCCAGAGGGACTTTCAATGCAATTAGTTTCTGGTGTCAAAAAGTCACTTTGGAAAAGGTGTCTGCAAAATGACATGTAACCAAGATGCTAAAAGTAATCCATTTATTTCAGTAGTGAAGCTTGAAATGTCTAGGTCAAAAAGACACAATTTAATTGTAGAATATTATCCTTTTAACACTGCATAATTGACGATGATTGCATATTTAGTTGTTTATGGACTTCAGACTGTTAAGGCTAATTTATACCTACTGGGTGAGCAAGCTTCGTTTAGTTTGCCTCAACAATAAATAATAAAAAAAAAACTGTTTCCTGTTTGCACACATCCTTGTTACACTCTTAACATAAAAATTGATCCTTTTGAAGCTCGTCTCTCTGAGGCTGTTGAAAAGTACACTTTTTTTTATATATGACAGTGATGTATCATCCAGAGTTTACAGGCTTCTATAGTGTCACCATCAGCGAAGTATAATTAGGGACCATTTACATGACACCGTTTTCAACTAAAAACTGAAAACTTTGTGTTTTGGCCATTCAAATACATGACAACAGCATTTTAGAGGCCTGAAAATGCAAACTTTGGTTCCACAGTGTGCGTTTTTGAAAACTGTACTGTTATCGTCTCTCTGTGTTAATCTGCGAAAACGGTGACGTTATGCTCACGCATGTTCTGTCTATAGGCGCGTTATTTTTCTTTACAAACTCACCGCCAACTACTGCCCTGACAGGCATAACACAGTGTTTTCGGTCGTTTTCGCGGATCCTTGTGAACGGGGATTGTTTTGACAACGTTGTTGTCTGTACGCGAAAAACACGTTTTTATTACATCAGTGTAAATGTACCCTTAGATTGCTTTAAGGGCTGTTTACACGACACCGTTTTCAACTAAAAATGGAAAACTTTTTATGCGTTTTGGCCATTCATTTACACGACAGCTTACAGGTTGAAAACAGGTTACAAAATGCAAGTTTTTGAAAACAATACCGTTATCATCTCTGCCTGACGGTTATGTCATACGCATTTGTGTTACATGTTCAGTCTGTTGGCGTGTGGTTGTTCTTTACAAAGTTACCTCGCCAACTACTGGCCTGGCATGCATAATACAGTGTTTTTAGTCATTTTTGTGGCTCCATGTGAAAGAGGATAATTTTGACAACATTGCCATCTCTACGCCGAAGAAAGCAAAGGAAAAACGTTTCAGTTTTGGTTTGTTAGCGAGGCTGCTCACTGCAGAGCCAATGGGTGGACATCCAGCCACACCCCAACCTTACCCATAATCCTATCCCTGAACATAATTATTTGAAACTCCACCCATTAGGTCCAGAGGTGGAGCTGGAGTAGGTTAAGTTTCATACTTTACATCCAGAGATTGGAGCTGGACATCATTTGGCTCTGCAGTGAGCACCACTTGGTTTGTTCAAGAGAAAAGAGTTCAGTTTCTTCCAATTGAATAAATTATCCTTTATACAACTGTGCAGAATTCGTTAAATGCAGTCCAAGCTATATAGACACCTGCCTGTGGTCTGCCCTGCAGGCTTGTTTCAGGCTTACAGCAAAAATAAAAGCAACACTTACAGAAGTCAGAGTATTTAATTTTTAAGCATTCTTTAAAAAGCTAAACAGTTTTAGGGAAAATAAAACATTTCGGTCTTTCCCGAAATCACTGTCAGAACCTGTCACTGGTATCATCATAGATCAATATTTCATTTCACCACGACAGTATCAAGTCTGATCCCCAGGCTCACTCAGGAATATTTCAGCTGTTTGCAAAATGACGTCTGGTGTCAAGCTCTGACATTTTGTGGCGCGCTCCTGTCCTCGAGCCCTTTTGCATGCTGTCATGGAGATAACGGGAAGATTATGGGATGGCCGAGTGGTGAGCGTAGTGATGTGAAGCTAGTACGAGAAGAGCCAGTCACCAGTAAAGGTCTCAGCCAAAATTAGAAGGTCAATGCGCTGGCTATCAGCCTGCCTGTCTATTCTGTGTACGTGTCACTGGCTAATTTAGTACAGAACATGCTGAAAACTATTTACGTACGGCTCTACTGTACAGGCTACAAAAGTAGACCATACAACATTGGGCCTGAAACATTAACAACAAAACGGTAATTTAAACAATAAATAAGACGCAAGTGTTATGAAAGAGTGCGAGTCTGAATTACAGCGGTGTGCTGCGATTGACCAATCACTATTGATTATTTCGGAATATGTAGGGTGACATTATGTAAGTTTGTTTCCAATAAAATATAAATTAAAAATAAATAAGTAAACAAAAGGTAATTGGAACTTTTTACGTCACAATTCTGACACTTTCCCATTGCAATTGCGAGTGGGTACGGAAAGTATTCAGACCCCCTTAAATTTTTCACTCTTTGTTAAATTAGAGCCATTTGCTAAAATCATTTAAGTTCATTTTTTTCCTCATTAATGTACACACAGCACCCCATATTGACAGAAAAACACAGAATTCTTGACATTTTTGCAGATTTATTTAAAAAAGAAAAACTTAACTATCACATGGTCTTAAGTATTCAGACCCTTTGCTGTGACATATATCATATATTTAACTCAGGTGTTGTCCATTTCTTGTGATCATCCTTAAGATGGTTCTACACCTTCATTTGAGTCCAGCTGTGTGTGATTATACTGATTGGACTTGATTAGGAAAGCCACACACCTGTCTAAATAAGACCTTACAGCTCACAGTGCATGTCAGAGCAAATGAGAATCATGAGGTCAAAGGAACTGCCTGAAGAGCTCAGAGACAGAATTGTGGCAAAGCACAGATCTGGCCAAGGTTACAAAAACATTTCTGCTGCACTTAAGTTTCCTAAGAGCACAGTGGACTCCATAATCCTTAAATGGAAGACGTTTGGGATGACCAGAACCCTTCCTAGAGCTGGCCGTCCGGCCAAACTGAGCTATCGGGGAAGAAGAGCCTTGGTGAGAGAGGTAAAGAAGAACCCAAAGATCACTGTGGCTGAGCTCCAGAGATGCAGTGGGTAGAAAGTTGTAGAAAGTCAACCGTCACTGCAGCCCTCTGCCAGTCGGGGCTTTATGGCAGAGTGGCCCAACATTCTCCTCAGTGAAAGACGCATGGAGTTTGATAAAAAAACACCTGAAGGACTCCAAGATGGTGAGAAATAAGATTCTCTGGTCTGATGAGACCAAGATCGAACCTTTTAGCCTTAATTCTAAGTGGTATGTGTGGAGAAAACCAGGCACTGCTCAACACCTGTCCAATACTGTCCCAATAGTGAAGTAAAATTTCTGTCAATATGGGGTGCTGTGTGTACTCCGATTGGTCAGAATATGCTGTTGAATTTGAATTGCAGTCTATGTAGAAAGATTCATTTTCACCATACTGCTGTAGTTACGACTACCAGTAGGGTCAAACTGGACCATGAATGATAAGTAGCTAATATATTATTTTCAACAAGTATGCTGCTATTTTGAAAAATGGGCTTTATTCTAATTAGGTATTGACTTCTTTTATAAGCCAATCAAAACTCAACAGTAATAGATAAGTGGGTTTGGTTTATACATAGATGCTAGAGAAGAGTGTTTTTGCATGTATGAAATAATTGTTAAAAGTTCAAGTTAGATATATAATATCTTGCTAACAGTGGATTTAATTCTCTGAAATGGACTCCATGATAGGTAAAAACTTTCTGCATATTCACTCTGCTTGAGGATGTACGTGGATTAGGCTAACCCTGCCTTTCAGTCAAAACTCGGGATTAGTATCATATTATATTATTATAACTCACTTTAATTTAGTGAATATGTTGCTTAAAGCATTTTCTTATGTATCGTTCAAATTAGTTTATTTTATCCATTTCAGACTTGATTTTCATATTGTTTAATAATGTTTGCATATATGATTATGTATGTGACATTGTTGATAAGCTTATTACATTGCATGAATTTTGAAGAGGAATTTGAGTGACAGGTTTTTGTGTTGAAATTGTATTTGAACTCTTCTAGGTTAGTGTCATGTTTATGGATGTTGAAACAAAAGTGGAATAGGACACGGCCTTGTAATACTACTGCTTACAGTATATAGCCAGTGAATATTTTCTTACTGGTTTCCAAAACACTGATAGTTTAAACTGCCCAGGATTAATCAATATTAAGCTATAATTTGCCTTTGATTTTTGGACTAGCTTCATCTTATGAATTCAAAATTCACCTGTAGTTCTTGTTTTAAAATCATCAGTAGCTAGTTTCCGCCAATCACTAAAGGTTTTTGAAAATTTGCTTGCTTCGATTTAAAATGTAATACATTAGTAAAGCCTGGCCTTACTATGCAAAACCTGATTCTTTAAATCTATTCTAGTATCTTCTTTGTTCGAAGTACCCCTCAATATCTCTCTCGTCAGCCTCTCATTTCCCAGTACTGGCAGCTCCACTCTTCAGCCTAATGACACTGTAATTGAGCGTTACCCAGATAGCTGTGGCGTGATAATGGAACAGCTCTGTGCTGCCGGAGCAATCTTGAGCTGAAATGATTTGTTTGTCTAAATGCTCATCCCTCTTCTTGCGCCGTGTGAATGAGACCGTCTGCTCCTGTGGCATAGCGGTGCTAGGCCTCTTCTCTCTAGATCACACTTATCTTTATCTGCTACAGGAGATGGACTGTTACCTACTGTAGTGCATAGGGAAAGAGTATGGATCATATCTGAGACATGGTTTTTGAGACGTATACTACCCTACTGGAAAATTCTGTTTCAGCTTGAATTTTAGATGTTCATTTGTGTTCCACTGCTGGTCCAAGATGGTCTGTCAGTTGAACTAGCTGTCATTGGGGCCTTAAAGGGTTAGTTCACCCAAAAATGTTGTTATTAATTACTCACCCTCATGTTGTTCCAAACCCTTTAGACTTTTGTTCATCTTTGGAACAGAAATGAAGATCTTTTTAATGAAATCTGAGAGCCTTTTGTCCCTCAATTGACAGTCTATGCAATTACCACTTTCAAGCCCAGGAAAGGTAGTAAAGACATCATAAAAGTAATCCATGTGAGCCAAGTGGTTTAACCTAAATTTTATGAAGCGACGCGAGTACTTTCTTTGCACACACACACACACACAAAAAAACAAAACAACAGCATAATTTACCACTTAATTTACAAAATGATTTTTGTTAACAAAGTTCGGGAGGAGCACGTTCAGATAAATAACCTATTTAACACGAGGAGGGCATTCAGTTAATCAACTCAACAACAGACAGACATATATACAACAGATTGACAGGTTGACAGATTACTAGTATCCCTCCACCACCCCATCTCCTCACATCTAGTCCTAACTATTCTTTTCACAATCGGGGGGAGTACTCTAGGTTTGGGCCAAAATTCCCTGACTAGACCACTTTGGACTAGTGACAAACCAGCTGCTTTGTTCCAAAAATCTGAAAATCACTGAAATTCTTGCCATCCATTTATCTCTCAGATTTCTTTCACTTAAATCTTATTTTTGAGTTTGGCTTGTTGCAGTTGGTCACAAGGCATGCAAACACCAATGGTAGTTACCTACATTGATTCCCCATATGTCACAAAAAATGTTTTGTTGAAATGCAGCTAGCACAAGAACCAATGCAATTTGAGGACTATAGAGGTGACTGTTGCAAATGATTGTTTATTCCTCACACAAAGATATTGCTTGGCCTGGTTTTTCAAGCATTCCTTAGAATTTGGCTTAGTCAGTACTAGTACATGGATGCCATGGTACCAAAATTTCAGTAGCCAGTACCAATTTTGCTGCTGTCTGTACCAAATTTGATACCAGATCGAAAACTGATACATTTTGTCTCGTCCATTTGTCATCACTGTCAGTCATCGCAGTTTCCGTTTCAGTCACGTCAATCCACAAACTTTGCAGTGTACTTGTTGGCATGAAAAACTCTTGTAAAAACACATTGTAAATAGAATCCTTTGACAATCAAAGAGCGCTCAAACAAACACGAACGAGAGCATTTGAAAGCAGATAAAGATTGTATTTCCAAGCGGACCGCATATACCTGGTACTCTGTACTACTGGAACTGCAGAAATGTTGGTACCGCCAACTTTTTTCTTCAGTACCGGTGCGTTTGACAACCCTAGTCATTACTCATAAATTTCTGAAGTTTATAAAATAAAGGGAAAATATACAATAATGTATTTGTAATGAAACAACTTTAGTAGAATAGGACTCTTTGAATATGAATTTGAAGTTTGCCTAGATTATGCTGTCAGACTGCAGAAATGTCACAGAAAAGGTTTGTCTTTGTACCACCGGAAGCTGACTGATTGATATCATGAGGGTATTATAATACTTTTCATGATAAGTCCTTGGAGTCATAACACACTGGAGACTGAACAAGGGAGATGTTTTTAGTATTAAGTAATCATGGAATTAAAATGGAATAAGTTTGGTTAAGTTTATATTCTAATTAGTGTATTAAGCTTTATTTATATATATATATTTATTTTATATATATATATATATATATATATATATATATATACACATATAAATATAAATATAAATAAATTCCAGCCCTATATTTTGCCCATATGAATGTTCCCTATCTATATCCATATCAATCACAATTCTCTACCATTTTCCTCAATCCAATCAATTCCCAAAGGTTAAAATTAAGTTAACTCTTGTCCTTTTTCTCAATGAATATTCTGTTTCCTTACATGGAAAAAATATACCATTTACTGTTGACTATTATATTATTATACATTATTATTGACTATAATTTCATTAATATATTGAACATTTTAAATCCCAGTGTCAAATGTACTTGTTGGGTTTCAGGTGGTTCAGATCTCTTTTTTTTTTTTTTTTATAAGGGAAATGGAGGCATATTTCATTATTGTGTCTGCAGATAAGCGTGTGATTTAATGGCTTGACCCTTACCCTGAGACATATGCCGTGCTGCTCCATCGTTATCAGCCGGAGCTCAGCTGCTCTCACAAGACCGCCAGCTCAGAGAGGTAAAGTTCAAACGCTTTTCAGGAAGAGATTAGGGAAACGTCTTTATGTGTCATGGAGATGTGATAAAGCTTTCTGTCAGGGCGAGTTCTCGCTTTGCTCTCCAGCGGCCGTAGGTAGACTCCTGTGATGGTGGAGTGGGCGAGTCTGGAGATTTTGAGAGGATCTGAAAAATAAGCGAATCAAGCTTTTCTCTGCATTTTCATTGGGGGAAGTATTTATCTAAGGAGTTTTGTGTGTCTTCACAACTGTCAGAAGAAAAGAAAGAACGTTGTGTTGATGCTACTGTTATCTCAAGAATGTCAGAGGAAAAAGGGGGGAAAACTTTGGAAAGTTCCTGTTGAAAGTAGTCAGAAATGGTTTTAGGAAGGTTTTAAAGTGTTTGTTTCAATTTAATGCAACAGAACAGACATTTAGGTGCATTTGCTGAAGTTTCCCATGTCTGGCGCTAATCACAGTTTTTTTTTTTTTTCCCCATCATTTAGCAGACGCTTTTATCCAAAGCAATTTACAAGGGGAGCAATTAGGGGTTAGGTGTCTTGCTCAAGGGCGTTTTAGTCATGGTATCGAAGGTGGAGAGAGTGCTGTTCATTCACAATCCCCACTTTCAATTCCTGCCGGCGTGGGAATCGAACCAGCAACCTTCAGATTACAAGCCCAACTCCATCACCACTCATTGTTGTATTTTTCTCCCTGAAGAGGACTATGGATAAGTAAAGGTTTCTTGCCTGCATTTTCTCCAGGTTAGAATTTAACAGGCAGTTCCATGTACTTCATAAGACCGGTAAACTGTATGTACACTAATGAATAACTGTAAAAATTGCAGCATTATTTTACAGCCGCTGGCTGTTTTTTAATAATACAACATATTGCTGTAAACTGCAATGCATTCTGGGGTCACGTGTTGGTTTGACTCAAATTTACAGAATATTGCTGTAAATTGACCCTTCGTAATTTAAAAAAATACAGTTATTTACTGTAATCAGAGAATACAGGGAAATTCTGTAAATTAAATGACAGTAACACTACTGTAAATTTTACAGTAACTGGCTGGCAACCCTGCTGCCAGTATTATACTGTAAAATTTACAGTAATTTTTTAACAGTGTAAATATTTCATATAGGGATGCAACAATATTAAAATTCTGTCTGATGCTGGTAAACCAATTTTTTTGTTATGGTCAATGGCTGATATATGCTTTTTGCTATTATATGGGTCATTGACAAATAAGGTTTTTAAAAGTGTAAAAAAAATATAATGGAGATATAATTAATTTTGAAGTTGTATTAAGCGTTAACAATGAGATTATGTGGTTTTTATAACCAATTAACAATGCGTTTGTCATTTTTTACAACATGGACAAAATTTGTCACTAAAAAAGTCATTCAGTTTAACTAAAATTTCAGTTTTACTGAATGACACTTTTTGTTATACCGAATGACGGTATTTTGCAAACAGGTCGTACAGGTTGATATCTAGCTAGTTGTCTTGATAGATGGATAGCAAAAGGACAATCAAACATATTATATTTAGTACAATTTTTAAAATATTACAACATTTTCCATAGTGGTTGTGACCTGATATTTATGGACATGCATATGAGCAAGTGAAAACATTAATTTTTCAAATAGTTAAGAGAGAGTTAGTTACTTTGCTTCAAGACCATGTGGTCCTTTGCAGGTGTATGAATGATGTCACATCCTGTCACATAATATTGATATTTCAATTCTTTAAAATACCTTTATATGTAGCAAAACCTTTTGGATTTAGTAAAAGGGATCTAGTTGTACAACCTTACAAACTGATGTCATATTTTTATTATTTTTATTATTACTATTTTTATTATTATTATTGTTATTATTATTATTATTATTAATAAGGCCTTTGGACAAAAAAAGACACATCACGTCATTGACCCATGTAATAAATTACTAATTTTTAATAAATTAAGAATTAACTCTAAATATTAAAATAAATAATTTTAAATGGTGAAGTGAATTTAGGCATCACAACATTATAATGTACAGTATGAAAAAAATGGATATTCCTTTTGAGACTTCTTTTGCAGGTTATTAAATTATTAATGTGTTGGTGACACTTTACTTAAAGCCTTTGTGTGATGTGTTATAATAGAATTCATACCTAATACTGCATTATATTTTTCACAAGTAACTGTAATCAGTGTTAAAATACATTATAATACATATATTTTTAATGCATTATTTTTTCCTAAGATGTGTTCAATGAATAGATATGTTCTATAATGCATTGTAACTGTGGTTACAATTATGCATGAAACAGTACAATGCATTATAAGTTGCATTACAAGTCATAATTAATGCATTAAAATACTTTTATAATGCATTATATATAAAGTCTTTAAGTAAAGTGTTCCTAAATTATTAAAATGAGTTTTTAAAGATTAACTTTAAATGGGCATTATAGTGATCACATTTCCCTTGTTTTTTTATGTTGATGGGCCAAGTAGCTCAAAATACACTAAATGACCAAAAGTATATGTTTAACTAACATTTATGGGTGTCGTGTTTAGGTGTCCTTATAATTTTGACCCTGTAGCGCATGTAAACATTGTTAATCATAAGTGCGTATGGATTGTGCATGATTTATTTATTTTTTTGCAGTCATTACATGAGCTTTTTAGTAGAGTCAAGTCTACATACAACTTTTTTAAATGAGTAAGAAGAGTCTTTTCCTTTTCCATGTGCTTTTTCATGGTTGTCATGGTACACGGTCAGCAGTGTCACTAGCTAATTAAAGACACCCATCCAAACGGATAACCTTTCTCCAAAAAAAGTTATTTGACACACATTTGGGGTGAACGAAACACCAATTAACCCTGAAAATAGTTAACGACCTTAATTATAAATGTTTTATGTGTTTAATTTTAGAAAATTCATTATTCATTGTGGCTCTGATAAATGGCCCGGCTTTTCCTCCGAGGTAATTGTATGACGCTGGCAAGACTTGCATTGCACTGGCCGACACAGAGCGATAGACCCTCATTTTGTGTATGTTTGATTTTCATACGTCACCTGTCAAACAAATAAATTGATTTACTTCTTAAGGAAATATATTAAGTAATTTATTTTTATGTACTTATTTTATTTATTTATTTATATTTAAATAAGTAGAGTCATAGAGTCTATATAAGGGAAATTTTAAATGCGTTTAACCACTATGGGGGTACTGTTTGTGTGTCTCTCCTTTAACAGTGAAATAAAACTCCCAGCAGGACCTGGAGATTGCGCTGTGCGCGCCGTCACGTCAGCTGTAAGAGATCTCGCTGATCACCCACTCTGCGCTGGATGATGTTGTGGTCATGAATGAAGGTCAGAGGTTGACTGCCTTCTGTTAGACTGTCAGCTCAGAGTCTCAAACGGTGACAGGATGAAGTTAACCCTCATTAATCCAACAAATCCAGTAAACAAAAGATCACCATGACTGCTGCTGAGAG
Organism: Opsariichthys bidens; assembly: GCA_037194245.1. Taxonomy (NCBI): domain Eukaryota; kingdom Metazoa; phylum Chordata; class Actinopteri; order Cypriniformes; family Xenocyprididae; genus Opsariichthys; species Opsariichthys bidens. The sequence continues at coordinate 8,205,929 of CM074303.1, forward strand.
ACTAAGATGGCAAATAGGGGCTGAGATTTAATTATGAAAGCTTTCAAGGCTTCAATACACATGCATTGTTGGAGAACGTAAGAAGTAACACGTTACATTATCGGCTTTTCTCATCAAAGTATAGTCTCCAGTAGCCAGACCTTCAGACTGACTTTCGTTAACCAATGTCCTCTCAGAGGCTGTCTGACTGACATGTAAAGCAACCAATCAAAGATCAACTCGGGTTCGAATTTGCCAAACTCGCTCATATGGGATTGCAAAGTTATTTATATTTAATAAAGATAAAGAAAACATTTGAAAAGTTGAATTAAAGTGCCTAACAAGTGTTTATAATAAAGTATTTATTGGGTTGGCAATAGATTTGCTCCTCTCTGATTGGTTGTTACCAACTGTTCGTTGCCCAGGTTTGCCCGGCAACAATGCCCAGCAAAATTCAAAAACTCAAAAAGTGTATCAACACCTTTAGCTGCTCCATGTCAAACTTTCTCGCTCGTTGTGACAGTTAACTAAAATCTAGCTAAAATATAAACACTTATACTAAAAAATGAATCAGGGTAAAACAAAAACATGTTTTGGAAGAAGGATTGATGATGTATTGACTCATTATTTAAATTCTGATAGTTTTGAGTTAAAAAAGTTACATAGTTTATATGTTAAGACCAAAACATATCAATAGTATTCTTGGTCTTTTTATATTAAGACCTCTCTACCCACCCGCCATCCTAAATGTTGCCAGTTATGAAGATATTTAAACCCTGAGGAGACTCTGATCCATTCAGACTTGAAAGAAACCCATTAGTCTATGTATCTCATGATCTTTGGAGACTTTGGTGAGTGTGTGTGTGTGTGTGTGTGTGTGTGTGTTTGGAGAGAGCAGCATCTCTCCCATCTGTCTGTTGAGTAGATTAATAACTCGTCTACATTTAGCCCCAGTCTTACGGGCTCTCTATTTTGCCTCTGTAAGTACGTTTTTACGTTATTTACTGCGGTTATTATTTTCGTTTTCATTTTTCATCATTTAGCAGACGCTTTTATCCAAAGCGAAGCTTACTGACTGCTTATTAAGAAGCAGCTCATTGAGGTGGATCCGCCCACACAGTGTCTCTTGTGTTGTACAAAGCTTCATTCACCTCATTCACAATATAACATAATGAAATTGTTAAGAACCCACTCAGACCAACTCTCAGCAGGGGTTGGAGTGGAAGAAGTGACCTGAGAAACCACAGTCGTGCTCATGTTGGCCTACTTTAAAAACCACTAGGCAACCCACTCTTCACCAGCAGGTTAAACTAAGACTGCACCCTTAAAGGGAAAGTTCACCCAAAAATAAAATTTTCTTTCCTGTGTTAACACAAATGTTAACACGAATGTTCCCACTCCATTCTGTATAGCGGAACTTAACAGCAGCCAGAGCCTGTCAAGTTTCGAAAAGGACAAAAATGTACTAAAAAAAGGACATATATATATATATATATATATATGAATTTATATGTATATATCTCCTTTTTTTTAGTACATTTTTGTCCTTTTCGAAACTTTTCTTTTTCTTTTCGCATTTCTTTTCTTATTTTTTATTTCAGAACATTTTTTTGTTTTTTCTTTAGTTATTTGACTTTGTTTAGTTTTCTTATTTTTGTATTAATCTGTATTTTTTTTTCATTTTTCTAAATATATTTTTATTTATTTATTTATTTAGTATCTTTTGTCTTTTTTTAATTTATTTTTTATCTATCTTAATCATTTATATTTTCATTGTTCCAGATTGCATGTGGTTAATTTAAACGTGATTAAATTATAAAACATGGGGGCGACTTTCTTTTCTCTTCATTATTGTGTTTCTCTCTTCTCATTCTCTCACATAACACCCGTATCAATGAGGCCCAAACAAAACCAGTATTGATTTTAGCAGCATTCGTTCAGCCTCCCCCTTTGAGCATTTGTTTCTTCTTTGTCCACCACTCTCTGAGCTGTGCTGTTTTTTTGTGCATCTTTATTGTGTGAAAATAACCAGTGTGCATGTACTTGTTTCAGAAAGAGCAAGTTCAAACTCAAGTGTGTTAGTCTCTCTCCCTTGTGTGTTTGCGGAGTGAAAGCAAACTGGGATTGATTGGTCCAGGCTGCAGTTCCTCTCTAGAGATGACCCAGGGGTCAAAGGTTGGATTTAGTGTGTCGGAAGTAGGCATGACAAATCCACACCGTCGTAAATCCACAGAAGAGTACACACAATCACAAAAAGGAGGAGGCAGAGAGACACCATTAAAAATGATGAATGGGCTCAGAGAAGAGCAGAAGCAGATGACAGTAGCAGCGGCGCAAAGTGCTGTGTTTTGTGTAAAACTCTGCCCCAGTTCTGTAGCTGACACTCACACACACACACACAATCACACACTCACACACACACACTCAATCTAAAGCCTTCACTGCTCTTGTTCTCATTCCATTTCTCATCTCCTGGTCTGTTTTTGTTAATACTACTGGCCCAGTGTTTCCAAAGCATTTTTGATAATATAAACCAATTATAATTGGTTTAAAGCTGGCATGACAATTCTTATTTTTTATAAAGAAGTTTGCAGTGTTTATTACACATTATATATCTGCACACACACACACACACACACATATATATATATATATATATATATATATATATATATATGTTCTTGTAATCTCTTAATAAAAAACATTAACCCTCCCTCTTGCAACAACATCTCTTCTCTTCTCGTGAGGGCGGTACAATAATCCTTCTCCTCCAGGAACCTGTCAATCTTTTGAGAATGCTGTAAAGACAATGATTTAGCTATCCAGTCAATTTCTGATCATAAACACAGTTTCACCTTTGAAAATCCTACATCTAAATCCAAAGGAACATGTATCTGTGTTGGATTAACGGTTCTGTGAGTAACTCTACACGCTTCATGTAGTATAGGTGGATCCATAAATATGTGATCCCCACCTCCTCTCACTCACACCAGCTCAAAGATCCACTCGGTCAACTTTACTGTCGTAAACGCTGCACAAGTGGAAATACTGGTTTAATTCAAACATATATGTTTCAACCAGACACTGATTCAGAAGAAGTGGAAGTAACATGTTTTATGTCTTAACAACATCGGACACATAACGGTAATTAATATGATTAACCTTTTGCTTGACTACATTACCAAACAGCTAATTATGTGATGCTAATGTTACACAAACCATGTTCCCATTCACCATCTCAGAGTCAGACAGTTGCCTTCTAAAAATCAGTATTCTTAGATATGCTTTGAACAACGTATATATAATGTAAAGTTTTGGTTTTGTGTTCATGTTGTTTTTTCATGTCTTGTTTTGTTGTCACTGCCATGTTTCATGTTTGTTTATCCATGTGCTCCTTCGGTCTTGTTATGTCATGTGATTCCCCAGTTTGTCATGTGCTCCTTGTCATGTGACTCCCATGTTTCATGTCATGTTTGGATTGGTTCACGGGTTTAAGCATTGTTTGTAATTAGTGAGTGTATTTAAACCCTCATGTTTGCCTTGTTCTCTGTTGATGATTGTGGATTTTGGATTTATCCCTGTAACTACTGTGGTGAGAGTTGTTTTGTTCATGTTCCTGTTTTGTTTGTACCAAGCCATGGGAAGACTTCTGTGTTTTATGTTGGATTTATGTTTTTGTTGAATTAATAAACTGCACATGGGTTCAAACTAAAGCTCACCTCAAGTGGAGCCCTTCCCTTACAAAAGATTACTGCAGTTTTTTAGAAGTAATACTACAGTTTTTGTTACATATAGAAAAATGCAGTTTTTTGGACACGAAAAAACTGCAGTATTGCAGTATAACCTAAAATGTCTGTAGTTTTACTGGAGTACAACTATACTGCAATACATCTAAAGTACTAGTAAAATAAAACTGCAATAGAACTGTTTTTATACTTCATGCAACTTTCAGTTGTACTTCATTTTACTGCTTATACTACAGTTTTACTGCTGTTGATCTTCAATGTACTGCAGTTGTACTGTGATTATACTTCATTATACTGCAAATCTATGGTTGCGCTTAATTAAACTGCAGTTAAACTACTTGGTACTGCAGTTCTACTTCAATATACAGCAGTTCTTTTTTGTAAGGGTTACAGTATAATTCATCATAACATCGTAATATACATTATTTACCCACTATATTGCTAAATGTACTCGTTTTTTATATCTAAAGGAAAATATTCCTGGTTAAACTTGCTTCTCTTGAGACTCCCCTGCTTAGTAGTCATATGCTAAATCCCACCCACACATCTGTGATTGGTTACAAGTTAGTTTGTGACATAAGAAACACCAATTTCAAACTGCATTTTTACACAGCAATGGTGATGACTTATCAATTTGCACACAGTGTCTTAAATTATTAAAAACACCATGTAGACATGGAAACAAAATAAAAAATGTGACTTTAAACAATTGACATTATTTCAACTTTGAAGGTCGACCACGTGTCAGCTGATTATGCTCATCTTACTAAATGCAGTTTGGAATTGGAGTGAAACCATGTTCACAGAGATCAGTCTTCAAAGTACTGTACTATAATGTACCTATTATGCTTGACTCATTTTATATGAGGTTTAAGATGGAACGTAATATCCTTCTCCCAGCTGTTCCCAGTTTTGTCATCAGAGAGGTCCCTGTCATCACACATTTCTTAATTGGCTTTTATAGTTTGATCCACCATTAAGCATCTTTCTTCATTGCCAGTCATTGTAAAGATGTACTCTTGCAGTAAAATGTTTTAATTGAGATGTTTGAGCAGGTGGTTTCATATATCTGGCAGTGCATTTCATCTAATTTATCTGAGTAATTCTGTACAGTTGACTCTTGCATGTTCTTTTTAAAGTATCTGTTAGTTTTAGTTAATCATTCATTTGATACTTTGCCATTTTACTTGCAATTTGAATTTTAATAAGTTATGTGCGTGGATCCTGCTCCTGTTTATATGCCATGAGAGCATGAATCGTCTGTTTGATTCTCTGCTTCTGCCCTTGAAGTTTCCCAGGGAGAAATCTCAAGGTGATTAGAGCCTTTGTTTGAGTTTTTACTGCTGTCTTTCCACAAAAAAATCATTACTTTGTATAATACTTGCGATTACCATGTCGTTCGACATCACCCCTTGCAACCTTGTATTTTTAGCTTCAATTAGAGGCAGAAGAACAGCGTAGCTTTAATATCCAAGGTTAACTGTAGGTTTCGGAAACAACTTTCATTATAAACCTCATATGCTTCCTTGAAATGCTACACTAAATTGTTGCATTTAAGGTGAAGCCCATTAGTAGGCCATTTCAAAAACATGTTCAGAACTGAATACCATCATAGTCTACTACTCTTTTAGTACACCAGGATTATCTACAGTAGTACATTACTAGAAATCAGCATTATACTGCAGCACTACATACTCTGTGGAATACTTTATCCTACAATACAATTCTCTCGACTTGACCTTCCATATCCAGTGTGTTGAACTGGGGGCATCAGCCATGATTTCTAACACGCTACTCTTGCTATTCTTATTATTATTCTATGGCAGAGTAGATACAATAGCAAGATCCCTTTCTTGACTTATTATTTGATTGGACTTCCAAATGTTAAGCCTCAATAGCCCTGACGCAGCCATTGAATCATTCATTCACTCTAGCTTACAATACATTATTCAAAAATAGGTGATGGCACAAATAAATGCACGGTCATCTGCATTTGTACTCTTTAAAAAAAAAAAAAAAAAAAAAAACATAAAGGAACACTGTTGCATTTTTAATAACTTTTTAGACTGTTATTTTGCGGTGTTTGCTGAAAATTTTCCATTTGATCTGGAGAATGGCTGGTTGCGTTAGTGTCGGAGACATCGGTGCCGACCCCGTAGGATCCACGGAAATGGTCGTGCCCTCACGGAAAAATTCAAGATGTTCTCTATTAAATTTAAATATTAAAAAAATCGATTGCTGCTTTTTAGAAACGACTTTCTTCTCGTTTTTATAGTTAATTTGAGGCAGTTTCTATGGTGTTAAAATATACATTGGTTTCATGGCTCAGGTCAGATACCGCGTGTGCGCGTTCAAACTTTATCCTGTGCAGTGTGCACTCGCGGAAGTCGCGAATCGTTACGAGTCTTTAGTTAAGTGCTACAGGTATTTATTAAGTGATTGAATTTAGTGAACCGCTACTGATCATCAGGTAGGCTATATCAGCGCTAGTGTTACTCCCCTCGAGTTGAATAAAAAGGCTCAGGTCGTTCTTGGGTTTACTGACATTTATTCGGACACTTCACGTCCCAACATTGCCGTCAGAACTATGAAAGAAAATACGTAACTTAAATTAACCCTCTAAAAGTAGTGTCTTACACATAATGATAAACAAAAAATACATACAAAGTGAATAAATAAAGTGCACATTCAACACATACGAAAATAAACTTAATGGACTAATTATACATTAACATACAGTCATATAACGCACATGTTCACATACCAAGCAATTAACGCGATAAAACACATACCTCATTGGCCTCTCTAACTCAAGAGGAATGAACTTCAGGGTTACAGATTGTTCTTCTTAAACAAAAAAAACGATATAACCTTTTAGCACTTTTTACAGTTGTAACATAACAGACATGTTACGAGTGCAGCACCTCGTGTGGCTCTTCTACATGTAGTGCTCCGGACATCCTGATAGCAGCAATTAAATAATTCCCAAGCGGAACAAAAAAAAGGAAATAGGTTCCTCCCCTTTTCTATGGTTTGACTGAATAATATGAAATTAATAGACATGTATTAACAAAAATGATATTACTTATTTATTCTAAAGATTTTAACTATTTATTGACCCTTTTAACTATAAAGTGCATATAATGAATTGAAATATATAAGAGTTGCCTCTGACGGCAGCTACACTCCCACCAAATCACTTGTGATTTCCAAAATGAACTCACGAACTATACTAATCTGCTTCCAGTAATGTGACAGTCTTGTGGATCGGTCTTACTAGATTAACTGGTTTACTTAGTCTCTTCCCATGGTCATCTAATGTTGAGTCACTGATTAGCAGCTGCACCTTTCGTATGCATCCATCTTGACTTGGGTATACAGCAGCAACTTTAGCCAGCTTCCAATCGTTTCTGGGTGTTGTATCGTCTTGTATGATCACTATGTCATTGACTTTCGCATTTCTCTTTGTCTTGTGCCACCTTTGTCTTTGTTGTAAGCTCAACAGATATTCTTTCTTCCATCTTTGCCAAAATTCATTGGCAAGGTACTGCACTCTACGCCATCTTTTACGAAGGTACACGTCTTCCTTTACAAAATCTCCTGGCGGAGGCAGTATTATTGACGATTTCATTGTCAAAAGAAGGTTGGGTGTCAGTGGCTGAGGTCCAGTAGGATCATTGAGTAAGTGTGTTGTTATAGGTCGGCTGTTTACGATTGCCATCACTTCATATAGGTAGGTTCTTAAGGATGAACAGTCAAGTGTTCGGGATGACTGATCCAGGATGGATGTTAACACACTTCTGATTGTACGGATTTGTCTTTCCCAGGCTCCACCCATATGGCTGGCAGAGGGTGGGTTCATGACAAACTCACAGCCTAGTTGTTTCAGGCATTCCTGGTCCATTTCTTTTACTGCTTCCAAGAATTCACGTCTCGCCCCAACAAAATTGGTACCTTGGTCTGACTGCAGCTGACGGACGTTTCCGCGTAGAGCAATGAAAGCACGAAGTGAGTTGATGAATGCGTCAGTCGATAAGTCATCAAGTAACTCTATATGTACTGCACGAGAGCACAAACATGTGAACAACAGTCCATAGCGTTTTAGTTCCTTCCTTCCCTCCTTAATATAGAATGGGCCGAAACAATCCATCCCACAGTAGGTAAAGGGAGGAGTTGTCTCCATTCTTTCGTTAGGCAGGTTTGCCATCCTTTGTTCTTCGGTTCGACGTCTGTATTTCCTGCATTTGACACAGTTGTAGATAAACGATGATACCGCTTGACTACAGCCGAGAATCCATATGCCATTAGATCTCAGTTCGTTTATGGTCATGCCACGCCCTTGATGTTTCACTTGCTGATGATGGTAATCAATCAGTAACTTGGTGATATGGCTGGTTTTTGGTAGGATAACTGGATGCTTGATGTGTGGATGTAAAGTTGCATGCTCTAATCTACCTCCCACTCTGAGGATGCCCTTATGGTCCAGGAAGGGATGGAGTCGATACAATCTGTTTGCTTTGTCTTTAGAAATTAACTCCTTTTGGGACTGGAGTTCTTTGATTTCTTTGGAGAAGACTAATCTTTGTACAGTAGCAATGATTGTAAGCTCAGCTTCTTGCCTTTCTTCGAGACTTGTAGCTTTGTTGGTTCTCTTTATTGAACCTTTAAACTCCTTTACAAATCTGGTAAGCCTTGCAATAGCTTTAACTAGTCTTGTCCAGCTGGAGAATTTCAGGAAACGTTCTGCCAGAGAATCCACTGTTGTTAAGGTGTGGTGTACAAGAACCTTGCGTATTTCTGGGTCCTCTGTGTCAAGTTCTCCCACCTTAATCTCTGCACTGGGAAGTTGATCTTGCCAGAGAAAATTTGGACCACTAAACCAGTTGGAAGTAATGAGCTCTCTTGCTTTGAGTCCTCGAGACGCATGGTCGGCGGGGTTGTCTTCTGATGTGACATACTTCCATTGTGTTGGTTTAGTACTTTCTTTGATGCGCTGGATGCGGTTCGCTACGAAGATATGAAAACGCCTTGCTTCATTGTTTATATATCCCAAGACGACTTGCGAATCCGTCCAGAAGAATTCTTGAATGTTTTCCAACTCTAGTTCTCCTTTGAGCATGTCACTTATGCGCACTGCTACTACCGCTGCGGACAACTCCAATCTTGGCACAGTAGTTACCTTGGTAGGTGCTACTCTGGACTTGGCAATGACAAGTGAACAGTGAATTTGTCCTGATTTACTGATTGTTCTTAGATAAGTACAGACACCATATCCTGCAACACTTGCATCTGAGAAATGGTGGAGTTCATATCTCTGAACTTCTTGGAAATCTGCTGGGATATAGCAACGATCAATCTTGACATGAGCAAGGTTCTTTAAATCTAAAAGCCAGGACTCCCACCGTGGCTTGAGCTCATTTGAGAGAGGTGTGTCCCAGTCTGTCTTGTCACGACACATTTGCTGCAATATTTGCTTGCCAAGTAGAACGAAAGGCGCCACAAAGCCAAGTGGGTCGTAAACAGAGGCTACAGTTGACAAGACTCCTCGTCTGGAGAGTGGACGCTCATTTACGACTACTCTAAATTGAAGATGGTCTGAGGCAACCCTCCAGTTAACACCCAGGGCTCTTTCAATCGGTTGCTCGCCCAGGGCTAGGTCTTGGTTTCTTACTGTCTCTACACAATCTTCTTTAGGGAGAGAGTCAAGAACTTGTGAGCTGTTGGAAACGAACTTGTGAAGTCGCAATTTTCCAGTACTACAGAGTTGTTTCGCTTCATGGACTAGACTAATAGCCTCTTCTTCTGAGTGGAAACTGATAAGACCATCATCCACATAAAAGTTTCTTTCAATGAATCTTATAGTTGCTTCACTGAACTGACCTTGACCTTGTGCCGCGATGTACTTAAGACCAAAGTTTGCGCAGGCCGGCGAAGAGGCGGCTCCAAACAAATGAACTCGCATTCGGTAGACTGATGGATTTGAGTGAAAGTCTCCGTTGTCCCACCACAGAAAACGAAGGTAGTCTTGATCTTCGGCTCTGACTCTGAACTGGTGAAACATACGTTCTATGTCGCACATCACTGCCACTGGACCCTTGCGGAACCGGCACAAGACACCTATCAGAGAGTTGGTTAGCTCTGGCCCTGTGAGCAGGTGATCGTTTAATGACACGCCCTTATACTTCGCTGAGCAATCAAACACTACTCTTATTTTCCCAGGTTTTTGGGGGTGGTACACCCCATGGTGCGGAATGTACCAAGCAGGGCCTTTGTTCAGTTCTTCAGGTGGGACCCTTTCTGCATCTCCACGCTCTATTGTTTCGTTCATGAATGTTGTATAGTCATTACGATATGTTTTGTCTCTTTCAAGTCTTTTCTTGAGACATTTGAGTCTGTGTTCTGCACAGCTCTTATTGTTTTCCAGACTTGGCCTGTCCTCTTTAAATGGCAAAGGTAATTCACAATGTCCGTCTACATCTACTTTTACTCCTTCTTCCATTATAGAAATGAAGCGCAAATCTTCTTGAGAGAAGTGAGAATCTTCCACCTTTCTTTCATTGAAGTCAGACTCTAGGACTTTAATCACATCTGGTAGTGTGACTACTTCTCTGACTTGTGTGCGACAAATGTAATGGACTTCATTTGGCAACTGATCTGATGACTGACTGGGTGTCACTTCTTTGACAATAATCCTGTGGCTGCTTCCAATAGCATCACCATAATCAACACAAGGGTCAGCACCACCAACTATTGTCCATCCCAGGTCTGTTCTTTGTGCAAATGGCTCATTGTCTTTTCCTGACACAACTTCTCTGGGTAACAGTGCTTGTGAGCAGTTGTAACCTATGAGAAGGCCAACATCGCATTCTATGAGAGGGGCGATCTCTTCGGCAAGGTGCTCTAGGTGGGGCCATGCTCTTGCTGTTTTAGGAGTGGAGATGTGATTTAGATTGGCAGGAATAAACTCTCTTGTATAGGCTACAGGAAGAGGGATTCTCTTTGAGGAATAGAAGCCTCTGACTTGTAACCCAGACAGCTTTTCACTTGAAATGACTGTATCTCTGGTTGACAGCGTAGAAAGCTTTAACTGTACATGTCTCTTTTCAGAGTCCAGAGCATCTGCCTTTTCTTGTAGAATGAATGTGGTGTCGCTCTGACTGTCTAAAAGGGCGTACAGCAGGATTTCGTGTTCTGGGTTGGTTGTTGTGGATAACCAAACTGGACTGATTGTGGATGTGAGGTTACTGCTGTTGTTTTGGACTACACGGTGTGATATTGTCTCGTTTGGTGCGTCTTTACTTTGTTTGATTTCCTTTCTGTCCTTTTCACTTTCTTTGTTCTTTCTGATTTCGTTGTCCCGTTCCTCATGTAAACAGGTTGGGTGTTTTCCTTTGCATGTGTCACAAACACTTCTCTTTCCACATTTCTTTGAATAGTGTCCAGAGTTAAGGCATCCAAAACATAATCCTCTTGTTTGTACGAACTTGACTCGTTCCGTTATTGGCTTGTCCATAAACTGTCGACATGTGTGAATACTATGGTTAAATCTTTCACAGAAGATACATTTCCTTGTATATGGTTTCTCTTCTGCACCGCTGGCCAGCACCTTAGCTCCGACACTTCGAGTCTTTGTAGGTTTAACCTTCTCTGAGTCACTTCCCTTAAGTGCATGGAGTGACGTTACTGGGTTGCACGCAATCTTTGCTTCTCTTGTGACAAATTCAACAAAGATACTGAATGTTGGAAAGACACCGTGCTGCTCTTCAACCTCGATGACTTTCCTATTCCATCTTGCTGTTAGCCAATCAGGAAGCTTACTTAGTATTTTCTGATTTTCGCTGCAATCATTTAGGACTTCAAGACTCTTGATTTGTAGCATAGCAGCTTCACAGCCTCTGAGAAAGTCTGAGAACTCTCGTAACTCAGCACTGTCCTTTGTTCCGATCTTTGGCCATGATGTTAACTTATCTCTGAAGGCTTTGGCAATTACAAATGAACTACCATATCTTTCCTCCAGAGTGTCCCATGCTGCATAGTACGCTGCATCTGTACCCAGCAAGAAGTAACTTTCGACAGCTCTTCTGGCTGGTCCGCCAACATACTTGCGGAGATAGTAAATCTTTTCCTTCACTGGAATACTTTTCCTGTCTATTAGTGTCTGAAAGGCCATTTTCCAATCTTTGTACTTAAGAGGGTCGCCATTGAAAACAGCAGGCTCTGGTACTGGTAAACGACTAATGTTAATGGACTCTGCTAACGCTCTAGCCAGTGCTGTGGTGCTATCTTCTTGTGTAGTGTTGGTTGTAAGCTGCCACCTTGTGGTCTGTTGTGGAGCAGGAAACTGTTGCATTTCTGCAGTGGGTTGTGATGGCGTGAACTGAAGTTCAGGCAAAATTACTGGCTTTGGAGCAGCCTTTCTTTGTTTAGCATTGTCATGTAGAAGGTCTGACATTTCTTCGTCTGAGATGATTTCTTGCTCATACACGTTCAGTCGTGCTTTGGCAGCATCCATTTTCTTTACAATTTCTAGACGTTCTAGCTCTCTTCGTTTCAGTTCTAATGCTTTTAGTTTTTCAGCATTTTCTGCTTCTTGTTTTGCTAACCGTTGTCGATTTTCTACTTCAAGGTTTTCAAGCTCATTTCTTTCACGATCCATTTCCTCCATAACTTTCAGAGTCGCTTTAGTTGCAGCTAGTTCAGCTGCTGCTTCTTGTTTCTTTACAGACAACCTGCTTGAACTTGAACATGTGCTTCTTGAGCTTTTAGATTTCTGGGACGCTGCTGAGATGAACACTGATCCAACTTCACTCCAGTGAGTTGATCTCTTTGCTGGATCTTTCACATTTCCATCTTCTGCAAGACATTCTTCAGCTTGTTGTATGAGCTTTTGAGAAACAGCATCACATGTGTCCACCCTGCGACGAGTGTCTCCGTCAGGAGTTACATGACTGCGCAGCTTGTCATACGCTTGTTTTACTTCTGCTGAGGTATATTGGATCTGGACAATGTAAGCATGTAATCTTGCACTGACAGGTGCTTCTAGTGCTCTTTTAACTTGTTTAGCAGCAGCTTTCCATTCATCATAGCTTGTTTTAAAGTGAGTTTGAAGCTTATTCGCTTTTTCTTCGTGCAATGCTTGGCCCTTTTCAGTGAGTTTCCTAACTCTTTGGCTTTTCCTTAAGCTCTCTTCTTTAGCAGCTTGACTTGTGCTTGGCTCTTGCAGGCTTGTGTCCGTAGTTTGATCATCAGGGCTTACTTGTTGCTGCAACTTCACAGCTTCAGTGTCACAGTCTTCTTGATCAGTCATGTCACTATTCTAGTGTGCTTTAGACTTTGTTACTTGTGACTTTAACTTAACTAAATAATATCACACTCCTAAATGTGATTATGAACTTAAATTGCTTCACTCTTTAAAGATAGTGTGTTATAAACACCTTAAGCCAAAATTAGGAATGCACTTTCACTTGTTATAAATAAGACAAATGACCTTCAACATATATAAAACAATGAAATAGTAAAACTTCACCTTTAAATACCTTGATGTACCCTTAAATTAGCAAAATACTTGTAGTTAACTTAAAATAAGCTTAGTAACAGTCACTTTATATTAAACAAGCAATAACTGTTAGCTTGGACTTATATTTTTGACCACTGCACTTCACCCCTTTAATCACTTAATAGAGTCCCTTTAAAGTTAGCAAGATTAATCTACTTCTTCACATTTAAACTTGTTTTAAATGCGTTACTTCTTCTTAGCTTAACCCCGCTGCACTCTTGGACCCCGGTTGCCGCTGGTTTGGGCTTTACGTGCAAGCAGTCAGTATTTCCTTTGATGCTTGAGAGCGACGTCACCACTTAACGAGCTGCTCGTTTACGGCTCCGCTGCGACTGGCACCGCTCCTCTCCTCCAGCACGTAACAGGCTGAGTTCTGACTGTTACTCCCCTCGAGTTGAATAAAAAGGCTCAGGTCGTTCTTGGGTTTACTGACATTTATTCGGACACTTCACGTCCCAACATTGCCGTCAGAACTATGAAAGAAAATACGTAACTTAAATTAACCCTCTAAAAGTAGTGTCTTACACATAATGATAAACAAAAAATACATACAAAGTGAATAAATAAAGTGCACATTCAACACATACGAAAATAAACTTAATGGACTAATTATACATTAACATACAGTCATATAACGCACATGTTCACATACCAAGCAATTAACGCGATAAAACACATACCTCATTGGCCTCTCTAACTCAAGAGGAATGAACTTCAGGGTTACAGATTGTTCTTCTTAAACAAAAAAAACGATATAACCTTTTAGCACTTTTTACAGTTGTAACATAACAGACATGTTACGAGTGCAGCACCTCGTGTGGCTCTTCTACATGTAGTGCTCCGGACATCCTGATAGCAGCAATTAAATAATTCCCAAGCGGAACAAAAAAAAGGAAATAGGTTCCTCCCCTTTTCTATGGTTTGACTGAATAATATGAAATTAATAGACATGTATTAACAAAAATGATATTACTTATTTATTCTAAAGATTTTAACTATTTATTGACCCTTTTAACTATAAAGTGCATATAATGAATTGAAATATATAAGAGTTGCCTCTGACGGCAGCTACAGCTAGACTGCGACAACACTCCCGGAAAGAAAGTGTTTTTATTTGGTTGGTTTTGTTTGGTTATTTTAAACTATTGTAATCAGTGCTTTTCTCTTCGTGAGATACAAATAACTTTTGTGTAATTAATTCATATAGCGCACCATTAAACGGAGAAAAAGACAGTACCCTTCAAAAATTAACACCAAGTAGCCTATTACTGATTAAATAGAGAGTGGCATTTGTTGCGTTGGCCTACTTGTGTGAGAACCCAGTTATCATCTGGTCATGGAAACAGAGGTAAATATTAAAAAATAATAATGTTTTGTATTTGGTTGGTAATCTATTTAATGGTAATTATTTGGAGTGTGGGCAGAAACATAAATCGGCACCTATGGTCGGAGACTACTTGTCCATAGAAGAGAATGTAGGCCTATCCCATGGAAAAATTCATAAAATTGCATCATATACGATGATCCAGTTTTTAATCATTTGTTTCAAAGAATTCTGCACAGTCACAGTTAGATCAGATGCTTAAGTGATTTTTTTTTTTTTTGGCCACCCCAAAGAAATTTCTTGCGTTCAAAAGTTTTTTTTTTTTTTTTTTTTTTTAATAATTCAGATAAATGAAACATTTTATGCAAATGCAATTAACATTTTGTCAGAACCTCGAGTAAATCACATGCTATTTTGTTTAGTTATCTGTTCAGAATCTTGGGAGAATCGTGATCTCCGTTGGAAAAAACAATCGTGATTCTCAATTTATCCAGAATCCTGCAGCTCCTGAATGATTTTTAAAACGAAATCATTATCGTCCTTGGGGTGAATGGGCCGTAAGACTGTATGTTCCCAACACAGGCCGAGTTGATCCTTCTTGTGTGGATTTGAAATGCACAGCTGTGTTTTCAGACTTGAAACGTGTTTCTGGGCCAGTGCTGGTGTTTCAGCTGTAATTTGCCAGGCGTAATCAATAGTCTGTCAGTATACAGCAGTCTCTCGCCATGTACCGCTGTTATTTCAGTGGGAAAATGGCGTGCTGCATGTTTCTAATGCAATACTCTTGTGTCACAGTCATGTCGGCGTACTCTGGTCTGGCTGTGGGCCTCGACGAGATTATTGAAGCACGATTGAATTTCCAGTATTGGAGAAAGAACCAAGGAGAGATACAAGCCAGCATATGGAGCAGAGAGAGAGAGACAGATGACCGTAGTGGATGCTCTTTGAGTGTTATCAGGTGCAGGACGCCCAATGCCAAATCAGTCTGATGGGATGCAGTTGATGAGATGAACTGGAAAAGAGCAAGGCAGGTGGGACGGCCCCTTTATTGATGACTGTAGAACTGGATACAGCAGGGCTGGTCTGCAAGCCCCCCCCCCGATGAATGTCCCTTAGGGAGGTCTCTTTGTATACACCATCTGTTTCAACACACCTTGGAGAGATGGACATTGATCCCAGAGGAAAGAAAGCACACCATTGTGTAGATTAGACCCTCTTGGGTGCTGATACAATATGTATTGTGATTTTTAAGAACTGCAATTGTACAAGTATTGAGATTCGATATTGCTGTGTATTGCAATTTCTGTCTAGACCATGGGGAAAATTTGAGTGATCTTGGGCCTCTCCACAAAAAACAAGAAGAAATAAATGATAAATAAAATAGGCCTAGTTATTGTCTTCGTTGTTTTTGATCCATAATTACAATTAATTAACTTATTTCAAATCAGCAACAAAATCACAGGATGACAGGTACTTTCTCCTCAAATAGCATTAAAAAAGCTTTTTTTTTTTCAGGCTAGAATAGATAATGCAAGTCTCAGGTTTCCATGGGATCCGGAGCTTCTAACGTTAGCTCCAGTGACGCAATTGACCCTTTGCAAACGGTTTGATTGACAGGCGATCTGACCAATCATAACCCTGAATCCACAATTTTGTCTGACAAAGCAGTCAGGGGAGTTAGTAGATGAACGTTGGTGAACTTGAACTTGAAAAATTGTGTGTTCTCGCGTCTTTCCGCGCTTGAAACAACATTCCTTCTGATGTTCATTCATGTTTATTTGATGCTATAAATGAACTAGTATGAAGAGATGATCGGTTCACGAGCCGCTTGAAGGAGCTACAGCGATCTGTCACGACACATTAAAGAGACACTATATGGCATTTATTGTTTAAACTTCTTTAAAAAAATTATGATATATTAAATATGAAACTGTTTCATATGTCTGTTGATGGGTTGTCAGTGTCCTCTTTGTTCCGGGATATATTTTTCAGTCCATGAGAACATGATGTGTGGCGTGAGAGTGCATGCCTTGTCGGCGGGTCTTTGCGAAGGGTCAATTACTTTGTCATTCGGTGATTGGCTCTTTTACTTAGAAGGCGGGACATATTCCGCCATATTGGGTGTTGCATTTTCTCCCATTCATAACTAATAGGAGTGAACCGGCTTTCTATATCTAGTCTTTGATGGATCCAATATACTGTTTCACATGCATTTATTGTTTATAATCAGATATAACAGGCTGTGTTTACTCACAGAGACCGGCCTTTTTTATCATAATTTTGTGTGAATATGTCCAATCAAGCGCAAGAAGACATGAAAGAGAGCTGAATTCCGCATTCACACTCGCACTCTTTGGATGTGTGCGGCAAACTGAAATAAGAGGTAACTTTCCTCCACCGTCTGTAAGCAAGGACTAAAACAAGGCAATTTAGTGTTAATCATAAGTGATTCTGGAAAAAAAAAAGATAGGTGAATCTATTTTCTATTTTTCCCCCAGCATTTTCCCAGTGTGTTATAACCAAAAAACCCCAAATAAGCAAATAAATAAATAATAATAATACAAAAATGGAATCCGAGGGAACCGAGTGAGGTAAAGTGACATGTGCTGTTTGCAGAAATATAATTATAAAATGTCCCTGACTTTGCAGAGCAATTAGAGTCCAATTTGAATGCAAATGTCTTCCTCCTGCCCTTATGAAGATAATGACGGCTCCAGCATGCACACGCAATTCTCAGAACAACTCTGCTGGCACTGGGAAAGGCACATGCACACCCGTTCGGCTGCGTACATCACACAAACTTTGAGGTGCACACGTTTAGGTGTGTGTGTGTGTGTGTGTGTGTGGTGCTCACCTGACAGGTCGGTTTTGTTCTGGTCTCGCTCGTAGACTTGTAAAGCCAGTGCTCAAGAACAGCGGTTCCCCAGCAGTGGCCCACTGTGCACAGCCAGCTCGAACTCATTTACATCCTGTGCTTATTAAGCTCCGTGTGCTAATGAATAGAGCTCCAATTAACACCCAAACATTTCACAATATTTTGGTTTTAACAAACATGATTCATATAGAAAGCATACACTTGCCTTCAGAAGGAATTAGACCTAGGTAAAGGGTAGCTGGTAACTATTTAGGCGACATACATGTCAGGAGTGTATTAGCATGGGTTTGCTTGGATTTTTCTGTTTTCTTTTTAATATAGCTCTATGAAAAGTATCTGTCTGACTGTCTGCCTGTGTCGGGCGGTTGGTCTACATTTTCTATCTGTCTGTTTGTCTGTTGGTATGTCTACCTGTCTATATATCTGTCTGTCTGTCTCTCTGTTTGTGTCGGGCGGTCAGTCTACATTTTCTGTCTGTCTGTCTGTCTATCTATCTATCTGTTTTGGGCGGTCTACATTATCTGTCTGTCTGTCTATCTATCTCTATCTGTCTGTCTGTCTCTCTATCTATCCCTCTCTCTCTTATCTATCTATCTATCTATCTATCTATCTATCTATCTATCTATCTATCTGTTTTGGGTGGTCTACATTATC
Source organism: Opsariichthys bidens (assembly GCA_037194245.1). Classification (NCBI taxonomy): domain Eukaryota; kingdom Metazoa; phylum Chordata; class Actinopteri; order Cypriniformes; family Xenocyprididae; genus Opsariichthys; species Opsariichthys bidens. The sequence continues at coordinate 8,224,063 of CM074303.1, forward strand.
TGTCTGTCTGTGTCTGTCTATCTCTCTATCTCTATATCTCTCTCTCTGTCTCTCTATCTATCTGCCTGTGTCGGGCGGTTGGTCTACATTTTCTATCTGTCTGTTTGTCTGTTGGTATGTCTACCTGTCTATATATCTGTCTGTCTGTCTCTCTGTTTGTGTCGGGCGGTCAGTCTACATTTTCTGTCTGTCTGTCTGTCTATCTATCTATCTGTTTTGGGCGGTCTACATTATCTGTCTGTCTGTCTATCTATCTCTATCTGTCTGTCTGTCTCTCTATCTATCCCTCTCTCTCTTATCTATCTATCTATCTATCTATCTATCTATCTATCTATCTATCTATCTATCTATCTATCTATCTATCTATCTGTTTTGGGTGGTCTACATTATCTGTCTGTCTGTGTCTGTCTATCTCTCTATCTCTATATCTCTCTCTCTGTCTCTCTATCTATCTGCCTGTGTCGGGCGGTTGGTCTACATTTTCTATCTGTCTGTTTGTCAGTTGGTATGTCTACCCGTCTATATATCTGTCTGTCTATATGTTTGCATCGGGCGGCTGGTCTACATTTTCTGTCTGTCTGTCTGTCTGTCTGTCTGTCTGTCTGTCTGTCTGTCTCTTTCTTTCTCTCTCCATCTCTCTGTCTATCTATCTGTTTTGGGTGGTCTATCTATCTATCTATCTATCTATCTATCTATCTATCGATCTATCGATCTATCGATCGATCGTCTCCATTTATACATTTGTATTAAATTCCCTTTTTACTGAAATGATCTGGCCTTCATATTAAAATAGAAGATGAAAAAAAAAAAGAATTGTGACTTTCTGTTGGGTCTAGATCATTTTGATAATATGCAAATTTTGTTAAATAATATGCAAATGTAATAGTTGTAATGTTTTATATATTTTAAGTTTAAATAGGTGAAGTTACAATCTAGTTTTTAATTTGCTTCAAAGTTTTCATTTAATCCCATTAAGGCTTAAAGGATAGGCGAGAATATGTTCACTTGCACTTCCTCTTAAGTGTATCAACTGTTTGGTCTCTCTGACTCACTCTCTATCTCTCTTCTAATCATCCGGCTGCTTGAACGCTACTTTTCACTTTGCAGATTACTTCAGTTGTAATAGCTGTCTACCTTTCGGCTTGAATCTTGCGGAATGATGCAAGACGTTGTGTTTTATGTCAGGCCTACTACTTCTATTGCTTTCGAATCATTTACTACTACAGCGTGTCCATATGATTAGAGAGACAAGGAACTATTTGATTTATTCCTCCTGACAGACCTGTTGCAAGAGCAACCCAGACCGTGTCATTTTTATAAAGTTTCATGTCAAATGCTTATTCTGAAACTATCAGTCATCATAAGAGAAGCGCAAACCAGGGCCAAATCTGTCTGTAGACAAATGCTTTTCACCTGTTTAGACCTGAATAATGTTCCAGGGACACATACTTCATTCTTGCTCCAAATGTAGCCATGAATTATGATCGTCAACTCTATTTGTTATACTGACCATCATAACAGTAGCAACATCGAGTTATCTGTATGGATTCGTAAATTTGTTCACGGCACCAAAATCATTGTAGATTTGTTTGTACACCAGGTTATTCTTTAAATGTAACTTTATTACTATTACATATAGGCCTATAAAATGGTTTTATTTTATTGCTTTTATTAGTTGCTTGAAATAAAAAAAGTTTTATGTAAATGTCATCCTTCTTAGGTAGTTGTGGCCTAATGGTGAGGGAGTCAGGCTTGTAATATGAAGGTTGCTGGTTCGATTCTCATGCTGACAGGAATTGAAGGTGGGGATAGTGAATAAACAGCACTCTCTCCACCTTCGAGACCATGACTAAAGTGCCCTTGAGCAAGACACCTAACCCCTAATTGCTCCCCGGGCGCTGTAGCATTAGCTGCCCACTGCTCTGTGTGTGTGTGCACTTGTTCACTACTCACTGCTCTGTGTGTGTGCACTTGTTCACTAACTGCTCCGTGTGTGTGTGCACTTGTTCACTACTCACTGCTCCGTGTGTGTAACTTGTTCACTACTCACTGCTCCGTGTGTGCGTGCACTTGTTCACTACTCACTGCTCCGTGTGTGCACTTGTTCACTAACTGCTCAGTGTGTGTGCACTTGTTCACTACTCACTGCTCCGTGTGTGCGTGCACTTGTTCACTACTCACTGCTCCGTGTGTGCGTGCACTTGTTCACTACTCACTGCTCCGTGTGTGCGTGCACTTGTTCACTACTCACTGCTCCGTGTGTGCGTGCACTTGTTCACTACTCACTGCTCCGTGTGTGCGTGCACTTGTTCACTACTCACTGCTCCGTGTGTGCATGCACTTGTTCACTACTCACTGCTCCGTGTGTGCGTGCACTTGTTCACTACTCACTGCTCCGTGTGTGTGTGCACTTGTTCACTACTCACTGCTCCGTGTGTGTGTGCGCACTTGTTCACTACTCACTGCTCCGTGTGTGCGCACTTGTTCACTACTCACTGCTCCGTGTGTGTGTGCACTTGTTCACTACTCACTGCTCCGTGTGTGTGTGCACTTGTTCACTACTCACTGCTCCGTGTGTGTGTGCACTTGTTCACTACTCACTGCTCCGTGTGTGTGTGCACTTGTTCACTACTCACTGCTCCGTGTCTGTGTGCACTTGTTCACTACTCACTGCTCCGTGTGTGTGTGCACTTGTTCACTACTCACTGCTGTGTGTGTGTGCACTTGTTCACTACTCACTGCTGTGTGTGTGTGCACTTGTTCACTACTCACTGCTCCGTGTGTGTGTGCACTTGTTCACTACTCACTGCTCCGTGTGTGTGTGCACTTGTTCACTACTCACTGCTCCGTGTGTGTGTGCACTTGTTCACTACTCACTGCTGTGTGTGTGCACTTGTTCACTACTCACTGCTGTGTGTGTGCACTTGTTCACTACTCACTGCTGTGTGTGTGCACTTGTTCACTACTCACTGCTGTGTGTGTGCACTTGTTCACTACTCACTGCTGTGTGTGTGGACTTGTTCACTACTCACTGTTGTGTGTGTGCACTTGTTCACCTGCTGTGTGTGTGCACTTGTTCACTGTTCACCTGCTCTGTGTGTGCACTTGTTCACTACTCACTGCTGTGTGTGTGTGCACTTGTTCACTACTCACTGCTGTGTGTGTGTGCACTTGTTCACTACTCACTGCTGTGTGTGTGTGCACTTGTTCACTACTCACTGCTGTGTGTGTGTGCACTTGTTCACTACTCACTGCTGTGTGTGTGTGCACTTGTTCACTACTCACTGCTGTGTGTGTGTGCACTTGTTCACTACTCACTGCTGTGTGTGTGCACTTGTTCACTACTCACTGCTGTGTGTGTGCACTTGTTCACTACTCACTGCTGTGTGTGTGCACTTGTTCACTACTCACTGCTGTGTGTGTGTGCACTTGTTCACTACTCACTGCTGTGTGTGTGCACTTGTTCACTACTCACTGCTGTGTGTGTGCACTTGTTCACTACTCACTGCTGTGTGTGTGCACTTGCTCACCTGCTGTGTGCACTTGTTCACTACTCACTGCTCTGTGTGTGCACTTGTTCACTACTCGCTGCTGTGTGTGTGCACTTGTTCACTACTCACTGCTATGTGTGTGCACTTGCTCACCTGCTGTGTGCACTTGTTCACTACTCACTGCTCTGTGTGTGCACTTGTTCACTACTCGCTGTTGTGTGTGCGCACTTGTTCACTACTCGCTGCTGTGTGTGCGCACTTGTTCACTACTCGCTGCTCTGTGTGTGCACTTGTTCACTACTCGCTGCTCTGTGTGTACACTTGTTCACTTCTCACTGCTCTGTGTGTGCACTTGTTCATTACTCACTGCTCTGTGTGTGCATGCACTTGTTCACTACTCAGTGCTGTGTGTGCACTTGTTCACTACTCACTGCTTTATGTGTGTGCACACTTGTTCACTACTCACTGCTGTGTGTACTTGTTTACTACTCACTGCTTTGTGTGTGTGCGCACTTTTTCACTACTCACTGCTGTGTGTGTGCACTTGTTCACTACTCACTGCTCTGTGTGTGCACTTGTTCACTACTCGCTGCTGTGTGTGTGCACTTGTTCACTACTCACTGCTATGTGTGTGCACTTGCTCACCTGCTGTGTGCACTTGTTCACTACTCGCTGCTGTGTGTGCGCACTTGTTCACTACTCGCTGCTCTGTGTGTGCACTTGTTCACTACTCGCTGCTCTGTGTGTACACTTGTTCACTTCTCACTGCTCTGTGTGTGCACTTGTTCATTACTCACTGCTCTGTGTGTGCATGCACTTGTTCACTACTCAGTGCTGTGTGTGCACTTGTTCACTACTCACTGCTTTATGTGTGTGCACACTTGTTCACTACTCACTGCTGTGTGTACTTGTTTACTACTCACTGTTTTATGTGTGTGCACACTTGTTCACTACTCACTGCTGTGTGTACTTGTTTACTACTCACTGCTTTGTGTGTGTGCGCACTTTTTCACTACTCACTGCTGTGTGTGTGCACTTGTTCACTACTCACTGCTGTGTGTGTGCACTTGTTCACTACTCACTGTTGTGTGTGTGCACTTGTTCACTACTCACTGTTGTGTGTGCACTTGTTCACCTGCTGTGTGTGTGCACTTGTTCACTGTTCACCTGCTGTGTGTGTGCACTTGTTCACTACTCACTGCTGTGTGTGTGCACTTGTTCACTACTCACTGCTGTGTGTGTGCACTTGTTCACTACTCACTGCTGTGTGTGTGTGCACTTGTTCACTACTCACTGCTGTGTGTGTGCACTTGTTCACTACTCACTGCTGTGTGTGTGCACTTGTTCACTACTCACTGCTGTGTGTGTGCACTTGCTCACCTGCTGTGTGCACTTGTTCACTACTCGCTGCTCTGTGTGTGTGCACTTGGATGGGATAAATGCAGAGAACAAATTTCAAGTATGGATATATGAGTATATTTGACAATACGTCACGACTTTCACTTCACTTTCACTCAGTTTCATGCAAAAGATTTATAAGGCAGATAAGACAAAACGCAATATTGTGTAGTCTGATTTAGAGAAGCATCTAATATAATGATTTTTTTGCCATTTAGGTCGCACCAAAGGACAACAACAACAAAAAAACACCTGAAAGAAGTGATTTATTTCGTTCGGGCTTTGAATCTGAACTGTGAAGTTCCGTTTTTGGCCACCTGAGTTCGCTATTTCCCTTCTAACTGAAGACGCACTTCACCTTGTAGAGAAACACTGAAAAGTTTTTATTTTGAATAACAATGCATGCTGTAAAGAGAGAATGTCTGTGATTGGTTGGTGGTTTTCGGTTTCGGTCTCTGATTGGTGAATACGGTTTAAAGGGGGTTTCGAGGGGGGTCCGTCTCTCCCAAGCTCTCATCTCTGCGCTCCGCGTCCGTGGCCGCATCCACTCACTCTTTTACTACTGCCTGCGATGTGACTCCACGCCGCTCGCTGGAATATCTCCGTTCGTGACAAGTGACGGATTTTACGCGCAACGCCACGCCGTCCGGTTTTCCAAAATCAAGGGGACACCGCGGCAGCGGCCAATGCCTTTTACCATGACTGTGGGATTAATAACGACTTTGTGTGCTGTAACGGCTGTTTTCGCAATGGAAGGTAAATATGAGGATGTTTGTGTCTTTTTGACGCGCTCCGCTCGCCGCGGGCTTCAGGGTTGACAGGTAAATGTCTCGTAGCGCAAAATTGCGCCGGAATGTATTCGCGAGGACTAAGTTGAGTATGGAAAAAAATCTTTATGACATCCACGGGAGTTGAGAAGGAGTTTCTGTGGCGGTTCCACAGACGGTCGTGGTGCTGAATGTTGCGGAATGAATGAGAGGACTTCTTAAACTGGTTGGATTACTTAAACCCTGCTGGATTTGAACTGTGGTGAAGAACATAGTAGCTGTGTTTGTAGTATGTTCAACCAGCTAATATTATTCCTAAAGCTAGTGTGAAGCTGGTATATTGCTGGTTCAAAATGTTCTTCTAGACTGGACCAGCTAAAAACCAGTTAAGGAGCATCTTGGACTTGCTAATGTCCAGTTTGGAAAACA